>JAANYP010005308.1:19437-60080 GCA_020465985.1 Centrapalus pauciflorus | reverse complement strand
AGAAAGAACAGAACATTAATTGAGGCTGCTAGAACAATGCTAGCTGATTCAAATCTGCCAATGACTTTCTGGGCAGAAGTTGTTAATACAGCCTGTTATGTTCTAAATAGGGTTCAAGTAGTTCAATCACAAGGGAAAACTCCCTATGAGTTATTCCATAACAGAAGTCCCCTAATAGCTTTCTTCAAGCCCTTTGGATGCCCATGTACTATCCTCCACACTAAGACTCACTTAGGGAAGTTTGAAAGTAAGGCAGAAGAAGGATTCTTCGTAGGATACTCAACTCAAAGCAAAGCCTATAGAGTATACAACAGTGTGTCTAAAACAATTGAAGAAAGTGCCAATGTTGAGTTTAATGAAAATACTGCTAATATCAAAGGCACTGGTCCTGATTGGTTGTTTGATTTAGATTCACTAACAAATACTTTGAGCTTTGTTGAGTATACTGCAGAAGCTGATGCATACAGGGTTGAAGCTGCTAACATGAATTCTCATGCTGCCAATACAATTTCTCATGCTGTTGGCACAAAGTTTCAGACTGCTGCAGATTCACCAAGTTGGGATGATTACATCACTCTACCACTTCTGTCATGTGATCCTCCAGGGGTCCTAAATGCTCCACTTAATGCAAATCCAGACACTGAAGTGCCATTCCCAAGTCCTGACAGTACAGCTCCAACACAAAAGGAAACAGTCCCAGATTCTAGGCTAGCAGTCCCAACAGCTTCTCAAGCTGTTAGCCTAGAAACTCAAGCTGTTCCAGAAACTGAACCATTCACTGGTTCTGATGGAGATGATACAAACCTTGGAACTTCTTTTCAAACAGAGAGAGAGCCCACACTAAGAGTTCACAAGTATCACGCTCTCAATCAAATACTGGGTGATCCAAGCACTCCTGTTCAAACAAGGAAAATGGTTCACAATGAGACTGCTGCTGCTGAACAAGCAGTTTCTGAATTCAGTCTAGCTGCTTTTGAACATGCCTGTTTCATGTCTCAATTGGAACCTAAAAAGGCATCAGAAGCATTAAAAGATTCATCCTGGATTGAAGCTATGCAAGAAGAGCTTTTACAGTTCAAAATTCAGAATGTATGGACTCTGGTGGATCTTCCTAAAGGAAAAAGAGCAATAGGTACAAGATGGGTGTTCAAAAACAAGAAGGATGAGAGAGGGATAGTCATCAAGAACAAAGCAAGACTAGTAGCACAAGGGTACACTCAAGAAGAGGGAATAGATTATGATGATGTCTTTGCTCCAGTAGCAAGAATTGAAGCCATCAGACTATTTCTAGCATATGCAAGTTTCAAAGGATTTAAAGTGTATCAAATGGATGTTAAGTCTGCTTTCCTGTATGGGACAATTGAAGAGGAAGTATATGTGTGTCAACCTCCTGGTTTTGAAGACTACAAGTATCCAGACAGGGTGTACAAGCTAGACAAAGCTCTCTATGGTCTTCACCAAGCCCCCAGAGCATGGTATGACACACTGTCATCATATCTTCTACAGAATGGATTCAAGAGAGGCACTCTGGACAAAACACTCTTCACTAAATCCATCAAAGCTGAGATTCTACTTGTCCAAATCTATGTTGATGACATCATCTTTGGCTCAACTAATGATAGTTTGTGCAAAGAATTTGAGGCCCTAATGCACAAAAAGTTTCAAATGAGTTCAATGGGGGAACTCACATTCTTTCTAGGGCTGCAGGTTAAACAGAGGCCTACTGGTCTATTCATAAGTCAATCAAAGTATGTCAAAGACATATTGGAAATGTTTGGCTATCAAGACACAAAGGTTGCAAGCACTCCAATGGATCCTCATAAACAGCTCCATACAGACAAAGATGGCATAGATGTGGATATTCATCTATACAGATCCCTTATAGGATCTCTCATGTATCTAACATCTTCAAGACCTGATATTATGTTTGATGTCTGTGTGTGTGCTAGGTTTCAATGCTCTCCAAAGGATTCTCACTTGGTTGCTGTTAAGAGAATCTTTAGATATCTTAAAGGCCAACCACATTTAGGTCTATGGTATCCTAAAGACTCTCCTTTTGAACTAACAGCTTATTCTGACAGTGACTATGGTGGATGCAACATTGACAGAAAATCCACAACTGGTGGATGTCAATACTTAGGAGCAAGACTGGTCTCTTGGCAATGCAAAAAGCAAACAACTGTCTCCACATCATCCACTGAAGCAGAATACGTAGCAGCTGCAAGCTGCTGCTCCCAGGTAATGTGGATTCAAAATCAGCTAAGAGACTATGGTATGAATTTCTTATCCACTCCTATTTATATTGACAATTCAAGTGCAATTAGCATTGTGCAAAACCCAGTGAAATTCCCAAAAACCAAGCATATAGAAATCAGGTTTCACTTCATCAGAGATTGTAATGAAAAGAAGTTAATCCAAGTTATCAAAATACATACAGATGATCAGCTAGCTGATCTATTTACAAAACCTTTTGATGTGGGAAGGTTCACTTTCTTAATATCAAATATTGGTATGGTAAACATGGATTAATTGGTTTTCATTATTATCGATTCAGTATGCTAATTTAAGGGGGAGACACTGTTCCATTGAAAAGTTGCACAATTTTACACTAACAGCATGAGTATTTTCTCATGCTGCTAGTTCATTTTCTCGGACTGCTAGTTATTTTCACTTGATCTGTCAAAGTGTGCAGGGTATTTGGGTAATTTCTCAAATGTGTGCGCGGGACCCAACCTTTTCGAAACCTTTAAAGGTCCCAGCTTCGTTCAGTTGTAACTACCAGTTACATATTCTTCTTCCACGGCCTCTTGCTTTCTCTCTGAACGAATCACACATTCTTTTTTCAAACCCTAAACCATCGTTTCTTCATCAATGGAGTTTGTAAAAGAGCATAACTGCCTTCCATACACCCTAAAACACTCTGAACTTCAACCGTTTCATGCAATGATGGATTTCCTCAGGCACTCCCATATTCATTATGCCCTAACCATAAACCCTACTATATACACCTCCCATATAGAACAGTTTTGGAACCATGCATCTGTTCAAACCATCAATGGAGTGCCTACCCTCCTTTCCAAGATTGATGGAACTGATATCCATATCAATGAGGAATCCATCCGACATCACTTGCATCTTCAAGATGCCTCAGGTATGACCGACCTATCCCTTCAAGCTTTACATTTTGGTCTTCAAAACATTGGTTATAGGGGCCCTGCTGATTCTTTTACTTTTCTTAAGGCACATTTTTCTCCTAAATGGAAATACCTTGTGCACATTATTCAGCAATGTTTAAGCCCCAAAAGAACTGGTTGGTCTGAGTTTTCTTCAAATATTGCCACTGCCTTAGTGTGCTTCTCAACTCGCCGACAGTTCAATTTTTCTAACATGATTTTTCAGAGGATGTTAAGGCATCATTCCCTAAAGAATGGGAAATTTTTTATGTATCCTAGGTTTTTGGCAGAAATTATTGCACACACCTGCACATCTTCACATTTACATAAACGGATACATGTTTCCCATAGGCACTCACTGTCTTCAATCAAAAGGCTATTAAAGCCAAGTGCCAATTTTGTAAGTATAGATGTTCCATTGCCTTCTGCAATGATGAACATCATTCCACGAAACAGAGGAGAGGGTCTTGAGCAGGCTCAGCCTAACATTACTGCTACAACCCCAAGACCCCAACCCACTCCTCATGATACAAATATTCCCTCTGCTCCTTTTGTACAGCCAACACGCCCACTCAGAAACATATACAAAAGAAAAAGGGGACCCGGAGCTCCTTCCTCCTCCTCCCATCAGCAAGAGCCATATATCCCTGTGCAGGAGGATACTCCTGCACAGCATATCGAAAGGGAACCACTTGAGGAAACTCCCATCCTCACTCAGGAGGTGAACATCTCTTCAGAGATGGTTCATATGGGTTCTGTGGCTGGCACTACTGATGTCTCTGCACAAAAGGCACAGGACAGTGCCAACATAGCTAAGACCACGCCCATGGCAACAGCAAGTGTGCAAACACAAGCTGGAAGTCCCCAGAACCAAGAAAAGAGGGGCCCAGAAGTTTCTACCTCTGGTCTTAATGTCAGTGATAGATCACAAGCACCTCAGGTGTTCTCTGATCTTGAGGCTAGTCTGCAACAAATGCTCTTAACGGATCCCAGACTCAAACCTGTTGTAGCTATGTTGGACCATCAAATGTCCATCATTGCTGCACAGGGGGCTCACATTTTTGTTCTCAAGCAGGCAGATGCTGCTCAAAATAAGCGAATGGATTATCTTCACAGAGGCTTCACACTCTGTGGAAATAAAATTATGAAGTTAGAGCAGATGATTCAAACCCAAGGGGCACAGGTTGTGGTTTCTTCTGACCAAACCAATGCTTCCAAAAAGGGGGAGAATCAGGAGGTTCCCACATCAGTCCAAGCAGCTCCAACAACAACAGTCCAAGCAGCACCAACAGTTCCAGTTTCTAGGCTAGCAGTCCCAACAGCTTCTCAAGCTGTTAGCCTAGAAACTCAAGCTGTTCCTTCAAAAGCCACTGGAGTTGTGATCAGAAAAGGAATTCAAGCTTCATCAAGCACAGTCCAAGCTACAACATCTGCTACAAAAGACAAGCGCAAGGGCATTCTCATTGAGTCTCCAAAGCATAAATTTTCCTCAAAAGAAGCCCAAATTGCCTTTGATGCTGAAGTTGCCAGAAAAATAGCAGAAGAACAAGACAAAGAATTAGAGCAGCAAGCCCAAACCCCAATGGATGATGATGAGACTTTAGGTGATTACTTAAAGGGGTTTGTGGTCAAGCAAGGAGCAAGGAAAAGAAAGATGCCAACAGGGCACTCCAAGGCTGAGCATAGAAGATTTCTTATCAATTTTGCCTTTGCAGCAGGTATTCCAAAGAAAATGGCTCAGTCCATGTCTACTGAAAGGCTGCAGGAGATTCATGATAAGGAGATGGACAAAAGACAGAGAACACAAGTATCTCCAGAAGCTCAACCATCCCAAGAAGTCCAACCATCAACCCAATCAGTCCAAGCTGAAGCTGGTGCCAGTGCACCTGCTCCCTCTGATCAAGCAGTTGTCTCTATTCCTTCATCGGTTAAGAGGGTGCTCTTTGAGCAACAACTACAAAAGGCTATGGAGATAGAGAAGCTGATTGATCAGCATGATTTTACAAAGCCTCAAATCAACTACTGGTTTGCTAAGTCACTGGATGACCGTGACTTGAGAATAAAGTTTGTAATCAGAAGAGAGTCTGGACCTGAAGAGGAGTATGACACTTTTTGGCAGATAGTACAGAAGCTGACCAGAGATGTATTGATAAAGATGTACAATATAGGGTCAGTTACACAAGTGAGGTCTGCTCTTCCACAAGTCAAGCAACTCATCAAAGATCTAAGTACAGTGGTTGACCCTGAGTTTGCAAAACAAGAGATAGAAGATGCTGAAAAGAAAGGGAAAAAGATCAAGCAGATTGATCTGTTTGTCAAGTCAAAGACATTCAGAATCAAATTCACAGATGGATCTGGTATCTTCTTCAATCTTGATTTTTACAATTTTTCAAAAGATATGCTGCTGCAAATTAAATCAGCTAGAATATCTTGTGATAAAGAAGAGATGAAGAAAGAATTTTTGAAGGCTATAGATCATAAACTTGCACAGTTGTGAGTTTTTGTAAGCCTTGGTTTGTAAATAACAGTTTACTTATTTATTTCCATTTTTGTATAGAACTTAAAGTCTTGTGCAAAGAATTTAAGTTAAGGGGAGATTGTTGGGAAATAATTTAAGTACATTCAAGCTGTTAGTTTAGACTTCTCTGACTGTTAGTAGATTTTACATGTAAATACAAAGTTCATGCTGCTAGTTGAAGAAACTCGAGCTGCCAGTGTAAAAGTTCAAGCTGCCAGAGCAAATCAACTCAAGCTGCTCAGTTCATGCTGTCAAGAGATTCAAGCTGCTCAACAGTTTAAGAAACAGAATGTGCTGATTTTCAGGAAAGATATCTACACGAATATTCCAGCATATCTACCATCAGAGAAGTCATAGTCCTTCAAGGAAACAAGTCCAAAAAGCAATATAAATAGACAGAATAGGTTTTCTATTGTATAGGAGTTTTCTGCATATTTTTGAGTCTGTAATTGCTTCGTTGGTTAAGTTTTCTTAAGCCTCTAAGGTTGTAAAACCCTAAGAACAGTCTGTGTTCTTCGTCTAATCAAACAGATTAGAGGTGATTGTAATCATTGAATTCAGCAATACAAACAGTCTTGATTACTTCCTATGTTTTATGCTTCATTGGTTCTGAAAGTTTTTGTTAAAATAATTAAGTGTTATTCCGCAAACTTCTTAATTAAACTTTGATTCAAAGCAAGATTATTGATTTATACTCTGATAAATTTCAAATCAGTTAATCTTGGTTATTCAGTTTTAGATCCTGACATAACTTTTCTAAGCTCAGATCTTAGAGTGCCAAAAACTGGTATCCTTTGTGATCGTTAGATTACTTAGAATCGAATGAGCAAGGAATGAAGCACGCAGGGGCTGCCTATTTATAGGTTTTAGAAACCTACAAATTTTTGATCCCAAATCAATGTGGGATGGATTGGTGGCCGGCCCCTATTAGGGTTTAGGGGGTGCCCTGTTCACTATCAAGTAATTGCAGTTTAGCCCCTGTACTTTCTCAATTAATTTTATTAGCTTCCGGTTAATTTATTAACTATTAATAAATTAACAAACTAACCCATTAATCAAATATAATCAATTACTTAGTTTCTATTTAATTTATTAAACATAATAAATTAACAAACTAATTATCATTATATATTTAAGTTAATCATCTTCTCTTTACAATTCATTGCATGCACCCAAAAAGGATCCAGCCTGATAACAATATGTTTACAAATGATTGTGACTTGGATACTAATTCCAACACCTCCGACCTCGAACTGGGAAGGGATTCCTTCCTCTTGCCTCCACTCACGGAGAGCTTCAGGCATCCAGCCCCATCTTCGGGCGTCTACCCGTCGGTGCTGTGGTGGGGGATTTGGTTGGGGAGTCGAGATGGGAATAGACTCCCGTCTCGGTCTGATTACCCTCTTTCGGGGTGTATACAACATCTTTGGATCGTTTAGGTAAGGGCGGTATGGCTTGAATGATGGCTCCGCCGGGTGGTATGGAGTGCGGGCGGGGACTACTAGGGGCGGTGGATCCTCTCCGTCGTCATCATCTTCCATAGGTTCCTCTTCTGACTCCTCCATTGATTCTTCGGAGGGGTATTCCTCTTCAGAAGATTCTCCTTCAGTGAAAACCTCAGTGACCTCGGGGGCTCATGGGGGTGTACTCATCCTCTGAATCGGACAAGATGATGATGGTGTTGTTTGACATGTTTTCTGCTATCATGGTCCATTCATAGTCTTTTAGTTAGTTACAAAATATTTTTAAAATCAGTAAAACTTAAATGCAGTTATAGTCTAGGGTATTAATGCAACCTAGTTCACTATAACTATGGCTCTGATACCAATCTGTCACACCCCGTTACCCCGGTTGGCAACGAAGCGGGACGTCGCGGAAGCGTAACCATAATCATAATGAACGACCATTATATGGACGTTTTCAAAAATACATCGATATAACTTTAAAAGATAGAAATGTTTTACATAACCCGAAAATGATAAAGGGTAGTTCGCAAGATACAGAGATTTAAATACATAATTAAATTATCCAAAATAATGCAATTAAATCTCCGACGGTTTGAAAATGAATGCGACTCCTTAAGTTCGGAAGCTTGAAATACATCCGATGTGATGAACTTGCCTTAATTTCCTGCAAATACACGCTAAAATACGTCAACAAAAATTGTTGGTGAACTCATAGGTTTACACGTAAATCTGACTTGTATGGACAACAATAGTAGAGTTTGAATTTATAAAATCATAAATTTCATGTCATGTATTACATATAAACCATCATGCAACCGAAGCTTAATTAAAATGAGTTTTCCCTACGCAGAGTGTGTTGAATATATATGCACTCGCTGTTAGCCGACCCGAACTATCCCGAATGCGGGACATGACTCCCAATAGATCTATCCACAATATATTTGCGCTTACAAATAAATGCAATTAACGGTTCATGATATAAGGGCTGATGGAACCACATGTGTAATACATAATAGAAATGAAGATGTTTTCGTGTCCATATGAAAACAAAGTATGTATTTTAACCCCAAAACATAACAGTGTGAAAATAGGGGCTATGAGGACTCACCGAGCGTGTGATGGCAAAAAAAAAACGAGCGTAAAATGCTTTTTAGTGTAAATAGATGGATGATGCACCGAGCGAGATTAATCGAGTCCTAAATGATAATATATATATTTATAGATTTTTATGTCTTAAATCAACCAGCATTACAAGTTTATAAATAAAACCCGCTTAAAACGTCAAGTTTATATATATATATATATATATATATATATATATATATATATATATATATATATATATATATATATATATATATATATATATATAATTTTCCAGCTTTTTTGGAGGTTTTTCGGCCTACTTTGAGGCTGTTTTTGACCAAGCTCCAAAACGTTTTAGGCTTTGGTTTTCTAGGACATTAAACTACTATATACAAAGGATTTTGAGAATCAAGAACTGCCATTTTTCAAGATGTTTAGGTTGGTGAAAAAGCTCGTTAAAAACCTTATGTTGGCCATTTTTGAGCTGTCAAACTTTCGGTTTCTCAAATAATTTCTGGAGGTCTTAAACTCCAAAATAAATTATGAAAACTTCGAGATCTATAGTTAAGACATAGATCTAACTTTTGAGACAATAATCAACTCATTTCGTTAAGTTATGAATTAGTTATGATTTTTCAAATTCGATATAAATTTTCTGTCGAACATCCGCAGTTTATAAACTTGAAACAACTTATGATTCTTGTTGTTTATTCAAAGACTACTTGTATAAAAGTTATAAAAGATATAAAACACATATATATCACATGTTTTCATAATATTAACATTTTTATAAGGTCTTATTTATAGGCAAAGTGTTTGGTCTTTCAAATGATGAAAGGCATGGATGAAAAAGGTAGAGTGCACTTTTAAACAAAATGATTGTGTTTAAAGTATTATTAAAAAAATAGAAGTCAAACTCTAATACACACATGGCCTATAGGGCCGGACATACATGTATTATACATGAATTTATATTTTTTTCTTGTATAAATGTATTTAGAAATGTATTCTTGTATTTCCCTTTACTTGTAAATTCATAAATACTTTGGGATGCATTGTTTTAATGAATTGTTTTAGTCTTGCATAATTAATGTTAAGTAATTGTATTAGTGTTTGATTAGTGTTACTAATCATAATTTAATTATGTACTTAGTTGAATTAATCTCTCATATCGTAAATCGATCGGATTAATTGATTTCCCGATTCATCGCACCGATGAATTTGATTCTAATTGAGTTGAATTTTCTAATGAGTATTGTTAATCACTTTAATTAATTTCTAATGACCACTGATAGATTATAATTGGCTATTAAATACATATTAGTTCATTGTTGCTAACCTGGTTTAGTGCCGGATGTTACAAGTAGTGATCTCAATGGTCTGAGTCTCATTGAGAATGGTTCCCCTTATTATTTTGGTTGCTGGGTCATGGCACAGGTGTACCAAAATTCATATACCATTTCCTGGTAAGCAGTCATGGCATAGTGCAGAGGGTGAAGCTTAAGAAACTCCACCATATTCTCATAACCTTTCCCCACATAGTTTTTTGGGATGGTTAGGTTTGCTATGTAGTTTGTGGGTTTCAGTGTTAGCATCGGGGTAACAGAAGGATGTTTCTGTATGTCCTTACCAACGAATACTGGGAGCAAAGGGTTGTTTTGGTGAGCCATTGTTAAAGTAGTGGAGATATGAGCACAGGACACTTAGTCGATTTTAGGGTTCTTTGGGAGTTATGGTAGCAGTACAGAATAAGAAGATGAAACAGTAAAGGAGGTATTTATAGGATTCGAATGTGAGTGGGTATGAGAGAGAAAGGTTTGGGCGGTTGATTTGAAATGTTCTTTAACGGTAAATGGAACGGTTGTCAATGTCAGAATGGTTGTCAAACCACTTGAACCCTTTTTAGTCACTAACACACGTTAACACACATTATCCGCAGTAAATAAGTTAAATAAATGCATAAATTTAGTAACTTAATTGTGAAGAAAGGTAATTAAAACTGATGGTCTAAGCTGTTGGTCAAACCTGGGATGAGCAGAGTCATCATAAGCTGTTCATTCAACCTGTGCAGCTATGCAAGAACAGGTTGTGTTCAATAGCTGACCAGGTTACAAGACAATGTCTTGTATGACAGATTGAGAGAGTGAGTAGGTTGGAGGTTTGATCAACAGGCCAGGTTTGAGGTGAAAACTGATACGTCAAACCTGTTATACGCTCAAGCTGTTCAAGTTTTCATAAATTAGCTAAGTGTAGAACATGCATAGTCTGTTCTGCCTAAGCTGTTCTGAGAAACTTGAGCAGTGTGAGACGTATAATAACTTATAACATTTAGAACACTTAGTCACTTTTATTTAACATGCCCAGCTTGCTTACAAGATATTTAAACCTGTTTTCATCAAGAGGCTTGGTGAAAATGTCTACAAGCTGTTCATCTGTGGAAATAAAACTTACCTCCACATTACCTTTCTGGATGTGATCCCTGATGAAGTAATGTCTGACTTCTATATGCTTTGTTCTGGAATGAAATACTGGATTTTTGGAGATGGCTATAGCACTTGTATTATCACACAGAATAGGAGTCTTCCTATATACAAGGCCATAGTCTTCAAGCTGATGCTACATCCACAGAATCTGCCCACAGCAGCTTCCAGCAGCAATATACTCAGCTTCAGCAGTAGAAGTAGAAACTGAGTTCTGCTTCTTGCTACACCAACTTATCAACTTACCACCAAGAAGTTGACATCCACCTGTTGTGCTTTTTCTGTCTAGCCTGCAGCCTGCAAAATCAGAATCTGAATATCCTGTTAGCTCAAGGCTTGAGTCTTTGGGATACCAAAGACCCAAACCTGGTGCACCCTTAAGGTTTCTGAAGATTCTTTTTACAGCAGCTAGATGTGATTCTTTAGGATCAGCTTGAAACCTAGCACATAAACAGGTAGCAAACATAATATCTGGTCTACTAGCAGTTACATATAGCACGCTCCCAATCATGCCTCTGTAAGCTGTTACTGAAACAGCTTTGCCACTGGCATCTGCATCCAACTTTACATTGGTTTCCATTGGGGTTCTGATAGGAGAACTTTGATCAAAGTTAAACTCTTTCAAAAGATCTAAAGTGTACTTTCTTTGATTTATGAAAATTCCATTGAGGTTTGTTTAACCTGTAATCCTAAAAAGAAAGTAAGTTCTCCCATCATACTCATTTCATATTTTGATTTGATGAGTAATGAAAAATACTTGCATAACTGCTCATTAGTAGAACCAAATATTATGTCATCCACATAAATTTGAACAAACATAATATCAGACTTCACCTGCTTTATGAACAGTGTAGGGTCCACTTTACCTCTGGAATAACCATTGCTCATAAGGAAATCAGTTACAGTGTCATACCAGGCTTTAGGGGCTTGTTGTAGACCATAGAGGGTTTTGTCCAACTTATAGACAAAACCTGGATGATGTTCATTTTCAAAACCTCGAGGCTGCTGAACATACACTTCTTCTTGCAGCTTTCCGTTCAAAAATGCACTATTCACATCCATTTGAAATACCTTCATGCTATTGTGGGCAGCATAGGCTAGAAACAAACGAATTTCCTCTAACCTGGCCACTTGAGCAAATGTTTCATCATAGTCAATACCTTCTTCCTGTCTGTATCCTTTAGCAACCACTCTTCACTTATTTCTAATAACATGACCTTTCTCATCCATCTGTTCCTGAAAACCCATTTGGTGTCATTTATTGTTTTTCCTTTAGGAGCAGGGACCAACTTCCATACTTTACTTCCCTCAAACTGATTGAGCTCTTCTTGCATGGCAGTGATCCAATTGGCATCTTTCAGTGCTTCATCCCCTTTCTTAGGGTCCATTAGGGACAGAAAGCTAGAAAACATACAAAAGTTTCCTAAGCTGTCACATCTTGTTTGCACTCCTTTCTTGATGTCACCAATTATTTGATTATTTGGGTGACACCTGATCCACTTAGGATCTTGCCTTATTGAAGATTCTCCTGAGTTATTTGCATCTTCAACAGGTCCTGTTGAGCAGCTCTCAAGATTTTCAGACACACTGATATCTTGAGTCAGTTCACTTCTTGAGCATGACTCTCCATTGTTGAACATATCAGTAGAGGATCCAGGAAAATCAGCATTGATTGGTTCAGGACATGAAGTTGTAATTATGTCAGTACACTTATTCACACAGGGTGTATCAACATAGTCATCATCATGGCCATCATGATTAACAGGTTCCACTCTAGATGTAGTGGAAGCTTTTGAGTCGTTTTCTTCATGAATGGCATGCATAAGATCATCAAAGCTGAACTCTCCTGAAACTAATTCAGAAACAGCTTTGGTAGAAGCACTCTTGACTCTTCAAAGGTGACATTGATAGATTCGTCTATCACCTTTCTTTTGTTGTTGTATACTCTGTAGGCTTTGGTGATAGCAGAATATCCAACAAACACACCTTCATCAGCTTTGGGTTCAAATTTTTCCAGTTGGTCTCTCTGATTTAGAATGAAGCAGGGACATCCAAACACATGGAAATAGCTAATGTTTGGCCTTCTCCCTTTGATTAAATCATAGGGAGTCTTGTGGAACCTTTTCACCACCAAGGATCTATTTTGGGTGAAGCAGGCAGTGTTGACAGCTTCAGCCCAGAATGATGAAGGTAAACCTGATGCACACAGCATGGTTCTAGCAGCTTCAATGAGAGTTCTGTTTCTCCTTTCAGCAACTCAATTTTTTTGAGGAGTTCTTACTGTTGAAAAGTTCTGTGAGACCTCTCTATTTTCATAGAAGTCCTCAAGAGTACTGTTTCTGAATTCAGCACCATGATCACTTCTAAGCTGCTATACTTGAGAAGAGTTCAACATCTCCATCTTTTTGATAAATCCAATGATTTCTCTAGCAGCCTCTCCTTTGTTCTTCAGAAAGATCACCCATATAAACCTGGAGAACTCATCAACCAATACTTGAGTGTATCTTCTTCCTCCTAGACTTGGGACACTGACTGGTGCAAATAAGTCCATGTGGATTAAGAAGATAGGAGTATCAATAGAGAAATTGTGCTTAGATTAAAAAGTTGTTTTTCTCTGCTTGCCTTTCTCACACGCTGTGCAGAGTTTATCCTTAACAATGGTTATAGAAGACAAACCTGTTACCAACTCTTTCTTACAGAGTTTGTTGATATTCTTAGAGTTCAGGTGTGATAGCCTTTTGTGCCATAACGAGTTAAGGTCTGCATTGCTTCTTGAGATAAAGAAGGTTTCAGTTGTGGGATCAGTAGATTTCATGTCCACAACATATACACCTTTCTTCCGTTGTGCACACAACACAACTTTGCATTGGGAATCCAATATGTAACCCAGGTGCTCATCAAAATTAACCTTGTAGCCAGCATCACACAGTTGACTTATGCTTACAAGATTATGTTTCAGCCCAGACACATAGGCTACCCTTTTGAATACAACAGCACCAGCTTGAAGAGTTCCATATTCTTCTGTGGATCCCTGTACATTGTCACAAAATGTGACTTTTGGCCCTTTTTAAGGGCTGATATCACTCAGCAGGTCCTTACAACCTGTCATATGTCCTGAGCAACCGCTGTCCAAGTACCAAACCTGGGATGGTTGTTTGTCCTGCAGAGTGTCATGGGAAAATATTAGTTATTTTTAGGGGAACTCATCATAGGGATGAGTTCTCCTACTTTATCAACCTTTGTTGATGGACCAATGATATCCATACTAATATTCCCTATTTGGATTGTATCAGCTTGGATACCATCCTCAATGACTATGTTACTTCCAACACTGCTTGTTTTTGCAATGATGGAACTAGCAGAGTCAACAGGCCTCATGTCCTCAGTTTCAGGACAGTCCTTGGCCATATGTGTCTTCTTCCAACACTTATAGCATTTTCTCTTTTTAGCCTTTTAGGGAGAAGAACTTCCAGAAACGTATTCTGAATTATTTTTGTTGATCCTGTCAGCAGGTTTAGCAAACTTATTACTATTTTTAGAAGAATCAACAGTTTGGGTGGAAGGCACAATGGCAACCAGCTTTGCCTGTATCTTCTTTCCTCTTTTTGAGAGGACAGATATCAAATACACGAAGTTTGATTGGCCTTTGATCTTCCACAGGTTTGGGAAACTTATTCCCAAACTTCTCAGGTTGAGTAATGGCTTTGCCTTTGCCCTTAAGATGTGATGGGTGTTGCCTATCAACATAATCACTGCTCTTGGTTTTGAAAGACTTACCTTCATTTATAACCAATTTTTCACTATGATTTAAAAACTTATTTTAAACCACAGCAGATTTACTTTCAACATGAGACTTACCTCTGTTGAAAGCAGGTTGCTTACCTTCTGAAAACGTTTTCTCAAAATGGTTAGCATCAAAAACATTGACAGGTCTCTTACCATCAGCTTTAGACCCAGAGCCTGTTGTGTCAACAGGTTTAGAGTCCACAGCTGCAACTTAAGCTTGTTTTCCTTTCTTTTGCTTGTGTGAACTAGCAGAGCACTTAGCAGGCTGATTTGATGGAGAACACTTTCCATCATCAGCTCTTGGAGCTTTTTCACACAAGCTGTCAGTATTTTAAGGCCTGACAAATCTATTTGTTGAGAAGAGCTTACCATTTCCTTTCTGGATGAAAGTGCTGGGAAGCTCACCAAGACTGGATAAGTCATTTTTCAGATTATTTATCTCAACAATAGAAGCTACTTTGTCAAGATCCCTTCCAAGATAGGCTTGGATTTGTGCAGGAATCTGTTGACTGATGCAATGGCTGACTTTTTTTGCAGATTGGCACCAAGAGTTAACAATCTTTTAAAGCTTTGCATGTTTTATGTCTGTTTCTCTCTTTTCTTCGAGTAAAATAGAATTGATTTGTTTTAATTCATCAAGTTCAGTTTCCAACCATTGGAAATTCTCAAGTTTACTAGTTTATATTTCAAGATCAGTTTTCATCTTTGAGATTTCAGAAAACAAAACATTATGCTTCTAAAGAGTAGCTTTTAAATCAACAAGCATATATTCAAACATTTTTACTTTTTCATCAGAACTGTAAGCCATAAAGTTTTGTACCTTGTACATCATTGTTAGATTCCAGTTCTCTAAGCTGCTAAAGGCTTCAGCTTCAGCCAGGTCTTGTTTGAAGTTTCTTGTTGATGGGACATCAGTATTGGCCATCAGACAGTTGTTATCTTCTTCATCTGAAGATGAATCAGATTCCTCCTAATCACATGTCTCAGCCATGAGTCCCTTTTGCTTGTTGGCAACCACTGAGTCTTCCAACTTCTTCAGCTTAGCCATGGCCATAAGGTACTTAACCCTGTAGCCATCGTCCCTGTTTGTCTTGAATGGTTTGGATGATTGACCAACAGCTTTAGACACACCGTCAGCAACTATATGGCCAGTTTTGCCACATTTAAAGCACACAGCCTTAGTTTTATCAAATGCCTTCTTTTTTATGGCACTTGACTTCCTTTGCAGCATTCTTCCACCAAACCTCTTCTTGTTGAACTTTTTAACAACCATTTCAATCATTTACTCATCATCAAGTTCAGCAAGATCTTCACAGTCTTCCTCTTCAGACATCCCTTCCGTTTCATCATCAGCCTGTTGATCAGGTTGTGTGAACACATCACATACCTGACCAATAGGTTGTCTCACGTTGGCCACAAAGGCAGCACCTCTCTTAGACATTTCCAAGGCATTTCTGTTCTGTTGCCTTGACTTCTCATCATTCCATAAGGATCCATACAGATTTACAAGATCCATACCTTTGATGGTGCCTGAATTTCTCAAGATAGTAGAAAAATAGTTCCATTCTTCAGGCAGGATGTCCAAGAACTTGTTCACCAGAGTCAAGTTGTCCTTTGTGATCCCAACAGCTTTGCGATCATTGATAAGAGCAGTGAACCTGGTATAGGTTTCTGTGAGAGACTCCTTTGGTTTTGCGAAGAAGAGTTCATAATGTCTAACAAGGTTGATAATCCTATTATCCAGTGTGATAGTGGGACCATCATAGATGGTACACAAAGTATCCCACATCTTCTTTGCAGTTTTCATTTTCTCAACCTATTTGAACACATCATCAGGAAGAGAAATAACCAGGTTAATCCTGGCTTTTGCATCAAGAGCAACCAGCCTTTTATCTTCATCAGACCATTGAGCTTTGGCGTTCTCAAAGGTTCTGATCTAAGGGGCAGCTCCTTCAATAGCCGGTGTGATAGTAGTAACAGAAGTTCGCACATAGGGACCTTCCATTACTATCTCTGGCAGTTGTACATCCAGATTCTCTAAGTAGAGCATCATTCAGCACTTCCAATTAGAGAACTTTTGATGATTGATTTTGGGGGGTTTGGCCAATGAACCATTTTCATAGTAAGAGGAGGAACTGGCAGCACTGTTGTCCATGGGAAAGTAGGGAGAATGAGAGATCTAGAGTTAACACACACTCTATCTGCTCTGATACCAGTTGTAGGTCCCAAAACGTTTCCCTAATGTATTGTTCTAAGCTGTAGAAGGGGGGGGGGGGTGAATACAGCAAATTAAACAACACTCTTTTCTCAATGTTTGTGTATACTATTAACAAGTGTTAATTACAAACAAGCTTGACTGCGGAAAGGTTCAAGCTGAGATGACAGACACAAGAAATGTTCAACTAATCTAAGACACACTCAAACTAGATACAATGAATACACTCACTTAGATGAACTCACTGATTTTACAAGACACAGATGGACAGCTTGAATAAGAACAGCTTGGACACACATTACTGTTTTATTCAAGCACACTTGCATGCATGGAAAAACATACTTCAATGCAAGATATGATTTTCTCACTCTTGGTTATCTCACAATCCATAGAAGCTTCCTTTTATTCTCTCACTGAGAATCTCAGTAAAACTTCTTCATTGGACGATGAGATAGTGAGATGTCTTTCAAAAAAGACAAAACAACTTTTCTACACATTCTGATAAAGCAGACTTGTCTTCATGTGGCTGAATCTTTGTCTTTTCCTTTTTGTCTCTTTTGCATAAGCCTTTAACCAAAAGAGGAATGTGAACTTTGCATCTTTCTTCTTTTATAAAGGCCTTTTTGATATAAGAAATGCTATGTCACCCATTTCAAATATCCTTTTGTCTTCATGTAACAGAACAACGTAGGCAGGCTTTTGCAGTTTCTATTTTCCACTTTGTCTTCGACTTGTAAACTGATCTTCTAGTCCAAAACAATACATGAGGACTTGGAAACATATTCCATGAAGTGTGTGGCCTGTTCACAAAGAACAGGTTCTATTCACAAAGAACTATTCACTTAGAATCTGACTAAGCTGCTCAACAGAATAGAACAGGGTAGACAGTTTATGTCCAACCTGTTCAGCAGACAGAACAGCTTGGACAATCTGCCTTTGTTGCAACGAATGCAACAGGGTAAACAGCTTTATATTGCAAACCACTTTTCAAGTTTCAATAAGGCATTAACAGGCCTTAAATTATACCTTCAAGTGCATCAAACAGGTTTGACTGAGGCCTTTTTGTGCCTAACACCATTATTTTCGGATATACGAAACCTTCACTTTGTGAAGAATTTTCAAAATTAATGAAATCAAGGTTCGAGATGAGTATGATGGGGGAAATGACATTTTTCCTCGGATTACAAGTCAAACAACTTCCTGACGGGATTCTCATAAGCCAGTCAAAGTACATCCATGACCTCCTAAAGAGGTTTAAGATGGAAAATTGTACGTCTATGAAAACTCCAATGTCCATTTCCTCATAGCCTGATGTCGATCCAATGGGTAAATCCAATGACATCACGACTTTTCGAGTAATGATCGGTTCCTTATTATATTTAACTGCTAGTAGAACGCACATAATTTTTGCTACATGTCTTTGTGCACGATTTCAAGCTGACCCTAAAGAGTCACATTTGGCTTCCGTAAAACGAATCTTTCGTTATTTAAAAGGCACGCCTGACCTTGGTCACTGGTATCCGAAAGGAACCAGCTTCGAACTAACTGCCTACTTAGATGCAGATCATGCAGGTTGCAAACATGACAGGAAGAGTACCTCGGGACATATCCTGTTCCTCGGAGACAAACTGGTTAGTTGGGCATCGAAGAAACAATATAGTGTTTCTCTGTCCACCGCTGAGGCAGAATATGTTGCTGCTACAAGTTGCTGCTCACAACTGCTGTGGATGCACACACAACTCCAAGACTATCGATTCAGACTTAGTCGGATTCACATCTATTTCGACTCCATGAGCGCAATAGCCATTTCTGGTAACCCTGTACAACACTCTCGCGCTAAACACATTGATATTCGATATCATTTTATAAAAGATCATGTTGAGGAAGGTACCGTAGAATACATTTTGTAAACACTGAAAATCAGATCGCTGACTTGTTCGCAAAACCTTTGGATGAAAAATGTTTTAATTTTCTGGTGAACAAGTTAGGTATGCTGAATTTGTTAACATAATTTAATTTAAAATGAAATATTTATGAAAAGTTTATCTGCCTTCTCGAAAGACGGATTTTCTTTTCACTAATGTTACATTTTCTAATAAATTAAGTTCTGTGTTTATTTTATTTAATTCTAATGGTTGTGTTAATGTTTTTCCTTTTCTGTCAAGCTTTATTGGGAGGCAACTAGGTAAGAGTCCGAGTGTTTTAAATAGTTATCTATGCACACTCGGAGGGGGAGAAACTATGTTGCTAGTTGGTGAAGTTTTAACTTTATTTAGTAATTTTTTGTTTTAATTTTTCGTAAGTTATTATTTATTTAAGAAAATCCAAAACTATTTTCTTTACTGTGCTTAATTTTAATTTAGTGTGTTTATTTTTTTAAGTTTATTAATTATAAAAATTACAAAAAGATTTTATTTTGTGTGTGTTTAATTTATTAAGTCTTTATCTATAAAGAAAACCAAAAAATCTTTTAATTTTCTTTATTTTTTTATGTATTTGTGTTAATCTAATTTATATAAGAAAATCCTAAAAGAGTTTATTTTTATTTATTTTCCTTATTTCATCTCATCTTAATCTTAATTATTAAAATAATTAAGATATTTTTTTGAGGTTAGATAATTTTTGGCATGGGTCGGGTTCTCCAAATCGGGTTTGGGGGGAACAGGTTTTTCAAGTTTATAAATACCATCAAATTCATTTCATTTTCTTCTTCTTCCTTCATCTTCATCCACACTTCAAGAACACACAAGAAAAGGATTTCAACTGTTTCATCAATCATTGAAGAGCCTAAAGTATTTTTAACGCGTTTTCGTGCATCAAAGTGAGTACACATTATGTTTTTACACATTTTTGTGACACTCTTGCCACAATAAACACTATTACAATAAACTCAGGATTAATCACCAATCACATGATTACATAATGATTTGAATACTTGTTAAAATTTGTGGAAGCATTAAAGTACATAAATAAAAATAATACAAATGTATTATACACCCTATGGTTCTACAAGGTTTCAAATCTAAGTCTACATACTCAAATTTGTTACATATCCCAAATTATATTACAACAATAATCCCATAGTTCAATTACCAAAATGAGTAGTAGATTTCTTCAAGTCTTCAGTTAATGACCTAGCTAGAAGGTCCCGCAGCGGATTTTCCTTTTCCTGTAAAATGTCAACAACTGAGGGGTAAGCAATGCTTAGTGAATACACAGATTTACGCATTCTATAAATCTTTATGAAGCCCCACAAGAGTAACACCGACGACGAACGTCGTATACTCTCTTCGTACACCAAGTACGGAACAAGAGTCGCAGCTCCTTCGAGCTCAAGGCTCGGCATTAAACCAACCATCTGAGACAGACATAACATCGGGGATGACTTACTGCCTACCAGAACCTCGAAGGGATCAGCTCCGGGTCATATAGCGCAGTAACATTGGAATAACAGATGCGACCTGCCGGTCCATCGAAAGATGCACAACAAAGAAACGGACAAGCAATGAGCAACAATGTGCATCTAAATCTACGCAAGTTAGTAGAATTCCAAACGAAAAGGAAACCACATGTCTCAGCAGGCAATAGCTAACATAAAGCAGATATAAACATGCGAAATCATATGTACTCAAAGTGGGTGCGTTAGTTAATTTCAGTTAATATTATTTGTCCTCGGGCTTTCAACCGGATCCACAAAGTATCCCACTGTGGGTTAAACAACACCACAAGGAACCTGTTAAGTCGATTGTAACACAACATCATGTCAATAGTTGTTTAATTTCATAAAACTAAATTTTATAAGTTTTATAATAGACAACCCGAAATTCGGATCCAAAGTCGAATTCGGAACCCAACCCGAATTAGGACCCTAAACCAAATTCGGACTACATCCTAGTTCGGTCCATATATAGGTTCGGATCCCACTGTTTCGGACCCATCCGAATTCGGACCCCGACCGAATTCAACACTTGGAAATTATTTTTCTGTTTTTGTAATTCTAAAGTCCGGATCTTATCCGATTTGGACCAGATCCGAGTTCATATCAGATCCGAATTCGAACCATCCGAGTTCATACTTGTGCACTTTTGTCATTTTCCAGATTTAATTTTAATCATTTTTGTACTAATTCATTGTATGAAACAATTAAAGCCAACTCAAATATACTTATTTCCAACCATTTTAACACTAATATTCACACTTTTATGTACCAAATCAAACCCTTTTTGACCATTTTTGTATCATTCGTCGAACACTCACTAACACATAGTAAATTCCAAAAATCATACTTAGAGTTTGAATCTGATGCTGAAATTTAATATTTAGCTTCCCTATCACTCGATTTAAACATCTCCATGATAATACAACACATGCAACAACATCTGTAACTCCAAATCTATAATTCGGGTTTTATCAAAACCGAACCAAAAACCTTTAAATTTTGATGAGTTCACAAATTATTTACCTTAAATTGTTGCTTGTAGATGTTTTAGTTCCTTCCTAACAATCAGAATCCAGATTTCCAGCTTCAAATTCCATGAATTTGTTGATCTTGAATTGAAGATGAGAGAGAGAGTTGAGAGAGTGTGAGAGCTTGAATGAGAAATGACCAAAATAAAGTCTTTCCATCTTTTTATTCCACACTTTCGGTTCATGACACATTCAGTCCCTCATTTATCTGATTTCCTTTAAATTCAGATTTTTACCTTAAAATTTCACCACCAACATTTATTAATAATTATTTTCACTTAAATAAATTGAAATTTCTCAATTTCTGAATAAAGCAACCAATTTTCATAATTCAACATAATTATATTAAACTCAAAAATTCAAACTAATTAACCTCAATTACATCATTTAAATTTCTTAGGATGTTACAGCATGAGCTCCACCACGCTAATGCTTCGTCCTCGAAGTTACTTGGATCCATACAGTTGTGGATACATCTTTAACATCTCTGCCTTTGTCTCCCAAGTGTGACTTGGTCCTTTATGATGCTTCCAACATACCAGCACCATTTCTATCTCTTTGCTCCTTAACTTCTTCACTTTGGTATCAAAAACACATTCCGGCTCATCCACGTATCGAAGCCTTTCATCAATTTGCAGCTCGGTGTGATCAGCCCAATCCTTGTTGCCAGTAGTGAATGATCTTCTGAGATTCCCCACATGGAACACTAGGTGTATGCCTGACATTTCTTCAGGCAATTCCAAACGATACGACTGAATTCCAACTTTCTCTATATTCTGAATGATTCGACGAATCTCGGAGCTAACTTGCCTCTTTTAACAAAACGCGTAACACCTCTCGTAGGTGATACATTCAAATAAACCCAGTCATTCACATCAAAACTGATTGGTTTGTGTCTCCTATCGTGATAGCTTTTCGGTCGATCATCGGCCGCCTTCATATTCTGTCTAACCAACTGTATCTTTTCTTTAGTTTCCTGTAGCAATGCCGACCCAGTAATCGGAGTTTCTCCCGTTTCTCTCCAACACGTAGGAGACCTACATCTTCTCCCATATAAGGCTTCAAACGGCGCTTTCTTTATTGTCGCGTGGTAACTGTTGTTGTACGAGAACTCTATCAGTGGCAAATGATCGTCCCAAATACCACCAAGATCCAAGATACACGACCGCATCATATCTTCAAGTGTCAGGATGGTCCTTTCACTTTGGCCATTGGTATGCGGAGAGTAAGTTGTACTCATCGCGATTCTCGTTCCCAATCCTTCTTGCAATGCTGACTAGAAATTTGAAGTAAATCGGCTATCACTATCTGATACAATGGACTTAGGTACTCCATGTCTCGTGATAATCTCGTCCAAGTAAATCGGCTATCACTATCTTATCACCTTTTAGTCCCGACTCACTTGTTTCCATTATTTTCTTCTGTACTCGAATATCCTCAGCACCAACTTTTTCTTCCTTCAAAGCTTCTACTTGAGCCGCTTTTATATCATCAATAATCGTGGAAGTTAACATCGGAGATGTCATCATGTAGCTGCAGTCCTTAGAGTAGGCCTTACGGCTTAAAGCATCGGCTACTACATTAGCCTTTCCGGGGTGATAAAGGATTTCACTAACATAATCCTTTATAACTTCCATCGAACGTCTTTGTCTCATGTTAAGCTCTTTTTGACTGAAAATGTACTTCAACTCTTATGATCTGTATAGAGTTGACACTTAGTTCCATACAGATAGTGTCTCCACAACTTTAATGCAATTGTAACAGCTGTTAACTCCAAGTCGTGAGTGGAGTAGTCTTTTTCGTATTGCTTAAGCTGTCTAGAGGAATAAGCAATTACCTTCCCGCGCTGCATCAACACAGCACCCAATCCCAGCCTCGAAGCATCCGTGTATAACACAAAATCTTCATTGCCCTCCGGTAGAGCAAGTATTGGTTCTTCACTTAACGTGTTCTTCAAAATTTCAAAAGCCTCTTGCTGCATAGTTTCCCAAATAAACGGTGCATTCTTTTTCATTAATGCAATCAAAGGAACTGTAATCTTCGACAAGTCCTTTACAAATCTCTGATAATACCCCGCCAATCCAAGAAAACTTCTGATCGAGGCGGTTCCCAGTTTCTTATGGCTTCCACTTTAGCTGGATCTACAGAAATCCCAGCTCCAAAAATCACATGTCCCAAAAACCGAATTTGTTACAGTTAGATGTCACACTTTGAGAATTTGGCATACAATTTCTCTTTTCTCAACAGTTCCAATAATTCCCTTAGATGATCAGCATGTTCCGCTTCAGACTTAGAGTACACTAGAATGTCATCATAAAACACGATCATCGACTTGTCTAATATCGGTCTGCAAACTCTATTCATCAAATCCATAAAGACAGTCGGGGCGTTGGTTAACCCAAAAGGCATCACTAGAACCTCGTAATGCCCATACCGAGTTTTGAATGCTGTTTAGGCACATTATCTTCTCGTACCTTCAACTGATGGTACCCCGATCGTAAGTCGATTTTAGAGAACACATTAGCCCCATGTAGTTGATCAAAGAAATCATCTATTCTCGGCAACGGATACTTGTTCTTAATAGTCAACTTATTCAGCTCCCGTTAATCAATGCACATTCGCATCGTGCCACCTTTCTTTTTCACAAACAAAATACGGGCTCCCCACGTCGATGAACTCGGTCGAATGAAGCCCTTATCCAATAACTCCTGGAGTTGTTTCATCATATCTTGCATTTCGGTAGGAGCAAGGCGATACGGAGAACGAGCTACCGGTGCAGCTCCAGGGATCAGATCAATACGAAATTCTACTTGTCTCTCAGGCGGCACGCCAGACAAGTCTTCCAGAAACACATCCGGGAATTGTGATACAACGAGGACATCGACCACGGTCTTCTTCTCAGCTTTGGCATCAATAGCATATGCCAATTAGGACTCACAACCCCTTGCAACAAGCTTTTGGGCTTTTGCAATGGTCAACAAGCGCAGATCCTCACTTCTCCTATCCCCATATATGAAGATCTCACGCCCCTCCGGTGTAGTGATCTTTATCATACGCTTCTTACAGTCTATGTGGGCTTCATTTTCGATTAACCAGTCCTTTCCGACTATCACATCAAACTCACTGAATTCTATCGGGATCAAATCAAGATTGAAGACTACATCTTCAATCACTAACGTACAGTTTCGATATAAACGATCTACTTTGACTAGAGTATTACTAGCAGTTTCTATGTCAAGTATAGCAGACAACTTAGACAGAGGCATTGACAATTTTTGTGCAAAAACAGTAGATAGAAAAGACTGGTTGGCACCCGAATCAAAAAGAACTCGTGTAGGCATGGAATTTACAATAAACATACCCGTAACCACTTCCGGGTTTTCCTTGGCCTCCTCCATTGTTATCTGAAAAGCACGAGCTGGTGTCCTTTGTGGGTGGCTCCGGTGGTTGACTGAACCACCACTTGATCCTCCAGACGATCGTGTTGTAGTTGGAGCAGCAGCTGCTGGATCATTCTTTCTGCAATTCCTACTGTAATGCCCCCATACACCACACTTATGGCAGGCATCAGCTTTCCTTGGGCACTCATTCTGAAAATAACCCAATTCCCCACAGCAAAAACAGGGGCTTCCATTAGTCACATGCCAAAGTGCTCCAAGTGGCACTTATTACAATACCGCGGTTCTGTGTTGATAGAGTACGCACGAGCACGACCAGAAGACCCAGATGATTGCCGATACGACTGATGAGGCGAATACTGTGACGAGCAAGAAGAGCCAGAATATCCCCCTCATGTTGGCACTTTGGCGGTGACGGCTATGTCGGGTTAGCAGATGCAACAGTTGACCCAATTGAATACCTCGACATAATCAGAATTTGCTCTACATTCTGGCAGCCTCTAATAAGCCAGCAAATGTAAGGTAGCGGACGTTGCTCATAAAGCTTCTAATCTCCATGTCCAAACCAGCCTCCAACCTGGTCACTTTCCTTTCCTCGATATCAACTTGATGAGGCGCAAACAGACTCAGCCTCGTGAATTCCACAGCATACTGGGACACAGTCCTAATCGCCTGCACCAGAGTCATAAACTACGCTTCCAACCTTCAGCGTTCATCAACCGGACAGTATTGCTGAGTGAATAGTTCAGTAAACTCAGCCCAAGCCATAGCAGATACTTTTTCCAAGGTTAAGGCGTTAACCATGGAATTCCACCACATGACTGCGTCTTTAGTGAACATTGCAGTAGCCAACCGGACCATGTCCTTCTCAGCACAATCGTTGATTCGGGATGTCCGCTCAGTTGTTGTTATCCATTCAAGTGCAGCAACAGCAACTCCTAATCCATTGAACTCTACAGCACCATTTCCCTTAAAGTCCTTGAACTGACAACCTTAGGGCTTATTAAATGACCCAGTGTTGTCATCTCGTTCATTATTGTTGCTCTCATTCTCCTTATTCTTTCTCTTTTCTTCCCTTCTATTGGCTTCGGCCTCATCTCGAGCCCGAAACTGGTCTTAAATCATCATATTTTGCTCAACCATCATGGCTAGCATCATTTTTCTTGTTTCATCGGGTGTCATTCCTCCTCCAGACATGTTCGGAAATATAAAACATATAACTTGTTTAGTAACATCTCATTTATTTAAAGACACCACTCATTGTCCCGTATGAAAGTTAATCTCCTATCATTACTAGATTGTAACCTATCTTATTTCAGATCATTACTTAAACCACTACATATCATCACTTAATGTTTGAGACCAAGACCTCACGCACACTTGAATCTCAAACTACTGCTCTGATACCAAACGTTGTGACACCCTTGCCACAATAAACACTATTACAATAAACCCAGGATTAATCACCAATCACATGATTACATAATGATCTGAATACTTAATAAAATTTGTTGAAGCATTAAAGTACATAAATAAAAATAATACAAATGTATTATACACCCTATGGTGCTACAAGGTTTCAAATCTAAGTCTACATACTCAAATTTATTTCATCATCCCAAATTATATTACAAGAATAATCCCATAGTTCAGTTACCAAAATGAGTAGTAGATTTCTTCATGTCTTCAATTAATGACTAGCTAGAAGGTCCCGCAGCGGATTTTCCTTTTCATGTAAAATGTCAACAACGGAGGGGTAAGCAATGCTTAGTGAATACACAGATTTACGCATTCTATAAATCGTTATGAATCCCCACAAGAGTAACACCGACGACGAACGTTGTATACTCTCTTCGTACACCAAGTACGGAACAAGAGCCGCAGCTCCTTCGAGCTTAGAGCTCGGCATTAAGCCAACCATCTGAGACAGACATAACATCGGGGATGACTTACTGCCTATCAGATTCTCGAAGGGATCAGCTCCGGGTTATATAGCGCAGTAACATCGGAATAACAGATGCGACCTGCCGGTCCATCAAAAGACGCACAACAAAGAAACGGACATGCAACGAGCAACAATGTGCATCTAAATCTACGCAAGTTAGTATAATTCCAAATGAAAGTGAAACCACATGTCTCAGCAGACAATAGCTAACATAAAGCAGATATAAACATGCGAAATCATAAGTACTCAAAGTGGGTGCGTTAGTTAATTTCAGTTAATATTATTTCTCCTCGGGCTTTCAACCACATCCACAAAGTACCCCACTCTGGGTTAAACGACACCACAAGGGACCTATTAAGTCAATTGTAACACAACATCATGTCAATAGTTTTTTAATTTCATAAAACTAAATTTTATAAGTTTTATAATAGTTGACCTGAAATTCGGATCCAAAGCCGAATTCGGACCCCAACCCGAATTCGGACCCTAACCCAAATTCAGACTACATCCTAGTTCGGTCCATATATAGGATCCCACTGTTTCGGACCCATCCGAATTCGGACCCCGACCATATTCAACACTTGGAAATTATTTTACTGTTTTTGTAATTCTGAAGTCCGGATCTTATCCGAATTCGGATCAGATTCGAGTTCAATCATATCCGAATTCAGACCATCCGAGTTCATACTTGTGCAGTTTTGTCATTTTCCCGATTTAATTTTAATCATATTTGTACTGATTCATTGTATGAAACAATTAAAGCCAACTCAAATATACTTATTTCCAACCATTTTAACACTAATATTAACAATTTTATGTTCCAAATCAAACCATTTTTGACCATTTTTGTATCATCCGTTGAACACTCACACACACTAACACATAGTAAATTCCAAAAATCATACTTAGAGTTTGAATATGATGCTGAAATTTAATATATAGCTTCCCTATCACTCGATTTAAATATCTCCATGATAATACAACACATGCAACATCTGTAACTCCAAATCTATAATTCGGGTTTTATCAAAACCGAACGAAAAACCCTTAAATTTTGATGAGTTCACGAATTATTTACCTTAAATTGTTGCTTGTAGATATTTTTGCTCCTTCCTAACAATCTAAATCCTGATTTCCAGTTTCAAATTCGACGAGTTTGTTGATCTTGAATTGAAGATGAGAGAGAGAGTGAGAGCTTGAATGAGAAATGACCAAAATAAAGTCTTTCCATCTTTTTAATCCACACTTTCGGTTCATGACACATTCAGTCCCTCATTTATCTGATTTCCTTTAAATTCAGATTTTTACCTTAAAATTTCACCACCAACATTTATTATTTTCACTTAAATAAGTTGAAATTTCTCAATTTATGAATAAAGCAACCAACTTTCATAAATCAACATAATTATATTAAACTCAAAAATTCAAACTAATTAACCTCAATTACATCATTTTAATTCTTAGGATGTTACAATTTTCACCTATTTAGTTTGAAAGTTATGCACTCAATCGGGTTTTAAAAAGGGTTTTTAGGCTGAAAATGGTGTTTTCTTCGTGAATAAGAAACCCAACAGTTTCTTGAAAAACAAGCTTTTTGATCCATAAAGACAATCTGAAAAGTTGCTTGTGGGATTTCAAATAATTTGCACAAGTCCTAAGTTAAACTTGCGGATAATGCTTTCTCCGCATGTTTCACCATGCAGACGACTCATAATCCGCTCAACAGGACCAAGTTTTAACTAAGTTAAAATCAAGTCCTGCATTATCCGCAAGTCTCAACTCGCGGATAACACCTCACCCACATGATGCACCCAAAATTTTTCTAAGTCACAGCTACGTGATAGTTAATCCGCAAGTTTCAACTTGAGGATAACACTAAATGTTCAAATTTTTCAAAATCCCTTAAAATGACTAAGTAAGACATGCTGACACAATTTCATCCGCAAGTCACAACTCGCGGATAATACTCCAACCGCAAGTCATGATCAAAGACTGAAATTTCTAAGTTAAACCTGCGGCCAAAGGCTCATCCGCAGGTTCCAACTTGCGTATAACACTTCAACCGCAGGTTGGGGTCCATCTTGCTTTAAAATTAATTTCAAAACCTTTCTATCACTCATAGTTTCATCCGAGAGTAGCAACTCTCGGATGACACTACATTCGCAGTTTTGATAAAATTTTTTGAAGTTTGGTATTTCAAAGGTGTTGAGCTCACCTGAAAGTTCACTTGTTCAGGGGTTTCAAATCCTGTTTTAAGGATGTTTCTTGTGAATTAATCTGAGTTAGGACTGGTCTTGTAGACTTTGGTTTTACAGACGGACTTTTCTTATCGAGAAGTCTTCTGTAGAAGCCATTAACAAATCAGTTTAATTCTATCAATTGCCCAAAACAAGAAACACTTCAAAACAAGTCGTATATTCCTTGATAATCCATATCTGACTTTTAATAATGGCTTGTCAGGTACAATGGCATCTCATTCCCAATCAGAAGAAAATGCACCTATCCAGAGCCCCCAACACTTAAACTCTAACCAAAACTCTGATGATGAAATAACCTCCAGATCCGTACCCTACCACCCAGACGTTAAGAGCAAATCTTCCCAAAACAAATGTGTCTACCAATCAAACCCAACAATTTTCTTCTGCACCCAGCCTTCCTCAATAAAACCGAGGAAGACCCAACCATCAAACTATCTAATCGGGTCGTCGAAGAAATCCTAATGGGCCATCGAATTTCCAATGCCCTAACAAGCCGACCCCGACCACGTCCACCCCAAGTATATGTGCAACAGTTCTGGCATACACTCTCCTATCACCCTGAACCAAACCACATCATTGGCAACATA
This sequence comes from Centrapalus pauciflorus, assembly GCA_020465985.1. Classification (NCBI taxonomy): domain Eukaryota; kingdom Viridiplantae; phylum Streptophyta; class Magnoliopsida; order Asterales; family Asteraceae; genus Centrapalus; species Centrapalus pauciflorus. The sequence continues at coordinate 30,701 of JAANYP010005308.1, read as the reverse complement.
GACGATAACACAATCGACATACCATTCCCTAAATTTCGCCACATCCTTCGCCTTCCCCGACACGGCGATTTCCCAAGACGTCCTCAGTACGACGATGAATTGCCTGAGGAACAAATCTGCCAGGAAATCATACAGCTTGGTTACGATGGCAACTTCCGCAAGGCATTCGAATTCTTCCGCCGGAAGATGTTGGAACATTGTGGCAAGAATTGATAGAAGTTATCCAAGCAAAAAGAACAAAAGGGGCAAGAAAATTTGTTCCAGCTCAACGTTTTCTACAGCTTATCATTTCTTATTGCTTGGTTCAAATTCCAGAAATCCGTCGCAGAGAACATGAAGTCGGGATCAGAGATTTCCAAATAAAATACTTTCATGATCCAATATCTCCCCCAGGAATCCAAGTAAGGCCTCTACCAGAAGAGCTGCTCGCCTACGCCGATCAGGAATCTCAGGCTATTAGGCAATATATATAGAGAGAGAAGCTCCAAATGCACAGCTAGGAGCAGCTGCGCCTGCCCAAGGAGCAAACCCCGACGAGTTAGGTCTAAGTGAAGCACAGAGAGAAAATGAAAATGATAGGGGAAATGAGGGTAGAGAGCCTGAGATTGCAGAAGCAGGAGATAGGGAAAGTGAGGAGACCCATACTGCTCATCTATCACTCATGAATATTCCCTCTCCTGATAATGACAATGATGATGAAAATAATGACGATGATGATGAAGTCACTTCGCCCGCCTGACCTCCAATGCGCTCTCTCGCTGCTATGCGAGAATATATCAACAGTCAAGGGGTGTTAGGAGAATTCCGAGAGATTACCAGCCAGAAATAAGTCGGGCTATCACATTTGCTACTTGCGCTCATGTGTTGGGCGCCGGTATTGAAATAGACACCACTAGCCCAGCGGTGCAAGCACAAACCCCACCCAGCCACTCAGCGGCTTCTCAACAATCCGGTGTTTCACATTCTCATAGGGACTTAGCACATAATCTATCTGCGGCTCATTTGGAGTCCGCGGATATTGAACAAGGCCGGCAACAGCCCCAGTCACCGCCATCAATTCCTGCACAATCGAATCTAGAGCCCGTTGATATTGAACAATCATTGGCTAAGACACTCGAGTCGATCCAAACACAACGCCTGAGTGGCATTGTCGGAACACTTGGAGCTGTGCACACTGAAAGTATGCCTGCAATGATGAGTGGAAGTCCTGTCATGGCCACATCTATTCCATCCATGAGAATAGGCCATCAGGGGACATCTTCGGAGACTCCCGAGATGCAAACGGAGAGCCTAAGTGGCACCGGGTTACATCCGGACTCTATGTCCAAAACCGAGTTTGCTGAGTTCAAGGCGCTCATGTCACAACAATTAAGTGACATGTTCACCTTTATGACCCAGCAACCGGTCGTTCCACAAGCTCCCTCCCTTGACGAAGCCAAACGCACAATCCATTCAGTACTTAAAGCTTCATTAAATCTATCATCCACAAACGCCTTGCTGCTAGAGATATTAAACAAAGAAGCCTCCGGTTCCTCATCTTCTACCACAGTGAACCCCTTGGTTACTCAAATGAGCGAGCGACTTAAAGTTATTGCTGAATCATGTCAAGTAGCCACCCAGGGTATAAACGTAAGCATGATGATCAGGAGGATCCTGATCACCATGAGGGGGAGAAAAGGGCCAGAGCCGCTGGGTGAAGCAAAGAGTAAGAAGTTCATACACGGAAGAGAAGTATAAGAAAATGTTCGTTCGTGAGCTAAAGACCGTTAGAGCCAATTTAATCTGGTCAGTTGAAGGAATGGAACAAAGAGAGACATCGATGTATGTGGAAATGATTGGGTCCCTAAGGAAAGGTAAAGAATCTGTTAGAAGCCGATCTCCTATTGTCAAAGTGTTAGAAATAAAGTTCGACAAGTTCTTAAGCATATTCTATCATATTTTTGAAGTGGAACGGGAAGACTGAACAATAACTACATTCTCCGAGTCAGATTTTACAAACTTGTTCTTGCAGGATCTTGAATTCTTATATCTACATTTGCTACACAACAAGAGAAGAGATCCAGTTCACATGAAAGCTCAACGATGTATCATAAAGTTTCTGCACTGAAATCTTACACTGTCTATTATATTCGATTTCCAAATGGCGTTAGAAGCAAGACAAAGGAAAGTGAATTTGCTTGCACCGAATTAGGACACTCCTGGCCATGAACGTTTTTCAGTATTAAGAATTCTGATGCAGCGTAGCAAATAGAAAACCAAAGATAATCCGTTGATTCCACGAATATCCGGAAGATCTTAACCAGGCTCACGTTGATTCACAGGAATACCGCGAATTTGGCCTTCAAAATTGGTTCACACAAAGAACACAAATTTGGGAGAGAAAACTGAAGTTTCAAAAAAATTGGAAGTGACCATCCAAGTTCACACATTACAATACTAAAAAGAAGCAAAAAAACATAAACGGGCTAAAATGATAATGGGCCAAACACACGGGCCAAAAAACTAAAGTCCAAACTGAAAGAAAAATAGAAAAATGCAAATTAAGTAGTCTTCGGGGCCTTTTTGGGATAAAAGCAGGGCCCAAACCGCCTATGGCGTTTTGCCAGCACGTCGGGCCTGTCCATGCGGTCGTTTTGATATATTTTAAGCCCAAATCGGATACCCGAGGCCCAAGTTATGGCCGTTTTAGTGAGCCAATGTGGTCATTCCCATTCTAAGGCCCGGTATTCTGCATCATTCCCCCCTGGGTAGACAAAATTCATCCTCGAATCTGCAACAGCTTCATCTTTAGAAGAGTCTCCATGAAAAGGCACCGAATGCTTAACATTGAACACTTCTGAACAGCGAATGTGACTTGGCAGCTTCAAACGATAAGCATTAGGGTTGATCTTCTCCAAAATCTCCATTGGTCCAATCTTCTTTGCTGACAGTTTGTTGTATTCACCCACCGGGAAACGGTCCTTAGTCAGAATTGCCCAAACAAAGTCACCGAACTCAAAATCGACATGCCTACGCCTTTGATCCGCATCTTGTTTGTACTTGGCGTTAGCCCGAACCAAGTTATCATGCACAGTTTTATGAACCTCATGTAACCCAACAACGAAATCCTGCACTTTCTTTGGAACAAAACCTGAAACAGGGAGAGTCAGTAAATCCAATGGGCCTCGAGGCTGGGCCGAATACACCACTGCAAATGGGCTAAAACCAGTGCTTCTGTTAACAGCATGATTATGAGCAAATTCAGCCTGACAAAGCTTTTGATCCCATGCCTTCACATGATCACCCACCAAACATCTCAAAACGTTTCCAAGGGACCGATTCACCACTTCAGTTTGCTCATCTATTTGAGGATGATAGGCACTGCTGAAGTTGAGCTGCGTGTTGACCATTTTCCACAAACTGCGCCAAAAGTGACTCAAAAACCGAGTGTCCCGATCTGAAACAATAGAGGATGGCAATCCATGCAGACGATATACCTCCCGAAAGAACAACAAAGCCACATTAACTGCATCTGTCGTCTTCTTGCATGGTATAAAGTGAACCATCTTCGAAAGACGATCGACAACAACAAAGATAGAATCATTACCATGCTGAGTACGAGGAAACCCCAGCCCAAAGTCCATGCTGATGTCCACCCAAGGCTGTGAAGGGACAGGCAACGGCATATAGAGTCCAGCATTGGTGGTTGTTCCCTTGGAAGTCTGACAGATCCTACACCTTTTAACAAACCGGTCGACCTCTTTCCAAATAGTAGGCCAGAAATAAGAAGACTGCACCAACTGCAAAGTACGATCCCGGCCCACATGCCCTTCACCATGTAACTCCCTGATAATGTGTTAACGAAGACTGGAATCAGGAATACACAATTGGTTCCCCTTGAAAAGAAAACCATCATGCACAACAAAATCTAATATTTTTCCAGAGCCGATATCCTGCAAAATAACAGAGAAGTATGGATCAATTGTTAGCTGCTCCATGATGGAGTCAAGCCCTAGTACACCAACCCACATAGACACTAACAGATTGCTCCTCCTACTCAATGCATCTGCCACCCAATTCGACACCCCAGATTTATGCTTCACCACAAAAGTAAACTTCTCCAAAAAATGCCATCCACCTAGCATGCTTGTGTGAAACCTTATCTTGGCTACGAATATGCCTCAAAGAGTCATGATCTGTGAACAACATAAACTCCTTGTGAAACAGGTAGTGTCGCCAATGTTTAACAGCTTGAACCACAGCATAGAATTCTACATCATATGTACTATAACGCAGCTTTGCTCCTGTCAACTTCTCACTGAAATAAGCTATGGGTCTCCCCCCCTTGGCTCAAAACACCCCCAATGCCCACATGGGAAGCATCTGTGTGTAACTCAAACACCCGTGAGAAGTGTCACACCCTGTTACCCCGGTTGGCAGCGAAGCGTGACGTCACGGAAGCGTAACCATAATCATAATGAACGACCACTATATAGACGTTTTCAAAAATACATCGGTTTAACTTTGAAAGATATAAATGTTTTACATAACCCGAAAATGATAAAAGTAGTTCGCAAGATACAGAGATTCAAATACATAATTTAATTATCCAAAATAATGCAAGTAAATCTCCAACGGTTTGAAACTGAGTGCGACTCCTTAAATGCGGAAGCTTGAAAATACTACCGATGTGATAGACTTGCCTTACTTTCCTGAAAATACACGCTAAAATACGTCAACAAAATTGTTGGTGAGCTCATAGGTTTACACGTAAATCTGACTTGTATGGACAACAATAATAGAGATTGAATTTATAAAATCATAAATTCCATGTTATGTATTACATATAAACCATCATGCAACCGAAGCTTAATTAAAATGAGTTTGCCCTGTGCAGTATTCCCATACGTAATACCGTGTGTTAAATATATATGCACTCGCTGTTAGCCGATCCGAACTAACCCGAATGGGGGACATGACTCCCGATAGATCTATCCACAATATATTCGCGCTTACAATTAAATGCAATTAACAGTTCATGATATAAGGGCTGATGGAACCACATGTGTAATACATAATAGAAATGAAGATATTTTCGTGTCCATATAAAAACGAAGCATGTATTTCATCCCCAAAACATAACAGTGTGAAAATAGGGGCTATGAGAATTCACCGAGATTGCGATGGCAAAAACGAGCGTAAAAAGCTATTTAGCGTAAATGGATGGATGATGCGTCGAGTGAGTTTAATCGAGTCTTAAATGATAATAAGGACTTAATATCTCTAATATATGATGATATATATATTTATAGATTTTTATGTCTTAAATCACCCAACATTACAAGTTTATAAATAAAATTCGCTTAAAACGTCAAGTTTATATATATATATATATATATATATATATATAATTTTCCAGCTTTTTCGGAGGTTTTTCGGCCTACTTTGAGGCTGTTTTTGACCAAGCTCCAAAACGTTTTAGGCATTGGTTTTCTCCGACATTAAACTACTATATACAAAGGATTTTTAGAATCCAGAACGGCCATTTTTCGAGATGTTTAGGTTGGTGAAAAAGCTCGTTAAAAACCCTATGTCGGCCATTTTTGAGCTGTCAAACGTTCGGTTTCCCATATAATTTCTGGAGGTCTTAAACTCCAAAATAAATTATGAAAAATTCCAGATCTATAGTTAAGACATAGATCTAACTTTTGAGACAAGAATCAACTCATTTCGTTAAGTCAAGAATTAGTTATGATTTTTCAAAGTCGATATAAATTTTCTGCCGAAAATCCGCAGTTTATAAACTTGAAATAACTTATGATTCTTGTTGTTTATCCAAAGACTATTTGTATAAAAGTTATATAACACATATATATCACATGTTTTCATAATATTAACATTTTTATGATGTGTTCATATATTCATAAACATATTTAAAGAAACAACTTAAAAACAAAAACTAGAAATTTATGAACTTGAGTTTTTTTTAAACTTGTTGTTGTTGGTGATTATATATATTATGCAAGACTTATATAAACATAAATATAAGATGAAATAAGCTAGTATTTACTTACTTTGATGTATTATAGGAATGAAAATGAGTAGAAGACTTGGTCTTGAAAGAGTTGCACAAAGAATTCTCCTTGAACACTTGAAGAACACAAGAAAATTTTGAGGTGGTGTGTGTGTGGTCTTTTGGCCGGATTTGAGAGAGGGAGAATGAGAGTTTTTGAGTTGATGAAAGTGTGAAGAATGAAGTGGGGAAATGCCCTCTATTTATAGAAGAAAAGAGAGGTATTGTAATCAAGGAAGACATGGGAGATGGAGTGTGATCTAAGTGAAGTGAAAGGAAATGGTGTGGAAAAAGGTGATTTGATTGTGCATGGGTTTTCATATAAATATTGAAGTCAATTACCACACATGTACTAGCCCTAAGGCCAGCCATGTGAGGTAATTTTTGTGTATTTTCATTTTTTTTATAAATATATTTAGAATGTATTCTTGTATTTCCCTTTTCTTGTAAATTTATAAATACTTTTGAATGCATTGTTTTAATAAATTGTTTTAGTATTGCATAATTAACGTTAAGTAATTGTATTAGTGTGTGATTAGTGTCACTAATCATAATATAATTTTGTACTTAGTTGAATTAATCCCTCATATCGTAAATTGATCAGATTAATTGATTTCTCGATTCATCGCACCGATGAATTTGATTCTAATTGAGTTGGATTTTTTAATAAACTTTGTTAATCACTTGATTAATTTCTAATGACCACTGATTTGGCTATAATTGACTATTAAATACAGATTAGGTCATTGTTGCTAACCTGGTTTAGTGCCGGATGTAACAGTCTCCCCTTGTTAAGGGAATTTCGTCTCGAAATTAGCTCGTGTTCTCCTCTGCTTGAGTATTTGAGAACCTCTGAGGGTATTTTTCTCGGAACTGATCTTCACGTTCCCACGTAAACTCAGGACCTCGCTTAGAGTTTCATCTGACTTTTATGATCGGGATCCGACTGTGCTTTAGTTTCTTGACTTCTCGGTCCATATTATCTATAGGTTGCTCAATGAAGTTCAACTTATCATCTAATTCTAGCTCGTGCATGGGTATAACGAGTGTTTCATCAGCCATGCACTTTTAAAGATTGGACATGTGGAAGGTATTGTGAACGTTACTAAGCTCTGGGGGCAAATCGAGTCGGTAAGCTACCGGGCCAATTCTTTTGGTGATCTTGAATGGTCCGATATAACGAGGATTGAGTTTTCCTTGTTTCCCAAAACGGATTACGCCTTTCCAAGGCGAGACTTTCAACATTACTTGGTCTCCCTCTTGAAATTCCAAATTCTTCCGTCGAACGTCTGCATAACTTTTCTGTCGATCTCGCGCGATCTTTAGTCAGTTACGAATCTGGGCTATCTATTCTGTAGTCTCTTGGATGATCTCAGGTCCAGTAATCTGACTATGTCCTACTTCAGCCCAACAAAGTGGTGATCGACACTTTCGTCCGTAGAGTGCCTCGAATGGGGCGGTCTTAATGCTCGAGTGATAGCTGTTGTTATAGGAAAACTCAACTAATGGCAGGTGCCTGTCCCAACTTTTGCCAAAATCGATGACACATGCCCATAGCATGTCTTCCAAAGTCTGAATCGTCCTTTCACTCTGACCATCCGTTTGTGGGTGATAGGCTGTGCTCATATCTAGACGTGTACCCAGTGCTTCTTGCAATGATTGCCAAAATCTTGATGTGAATCGGCTGTCCCTGTCTGATATAATTGATACTGGCACTCCATGCCTTGAGACGACTTCTTGAAGATAGATTCGTGTTAGCTTATCCATCTTATCAGTCTCCTTGATTGGCAGGAATTGTTCGGTTTTGGTAAGTCGATCCACAATTACCCAAATGGTGTCATAACCTCTAGAAGTCTTTGGCAACTTGGTGCTCAGCCTTAACCTTAACCTTCAAACATGTTAAGCACTTGCTGACATAGGTAGAAATGTAAGCCTTCATGTTTGGCCACCAGTACATTCCCTTCAAGTCGTGGTACATCTTATCTGACCCTGGATGAATAGCACATCTTGTCTTATGCCCTTCATCCATGACCAGCTTCCTTACTCCTCCGAATTTTGGTAACCAAATTCTGCCCATGAAGTACCGACATCCATCTGGCTTGATTTCAAACTGCTTATCCATACCTCTCAAGGCTTCATCCAGTAGATTACCTTCCTTGACTGCTTCTTCATGCGCCTCGCGGACTTGAGAATTTAGTTTTGACTGTATAGTCATGACCAAAGCTCGGACTCTCAATGGTTTAACCCGTTCCTTTCGGCTCAGGGCATAAGCTACAACATTCGCTTTCCCCGGATGATAATGAATCTCGCAGTCGTAATCGCTAAGTAGCTCAACCCAATGACGTTGCCTCATATTTAACTCTTTCTGATTCAGAATATGCTGAAGGCTTTTATGGTCTGTGAACACCGTGCACTTAGTTCCGTACAGGTAGTGCCTCCATATTTTGAGAGCAAAGACCACTGCTCCAAGCTCCAAGTCATGAGTCGTATAGTTCACCTCGTAAATTTTGAGCTGCCGTGATGCGTAAGCAATGACTTTATCCCTTTGCATGAGCACACAACCTAATCCATTGTGTGAGGCATCACAATAGAGCATAAAATTTTCAGTTCCTTCAGGTAAGGATAGAATTGGTGCACAACACAATCTTTGCTTTAACTGCTGAAATGCCTTTTCCTGCTCTTCACCCTAGATATATTTTACATCCTTCCGAGTGAACTCTGTTAGCGAACCTGCTATCTTTGAGAAGTTTTCAATAAATCGCCTATAATAATCGGCAAGTCCTAGAAATTGGCGGATTTCAGTGGGAGTTCTAGGAATCGCCCAGTTCTTTATGGCCTCGATTACTGATGGATCAACTTGGATTCCATGGATGTTGATCACGTGTCCAAGGAATTTAACTTCTCGCAACCAAAATTCACATTTTGAAAATTTGGCGTATAACTGTTCCTTCTCTAACAACTCTAAGATCAGCTTGAGATGTTGTCCATGCTCCTCCTTATTTCTGGAATAGATGAGGATATCGTCTATGAACACTATTACAAATTTGTCCAGATACGGTTTACACACTCGATTCATGAGGTCCATGAATACGGCGGGTGCATTGGTCAAACCGAATGGCATTTCCTGGAATTCGTAATGTCCATAACGAGTTCTGAATGCTGTCTTTGGTAGGTCTTCTTCTCGAACCTTTACTTGATGATACCCGGATCGCAGATCAATCTTTGAGTAGAAACTAGATCCCTGTAGTTGGTCAAACAGGTCATCAATTCTGGGAAGGGGGTAGCGGTTCTTTACTGTCAACTTGTTTAGCTCTCGGTAGTCTATGCACATTCTGAAGGATCCGTCTTTCTTTTTCACGAACAAGACCGGAGCTCCCCAAGGTGAGGAACTTGGTCGAATGAATCCTTTATCCATCAACTCTTGTAATTGATTGGATCGCTCTTGCATTTCAGAAGGAGCGATTCTATATGGGGCTCTTGCGACTGGTGCAGCTCCCGGCACCAAATCGATTTGAAACTCTACTTGCCTAGTTGGCGGAAGCCCAGGCAAATCTTCCGGGAAGACCTTCGGATAGTCACAAACCACTGGAATATCCTCGAGTCGTTTCTCCTCCGACTCTTTTTCTGCAATTTGTAATAATACCGCATGGCATCCTTTTCTAAGGCACTTTAATGTTCTTAGGCCGGATATGACATTTAGCTGACGATTCTTTCTTTCCCCTTGGACTGTTAGGACCTTCTTCTTGTGGAGTGGTATCCGTACCACTTTCTTACCGCACAAAATCTCGGCATGATTGTGTGACAACCAATCCATGCCAAATACTACATCAAAACTTCCGAGTTCTATAGGCATCAAGTGTAACTTAAAGGGATGATCTGCCAGCTTCAGTGTGCATTCCTTAATAATACTACTTGCCTCTATTATTTTGCCGTCAGCCAGTTCTATTGTATAAGAGTTGTCTAAAGGAAAATGAGTGGCATTCAATTGCTTACTATACTTATCAGATATAAAGCTCCTATCAGCCCCAGTATCGAAGAGTACGTAAGCGTAAATGTCATTTAAAAGAAACGTACCTGATACCACATGGGGATCCTGACGAGCGTCACCTGCTCCTAACACAAAAGCTCTCCCCTGAGCTCCTCCACCATTTCTCAACTTCGGGCACTCACTCCTGAAGTGCCCGACAGCTCCACATTCTTAGCAGGCTATCTGATTGCCGCCATTGACACCTGGGGTTCCAAATTTACAGTCCTTGGCCACATGACCAATACGTTTGCATTTTCCACAAGGGGTTGGGCAGGGACCCTTGTTGTGATGAAAGGTGCATTGGGTGCAGAAAGGCTTGGTACCAGTCTAGCCCTTCCTTGACTCAGCTCCTGCTACATAAGCCTTGATGGTCTCGGGCTTCTTGGATTGCGAGCCCGTATTCCTCCCGGACTTGTCCTCTCATTTCCTCTTGTTTTCCCCGGCCTTGGCTTCCATTCTCCGGGACAATTGATCCATAAGGTTATTGGCCATTTTGATGGCTTCCTGAATGGTGGTTGGGTTGGAGGCAGTGACATTGCCTTGAATTTGAGGAGCGAGTCCCCAAATGTAACGCTCGATTTTCTTGTATTCAGGGGTCACCATCTGATGGCACAGAATACTTAGTTTGTGGAATCGGTTGGTGTACCCAGCTACATCCGTTCCTTTCATAGCCAGATTCCAAAACTCTGACTCCATCTTCTGTAGTTCGTTCCTTTGGCAATACTCATCGGTCATCATCTGCTTTAACTCGGTCCAGCCGAGTTGGTAAGCTGCATCAATCCCCACAGACTGGGTATACGAGTTCCACCATGTCAAGGCGCTGTCTTGTAGAGGGTGGGTGGTGAACTTTGCCTTGTCTCCTTCAATGCATTCGCTAACACGGAATACAGACTCCAATTTTTCGAACCATCGTACTAATCCAATGGCTCCTTCAGTTCTATTGAAGTATCCGGGCTTGCAGCTCAAAAACCACTTAATTCCACAACCCTTTGGGTGGGTTTCAGTTCCTCCCGTGGTGCGGCTAGCACCACCATCTCCATTAGCTGAACTGTTCCGGTTTGTCTCGTAAGGGGCTATAGCAGCAACCACTCTTTGTGCAACTAGTTCCTCAATTTTGGCAGCATTCATAGCTCGTCTTGGCGGCATTATCTTAAAGTTTAAAGAAAAGAGCATAGTGTAAGAAGT
>JAANYP010005308.1:0-15867 GCA_020465985.1 Centrapalus pauciflorus | reverse complement strand
GCCGGATGTTACAAACCAGCACGCCCTTGCTATACAGCAGGACGGACTGAATGAGCTCCGGCAGCAACTAGCCGAGAGCCAAGCCCGGATCGAGGAGCTGACTCAGCGCCTCAACGCAATGGAAAAGGGAGAGACCCCCGATCACTCCCACACTTAGTGCACTTCTGTCTATCTTTGTAATGGTAGGAAAACATCATGTAATAGCATAAGATAAGATTTTCGGGTAATAACCTGCCCCTAATGTAAGGAAATTTCGAATGATTAATGAATGAAAATTGCAAGTTATTTATGAAACTGTGTTTGATGATTATAGTATTGTGCTTTGAGGGAAATTTATCTCTTTAAGATTCAACTTCTTACACTATGCTTTTTCTTTAAAATTTTAAGATAATGCCGCCAAAACGAGCAATGAGCGCTGCTGACATTGAAGAGCTAGTCGCACAAAGAGTGGCTGCCGCTATAGCCACGTATGAGGCAAATAGGAATAGCTCAGCAAATGGAGATGGTGGTGCTAGCCGCACCACGGGAGGAACGGAAATCCATGCAAAGGGTTGTGGAATTAAAGGGTTTTTAAGTTGCAAACCCAGGTATTTCAACGGAACTGAAGGAGCCGTTGGATTGATACGATGGTTTGAGAAGTTAGAATCGGTCTTTCGCGTCAGCGGATGTGCTGAGGGAGATAAGGTGAAGTTTGCTACTCACACTCTACATGATAGCGCCCTCACTTGGTGGAATTCCTATGTCCAGTCTGTAAGTATCGATGAAGCCTACCGGCTCACATGGTCCGCGTTAAAGCAAATGATGACGGACGAGTACTGTCTGAGGAACGAACTCCAGAAAATGGAATCGGAGTTCTGGAACCTGTCAATGAAGGGTTCGGACGTTGCAGGATATACCAACCGATTTCACGAGCTAAGTATCCTGTGTCCTCAAATGGTGACCCCGGAGTACAAAAAGATTGAACGTTACATTTGGGGACTCGCTCCTCAAATTCAAGGTAACGTGACAGCCTCAAACCCATCCACCCTGCAGGATGCCATCAGGATGGCCAATAATCTTATGGACCAAGTAGCCCGGAGGAATGAAGCCAAGGTCGGGGAGAACAAAAGGAAGTGGGAAGACAAGACGGGGAAGAATGCGGGTTCACAATCCAAAAAGCCCGAGACCATTAAGGCTTACGCAGCTGGAACTGAGCCAAGAAGAGGTTATACCGGTACCAAGCCTTTCTGCACTAAATGCACCTTCCATCACAACCAGGGTCCCTGTCCAACCCACTGTGAGAAATGCAAACGTTTGGGGCATATGGCCAAGGACTGTAAGACAGGAGCCCCGGGAACCAGTGGCAGCAATCAAAAAGGCTGCTTTGAATGTGGAGCTACTGGGCACTTCAAGAGTGAGTGCCCGAAACTGAGGAATGGTGGAGGAGCTCAGGGGAGAGCTTTTGTGTTGGGAGCAGGTGACGCTCGTCAAGATCCCCACGTGGTATCAGGTACGTTTTTATTAAACGACATTTATGCTTACGTACTCTTTGATACTGGGGCTGATAGGAGCGTTATATCTGATAAGTTTAGTAAGCAATTGAATGCCGCTCCTTTTCCCTTAGACAACTCTTATACTATAGAACTGGCTGACGGTAAAATAATAGAGGCAGGTAGTATCATTAAGGAATGCACACTGAAGCTGGCAGATCATCCCTTTAAAATAGACTTGATGCCTATAGAACTCGGAAGTTTCGACGTAGTAGTTGGTATGGATTGGTTGTCACACAATCATGCCGAGATTTTGTGTGGTAAGAAAGTGGTACGGATACCACTCCACAAGAAGAAGTTCCTAACAGTCCAAGGAGAAAGAAAGAACCGACAGTTGAATGTCATATCCGGCCTAAGAACATTAAAGTGCCTTAGGAGAGGTTGTCATGCAGTACTGGTGCAAATTGTAGAAAAAGAGGCGGAGGAGAAACGACTTGAGGATATTCCAGTGGTTTGTGACTATCCGAAGGTCTTCCCGGAAGATTTGCCTGGACTTCCGCCAACTAGACAAGTAGAGTTCCAAATCGATTTGGTGCCGGGAGCTGCACCGATCGCAAGAGCCCCATATAGACTCGCCCCTTCTGAGATGCAAGAGCTATCCAATCAATTTCAAGAGTTGATGGATAAAGGATTCATTCGACCAAGTTCCTCACCTTGGGGAGCTCCGGTCTTGTTCGTGAAAAAGAAAGACGGATCCTTCAGAATGTGCATAGACTACCGAGAGCTAAACAAGTTAACGGTAAAGAACCGCTACCCTCTCCCCAGAATTGATGACCTGTTTGACCAACTACAAGGATCTAGCTTCTACTCTAAGATTGATCTGCGATCCGGGTATCATCAAGTAAAGGTTCGGGAAGAAGACATACTCAAGACAGCATTCAGAACTCGTTATGGACATTACGAATTCTAGGTAATGCCATTCGGTTTGACTAACGCACCAGCCGTATTCATGGACCTCATGAATCGTGTGTGTAAACCGTATCTGGACAAATTTGTGATAGTGTTCATAGACGATATTCTCATCTATTCCAAAAATAAGGAAGAACATGAACAGCATCTCAAGTTGATCTTGGAGTTGCTAGAAAAGGAACAGTTATACGCCAAATTTTCAAAATGTGAATTTTGGTTGCGAGAAGTTAAATTCCGTGGACATGTGATCAACAGCCAGGGAATCCAAGTTGATCCATCAAAAATCGAGGCCATAAAGAACTGGGCGACTCCTAGAACCCCCACGGAAATCCGCCAATTTCTAGGACTTGCCGGTTATTATAGGCGATTTATAGAAAACTTCTCAAAGATAGCGGGTTCCTTAACGGAATTGACTCGAAAGGATGTGAAGTATATCTGGGGTGAAGAGCAAGAAAAGGCGTTTCAGCAGTTAAAGCAAAGGTTGTGTAGTGCACCAATTCTGTCCTTACCGGAAGGGACTGAAAATTTTGTGGTCTACTGTGATGCCTCACACAATGGATTAGGTTGTGTGCTCATGCAAAGGGATAGAGTCATTGCTTACGCATCACGGCAGCTCAAAATTCACGAGGTGAATTATACGACTCATGACTTGGAGCTTGGAGCAGTGGTGTTTGCTCTCAAAATATGGAGGCATTACCTGTATGGAACTAAATGCACAGTATTCACAGACCATAAGAGCCTTCAGCATATTCTGAACCAGAAAGAGTTAAACATGAGGCAACGTCGTTGGGTTGAACTACTTAATGACTATGACTGCGAAATTCGTTATCATCCGGGGAAGGCGAATGTCGTAGCTGATGCCCTGAGCCGAAAGGAACGGGTTAAACCCTTGAGAGTCCGAGCTTTGGTCATGACTATACAGTCAAACCTAAACTCTCAAGTCCGCGAGGCACAAGAAGAAGCAGTCAAGGAGGGTAATATACTGGATGAAGCCTTGAGAGGGATGGATAAGCAGCTCGAAATCAAGCCGGATGGATGTCGACACTTCATGGGCAGAATTTGGTTACCAAAATTCGGAGGAGCAAGAAAGCTGGTCATGGATGAAGGGCATAAGACAAGATATGCTATTCATCCAGGGGCAGATAAAATGTATCACGACTTGAAAGGAATGTACTGGTGGCCAAATATGAAGGCTGACATTGCTACCTACGTCAGCAAGTGCTTAACATGTTTGAAGGTTAAAGCTGAGCACCAAAAACCATCAGGATTGCTAGTTCAACCAGAAATACCCCAGTGGAAATGGGAAAACATCACCATGGATTTCATCACCAAGTTGCCAAAGACGTCTGGAGGTTATGACACTATTTGGGTGATTGTGGATCGGCTTACCAAAACCGCACATTTCATGCCCATTAAGGAGACTGATAAGATGGATAAGTTAACACGAATCTATCTTAAAGAAGTCGTCTCAAGGCATGGAGTGCCAGTATCAATTATATCAGACAGAGACAGCCGGTTCACATCAAGATTTTGGCAGTCATTGCAAGAAGCACTGGGTACACGCCTAGATATGAGCACAGCCTATCACCCACAAATGGATGGTCAGAGTGAAAGGACGATTCAGACGCTGGAAGACATGTTAAGGGCATGTGTCATCGATTTTGGCAAAAGTTGGGACAGACACCTGCCATTAGTCGAGTTTTCCTATAACAACAGCTATCACTCAAGCATTAAGACCGCCCCATTCGAGGCACTCTATGGGCGAAAGTGTCGATCACCTCTTTGTTGGGCTGAAGTAGGAGATAGTCAGATCACTGGACCTGAGATCATCCAAGAGACTACAGAAAAGATAGCCCAGATTCGTAACCGATTAAAGATCGCGCGGGATCGACAGAAAAGTTATGCAGACATTCGACGGAAGGATTTGGAATTCCAAGAGGGAGATCAAGTAATGTTGAAAGTCTCGCCTTGGAAAGGCGTAATCCGTTTTGGGAAACGAGGAAAACTCAAT
The DNA here is from genome assembly GCA_020465985.1 of Centrapalus pauciflorus. Classification (NCBI taxonomy): domain Eukaryota; kingdom Viridiplantae; phylum Streptophyta; class Magnoliopsida; order Asterales; family Asteraceae; genus Centrapalus; species Centrapalus pauciflorus. Next base: position 11,418 of record JAANYP010005308.1, on the reverse strand, counting down.
CCTCGTTATATCGGACCATTCAAGATCACCAAAAGAATTGGCCCGGTAGCTTACCGACTCGACCTTCCCCCAGAGCTTAGTAACGTTCATAATACCTTCCACGTGTCCAATCTTAAGAAGTGTCTGGCTGATGAATCACTCGTTATACCCATGGACGAGCTGGAGATAGACGATAAGTTGAACTTCATGGAGCAACCTGTAGAAATAATGGACCGAGAAGTCAAGAAACTCAAGCACAGTCGGATCCCAATAATAAAAGTCAGATGGAACTCTAAGCGAGGTCCTGAGTTTACGTGGGAACGCGAGGATCAGTTCCGGGAAAAATACCCTCACCTGTTCTCAGATACTCAAGCAGTGGAGAACACGAGCTAATTTCGGGACGAAATTCCCTTAACAGGGGGAGACTGTAACATCCGGCCCTAAACCAGGTTAGCAACAAAACCCTAATCTACATTTAATAGTCAATTATAGCCTAATCAATGGTCATTAGAAATTAATCAAGTGATTAACAAGGCTTATTAGAAAATTCAACTCAAATTGAATCAAATTCATCGGTGCGATGAATCGGGAAATCAATTAATCCGATCAATTTACGATATGAGGGATTAATTCAACTAAGTACATAATTAAATCATGAGTAGTAACACTAATCATACACTAATACAATTACTTAACCTTAATTATGCAAGACTAAAACAAGTCATTAAAACAATGCATCCAAAAGTATTTATGAATTTACAAGAAAAGGGAAATACAAGAATACATTTCTAAATACTTTTATACAAAAAAAAAATGAAAATACCTCAAAAATACATCATATAGGCCGGCCACATACAAGGACAAAAGGACCAAAAGTTTGTATTTTTTTACTCAACATTTCAACATCAAATCCTCCTCTTTCCTTTCATCCAAGATTTTACAACTCCTTTCATCATTTCACCACCTTTTTCTCCTCTATAAATAGAACCACCACTTTACTTCATTCTTCACATCTTGCAAACACAAAAACCTCTCTTTCTCTCCCTCTAGAACCGGCCTCAAGCCCTCAAGAACACACAAGTGTTCTTTCAAAGTGTTCTTCATATTTTTGAAGTGTTCTTGGTGAAATTTTTGAAGATCCAACTTTCTACTCATCTTCATTCTTCTAAAAACATCAAAGTAAGTAAATACTAACCTATTACATCTTATATTTACATTTATATAAGTCTTGCATAATATATATAATCACCTACAACAACAAGTTTCATAAAAACTCAAGTTTATAAGTTTCTAGTTGTTATTTTTAAGTTGTTTCTTTAAATATGTTTATGAATATGTAAACACATTATAAAAGTGTTAATATTATGAAAACATATGATATATATATGTGTTTTTATAAGTATTATGGCTTTTATACAAGTAGTCTTTGAATAAACAACAAGAATCATAAGTTGTTGTAAGTTTATAAACTACGGATTTTCGGCAGAAAACTTATATCGACTTTGAAAAATCATAACTAATTCATAACTCAACGAAATGAGTTGATTCTTGTCTCAAAAGTTAGATCTATGTCTTAACTATAGATCTGTAATTTTTCATAATTTATTTTGGAGTTTAAGACCTCCAGAAATCATTTGGGAAAACGAAAGTTTGACAGCTCAAAAATGGCCAACATAGCGTTTTTAACGAGCTTTTTCACCAACCTAAACAACTCGAAAAATGGTCATTCTTGATTCTAAAAATCCTTTGTATATAGTAGTTTAATGTCCTAGAAAACCAAAGTCTAAAACATTTTGGAGCTTGGTCAAAAACAGCCTCAAAGTAGGCCGAAAAACCTCCGAAAAAGCTGGAAAATTATATATATATAAACTTGACGTTTTAAGCAAATCTTATTTATAAACTTGTAATGTTGGGTGATTTAAGACATAAAAATCTATAAATATACCTATTATCATATATTAGTGATATTAAGTCCTTATTATCATTTAGGACTCGGTTAAACATCTCCGGTTTCATCACCCATCAAACAACGCAAACTTCCATTTTTGCGCACATTTTGCCATCACAAGTTCGGTGAGTCTTCATAGCCCCTATTTTCACTATCTATTGGGGTGGAAATACATGCACTGTTTTCATATGGACATCAAAACTGTTTATTTCTTATATGTATTACATGTTTGGATCCCATCAGCCCTTATATCATGAACCGTTAATTGCATTTATTTGTAAGCGCGGATATATTGTGGATAGATCTATCGGGAGTCATGTCCCCCATTCGGGTAATTAAGGCAAGTATGCCTTCAGAAGTAACCACTTTCAAGCTTCCGCACTTAAGGAGTCGCATTATTTTTCAAACCGTCAGAGATTTATTTGCATTATTTTGGATAACTTAATTATGTATTCAAATCTCTGTACCTTGCGAACTACTCTTTATTATTTACGGGTTATGTAAAACGTTTCTACCTTTTAAGGTTATATCGATGTATTTTTGAAAACGTCCATATAGTGGTCGTTCATTATGATTATGGTTACGCTTCCGCACTCGTCACGCCTCGCTGCCAACCGGGGTAGCAGGGTGTGACAACCGCTGTGAGTGACAGATTGCACTACTTACTTGCATATGTTTCGGTACATACTGGTGATTATTACTGACTTGTATGGATACATCTGCTGCTGCTTTTTTCTTGATTACTTAATTATATTGTAGGAACGTATGATAGACACTGCTGAAACTGGACAACAGCTGCTGCATGTTCCTTGATTACTTGCATTGCTCAGGACCGCTGTGAATGACAGATTGCATAACTTACTCGCATATGTTTCGGTACTTATTGGTGACTGTTACTGACTTGCATGGAAACATCTGCTGCTCCTTGTTCCTTGATTACTTAATTGAATGTTAGGAACGTATGATAGACACTGCTGAAACTGGACAACTGCTGCTGCATGTTCCTTGATTACTTGCATTGCTCAGGACCGCTGCGAGTGACAGATTGCATTACTTACTTGCATATGTTTCGGTACTTATTGGTGATTGTTTCTGACTTGTATGGAAACATCTGCTGCTCCTTGTTCCTTGATTACTTAATTGTATGTTGAGAACTTATGATAGACACTGCTGAAACTGGACAACTGCTGCTGTATGTTCCTTGATTACTGCATTGCTCTGGACCGCTGTGAGTGACAGATTGCATTATTCACTTGCATATGTTTCGGTACTTATTGGTGATTGTTACTGACTTGTACGGAAACATATGCTGCTCCTTGTTCCTTGATTACTTAATTGTATGTTAGGAACGTATGATAGACACTGCTGAAACTGGACAACTGCTGCAGCATGTTCCTTGATTACTTCCATTGCTCAGGACCGCTGTGAGTGACAGATTGCACTACTTACTTGCATATGTTTCGGTACATACTGGTGATTATTACTGACTTGTATGGATACATCTGCAGCTGCTTTTTTCTTGATTACTTTATTATATGGTAGGAACGTATGATAGACACTGCTGAAACTGGACAACAGCTGCTGCATGTTCCTTGATTACTTGCATTGCTCAGGACCGCTGTGAGTGACAGATTGCATAACTTACTCGCATATGTTTCGGTACTTATTGGTGATTGTTTCTGACTTGTATGGAAACATTTGCTGCTCCTTGTTCCTTGATTACTTAATTGTATGTTAAGAACGTATGATAGACACTGCTGAAACTGGACAACTGCTGCTGCATGTTCCTTGATTACTGCATTGCACTGGACCGCCGTGAGTGACAGATTGCATTACTTACATGCATATGTTTCGGTACTTATTGGTGAATGTTACTTACTTGTATGGAAACATCTACTGCTGCTTGTTCCTTGATTACTTAATTATATGTTAGGAACGTATGATAGACACTGCTTAAACTGGACAACTGCTGCTGCATGTTCCTTGATTACTTGCATTGCTCAGGACCGCTGTGAGTGACAAATTGCATTACTTACTTGCATATGTTTCGATACTTATTGGTGATTTTTTCTGACTTGTATGGAAACATTTGCTGCTCCTTTTTCCTTTACTACCTAATTGTATGTTAAAAACGTATGACAGACACTGCTGAAACTGGACAACTGCTGCTGCATGTTCCTTGATTACTGCATTGCTCAGGACCGCTGTGAGTGACAGATTGCATTACTTACTTGCATATGTTTCGGTACTTATTGGTGATTGTTACTGACTTGTATGGAAAAATATGCTTCTCCTTGTTCCTTGATTACTTAATTGTATGTTAGGAACGTATGATACACACTGCTGAAACTGGACAACTGCTGCAGCATGTTCCTTGATTACTTGCATTGCTCAGGACCGCTGTGAGTGACAGATTGCACTACTTACTTGCATATGTTTCGGTACATACTGGTGATTATTACTGACTTGTATGGATACATCTGCTGCTGCTTGTTTCTTGATTACTTAATTATATGGTAAGAACGTATGATAGACACTGCTGAAACTGGACAACAGCTGCTGCATGTTCTTTGTTTACTTGCATTGCTTAGGACCGCTGTGAGTGACAGATTGCATAACTTACTAGCATATGTTTTGGTACTTATTGGTGACTGTTACTGACTTGTATGGAAACATCTGCTGCTCCTTGTTCCTTGATTACTTAATTGTATGTTAGGAACGTATGATAGACACTGCTGAAACTGGACAACTGCTGCTGCATGTTCCTTGATTACTTGCATTGCTCAGGACCACTGCGAGTGACAGATTGCATTACTTACTTGCATATGTTTCGGTACTTATTGGTGATTGTTTCTGACTTGTATGGAAACATCTGCTGCTCCTTGTTCCTTGATTACTTAATTGTATGTTGAGAACTTATGATAGACACTGCTGAAACTGGACAACTGCTGCTGTATGTTCCTTGATTACTGCATTGCTCTGGACCGCTGTGAGTGACAGATAGCATTATTTACTTGCATATGTTTCGGTACTTATTGGTGATTGTTACTGACTTGTATGGAAACATATGCTGCTCCTTGTTCCTTGATTACTTAATTGTATGTTAGGAACGTATGATAGACACTGCTGAAACTGGACAACTGCTGCAGCATGTTCCTTGATTACTTCCATTGCTCAGGACCGCTGTGAGTGACAGATTGCACTACTTACTTGCATATGTTTCGGTACATACTGGTGATTATTACTGACTTGTATGGATACATCTGCAGCTGCTTTTTTCTTGATTACTTTATTATATGGTAGGAACGTATGATAGACACTGCTGAAACTGGACAACAGCTGCTGCATGTTCCTTGATTACTTGCATTGCTCAGGACCGCTGTGAGTGACAGATTGCATAACTTACTCGCATATGTTTCGGTACTTATTGGTGACTGTTACTGACTTGTATGGAAACATCTGCTGCTCCTTGTTCCTTGATTACTTAATTATATGTTAGGAACGTATGATAGACACTGCTGAAACTGGACAACTGCTGCTGCATGTTCCTTGATTACTTGCATTGCTGAGGACCGCTGCGAGTGACAGATTGCATTACTTACTTGCATATGTTTCGGTACTTATTGGTGATTGTTTCTGACTTGTATGGAAACATCTGCTGCTCCTTGTTCCTTGATTACTTAATTGTATGTTAAGAACTTATGATAGACACTGCTGAAACTGGACAACTGCTGCTGCATGTTCCTTGATTACTTGCATTGCTCAGGACCGCTGCGAGTGACAGATTGCATTACTTACTTACATATGTTTCGGTACTTATTGGTGATTGTTTCTGACTTGTATGGAAACATTTGCTGCTCCTTGTTCCTTGATTACTTAATTGTTTGTTAACAACGTATGATAGAGACTGCTGAAACTGGACAACTGCTGCTGCATGTTCCTTGATTACTGCATTGCTCAGGACCGCTGTGAATGACAGATTGCATTACTTACTTGCATATGTTTCGGTACTTATTGGTGATTGTTACTGACTTGTATGGAAACATATGCTGCTCCTTGTTCCTTGATTACTTAATTGTATGTTAGGAACGTATGATAGACACTGCTGAAACTGGACAACTGCTGCAGCATGTTCCTTGATTACTTGCATTCCTCAGGACCGCTGTGAGTGACAGATTGCACTACTTACTTGCATATGTTTCGGTACATACTGGTGATTATTACTGACTTGTATGGATACATCTGCTGCTGCTTGTTTCTTGATTACTTAATTATATGGTAGGAACGTATGATAGACACTGCTGAAACTGGACAACAGCTGCTGCATGTTCCTTGATTACTTGCATTGCTCAGGACCGCTGTGAGTGACAGATTGCATAACTTACTCGCATATGTTTTGGTACTTATTGGTGACTGTTACTGACTTGTATGGAAACATCTGCTGCTCCTTGTTCCTTGATTACTTAATTGTATGTTAGGAATGTATGATAGACACTGCTGAAACTGGACAACTGCTGCTGCATGTTCCTTGATTACTTGCTTTGCTCAGGACCGCTGCGAGTGACAGATTGCATTACTTACTTGCATATGTTTCGGTACTTATTGGTGATTGTTTCTGACTTGTATGGAAACATCTGCTGCTCCTTGTTCCTTGATTACTTAATTGTATGTTAAGAACGTATGATAGACACTGCTGAAACTGGACAACTGCTGCTGCATGTTCCTTAATTACTGCATTGCACTGGACCGCCGTGAGTGACAGATTGCATTACTTACATGCATATGTTTCGGTACTTATTGGTGATTGTTACTTACTTGTATGGAAACATCTACTGCTGCTTGTTCCTTGATTACTTAATTATATGTTAGGAACGTATGATAGACACTGCTTAAACTGGACAACTGCTGCTGCATGTTCCTTGATTACTTGCATTGCTCAGGACCGCTGTGCGTGACAAATTGCATTACTTACTTGCATATGTTTCGGTACTTATTGGTGATTTTTTCTGACTTGTATGGAAACATCTGCTGCTCCTTTTTCCTTTATTACCCAATTGTATGTTAAAAATGTATGATAGACACTGCTGAAACTGGACAACTGCTGCTGCATGTTCCTTGATTACTGCATTGCTCAGGACCGCTGTGAGTGACAGATTGCATTACTTACTTGCATATGTTTCGGTACTTATTGGTGATTGTTACTGACTTGTATGGAAACATATGCTGCTCCTTGTTCCTTGATTACTTAATTGTATGTTAGGAACGTATGATAGACACTGCTGAAACTGGACAACTGCTGCTGCATGTTCCTTGATTACTTGCATTGCTCAGGACCGCTGCGAGTGACAGATTGCATTACTTACTTACATATGTTTCGGTACTTATTGGTGATTGTTTCTGACTTGTATGGAAACATTTGCTGCTCCTTGTTCCTTGATTACTTAATTGTATGTTAAGAACTTATGATAGACACTGCTGAAACTGGACACTGCTGCTGCATCGTTCCTTGTTACTTGCATTGCTCAGGACCGCTGTGAGTGACAGATTGCATTACTTACTTTGCATATGTTTCGGTAACTTATTGGTGATTGTTACTGACTTGTACTGGAAACATATGCTTCTCTTGTTCCTTGATTACTTAATTGTATGTTAGGAACGTATGATAGACACTGCTGAAACTGGACAACTGCTGCTGCATGTTCCTTGATTACTTGCATTGCTCAGGACCGCTGCGAGTGACAGATTGCATTACTTACTTACATATGTTTCGGTACTTATTGGTGATTGTTTCTGACTTGTATGGAAACATTTGCTGCTCCTTGTTCCTTGATTACTTAATTGTATGTTAACAACGTATGATAGACACTGCTGAAACTGGACAACTGCTGCTGCATGTTCCTTGATTACTGCATTGCTCAGGACCGCTGTGAGTGACAGATTGCATTACTTACTTGCATATGTTTCGGTACTTATTGGTGATTGTTACTGACTTGAATGGAAACATATGCTGCTCCTTGTTCCTTGATTACTTAATTGTATGTTAGGAACGTATGATAGACACTGCTGAAACATGACAACTGCTGCAACATGTTCCTTTATTACTTGCATTCCTTAGGACCGCTGTGAGTGACAGATTGCACTACTTACTTGCATATGTTTCGGTGCATACTGGTGATTATTACTGACTTGTATGGATACATCTGCTGCTGCTTTTTTCTTGATTACTTAATTATATGGTAGGAATGTATGATAGACACTGCTGAAATTGGACAACAGCTGCTGCATGTTCCTTGATTACTTGCATTGCTCAGGACCGCTGTGAGTGACAGATTGCATAACTTACTCGCATATGTTTCGGTACTTATTGGTGACTGTTACTGACTTGTATGGAAACATCTGCTGCTCCTTGTTCCTTGATTACTTAATTGTATGTTAGGAACGTATGATAGACACTGCTGAAACTGGACAACTGCTGCTGCATGTTCCTTGATTACTTGCTTTGCTCAGGACCGCTGCGAGTGACAGATTGCATTACTTACTTGCATATGTTTCGGTACTTATTGGTGATTGTTACTTACTTGTATGGAAACATCTACTGCTGCTTGTTCCTTGATTACTTAATTATATGTTAGGAACGTATGATAGACACTGCTGAAACTGGACAACTGCTGCTGCATGTTCCTTGATTACTTGCAATGCTCAGGACCGCTGTGAGTGACAAATTGCATTACTTACTTGCATATGTTTCGGTACTTATTGGTGATTTTTTCTGACTTGTATGGAAACATCTGCTGCTCCTTTTTCCTTTATTACCTAATTGTATGTTAAAAACGTATGATAGACACTGCTGAAACTGGACAACTGTTGCTGCATGTTCCTTGATTACTGCATTGCTCAGGACCGCTGTGAGTGACAGATTGCATTACTTACTTGCATACGTTTCGGTACTTATTGGTGATTGTTACTGACTTGTATGGAAACATATGCTGCTCCTTGTTCCTTGATTACTTAATTGTATGTTAGGAACGTATGATACATACTGCTGAAAGTGGACAACTGCTGCAGCATGTTCCTTGATTACTTGCATTCCTCAGGACCGCTGTGAGTGACAGATTGCACTACTTACTTGCATATGGTTCGGTACATACTGGTGATTATTACTGACTTGTATGGATACATCTGCTGCTGCTTTTTTCTTGATTACTTAATTATATGGTAGGAACGTATGATAGACACTGCTGAAATTGGACAACAGCTGCTGCATGTTCCTTGATTACTTGCATTGCTCAGGACCGCTGTGAGTGACAGATTGCATAACTTATTCGCATATGTTTCGGTACTTATTGGTGACTGTTACTGACTTGTATGGAAACATCTGCTGCTCCTTGTTCCTTGATTATTTAATTGTATGTTAGGAACGTATGATAGACACTGCTGAAACTGGACAACTGCTGCTGCATGTTCCTTGATTACTGCATTGCACTGGACCGCCGTGAGTGACAGATTGCATTACTTACATGCATATGTTTCGGTACTTATTGGTGATTGTTACTTACTTGTATGGAAACATCTACTGCTGCTTGTTCCTTGGTTACTTAATTATATGTTAGGAACGTATGATAGACACTGCTGAAACTGGACAACTGCTGCTGCATGTTCCTTGATTACTTGCAATGCTCAGGACCGCTGTGAGTGACAAATTGCATTACTTACTTGCATATGTTTCGGTACTTATTGGTGATTTTTTCTGACTTGTATGGAAACATCTGCTGCTCCTTTTTCCTTTATTACCTAATTGTATGTTAAAAACGTATGATAGACACTGCTGAAACTGGACAACTGCTGCTGCATGTTCCTTGATTACTGCATTGCTCAGGACCGCTGTGAGTGACAGATTGCATTACTTACTTGCATATGTTTCGGTACTTATTGGTGATTGTTACTGACTTGTATGGAAACATATGCTGCTCCTTGTTCCTTGATTACTTAATTGTATGTTAGGAACGTATGATAGACACTGCTGAAACATGACAACTGCTGCAACATGTTCCTTTATTACTTGCATTCCTTAGGACCGCTGTGAGTGACAGATTGCACTACTTACTTGCATATGTTTCGGTACATACTGGTGATTATTACTGACTTGTATGGATACATCTGCTGCTGCTTTTTTCTTGATTACTTAATTATATGGTAGGAACGTATGATAGACACTGCTGAAATTGGACAACAGCTGCTGCATGTTCCTTGATTACTTGCATTGCTCAGGACCGCTGTGAGTGACAGATTGCATAACTTACTCGCATATGTTTCGGTACTTATTGGTGACTGTTACTGACTTGTATGGAAACATCTGCTGCTCCTTGTTCCTTGATTACTTAATTGTATGTTAGGAACGTATGATAGACACTGCTGAAACTGGACAACTGCTGCTGCATGTTCCTTGATTACTTGCTTTGCTCAGGACCGCTGCGAGTGACAGATTGCATTACTTACTTGCATATGTTTCGGTACTTATTGGTGATTGTTTCTGACTTGTATGGAAACATCTGCTGCTCCTTGTTCCTTGATTACTTAATTGTATGTTAAGAACGTATGATAGACACTGCTGAAACTGGACAACTGCTGCTGCATGTTCCTTGATTACTGCATTGCACTGGACCGCCGTGAGTGACAGATTGCATTACTTACATGCATATGTTTCGGTACTTATTGGTGATTGTTACTTACTTGTATGGAAACATCTACTGCTGCTTGTTCCTTGATTACTTAATTATATGTTAGGAACGTATGATAGACACTGCTTAAACTGGACAACTGCTGCTGCATGTTCCTTGATTACTTGCATTGCTCAGGACCGCTGTGAGTGACAAATTGCATTACTTACTTGCATATGTTTCGATACTTATTGGTGATTTTTTCTGACTTGTATGGAAACATTTGCTGCTCCTTTTTCCTTTACTACCTAATTGTATGTTAAAAACGTATGACAGACACTGCTGAAACTGGACAACTGCTGCTGCATGTTCCTTGATTACTGCATTGCTCAGGACCGCTGTGAGTGACAGATTGCATTACTTACTTGCATATGTTTCGGTACTTATTGGTGATTGTTACTGACTTGTATGGAAAAATATGCTTCTCCTTGTTCCTTGATTACTTAATTGTATGTTAGGAACGTATGATACACACTGCTGAAACTGGACAACTGCTGCAGCATGTTCCTTGATTACTTGCATTGCTCAGGACCGCTGTGAGTGACAGATTGCACTACTTACTTGCATATGTTTCGGTACATACTGGTGATTATTACTGACTTGTATGGATACATCTGCTGCTGCTTGTTTCTTGATTACTTAATTATATGGTAGGAACGTATGATAGACACTGCTGAAACTGGACAACTGCTGCTGCATGTTCCTTGATTACTTGCATTGCTCAGGACCGCTGTGAGTGACAGATTGCATAACTTACTTGCATATGTTTCGGTA
>JAANYP010005307.1:0-282256 GCA_020465985.1 Centrapalus pauciflorus | reverse complement strand
GGAGATGGTGGTGTATGGGGGGGTGGGGGGGGGGGGGTGGACTGTTTGGAGTGAGTAGATGGAGAAGATGATGATGAGGCTGATGTTTGAGGATGAGAGGGAGAAGGAAGAGAAACGTTGGACAATAGTTCCATAGCCTGGGCAAAAGTAAGGTGGCCCAGGTTAGAGGGATCAAGGGGTCCTTCAGCAGCGGCTGTAGCTGCATCATTAGGAGAAGGAGATGATGTTTGGGGCCTCTCAGATGCTGCTTGTGTTGCAGCACCCTCATGAAGACCCGTGGTGGTTCCCTCTGCAGTGCCTTGGTCTAAAGGCACCTCATCATGGGGAGATGGGATATGCATTTCAACATCAGCAGTGGTGAAACCTGCTGATGGAATTTGCATTGAGGGATCAGCCTCACCAGAGGGATGGTATGATCCCTGAGGTTCATCAGCTTGTGTTGTTGGTCCCTCAGCAGCTGTTTGGTGTTGAACAGCTGAATCATGGGGAACAGAAGATTGAGGCTGAGCTGCTGATTGGTCTATATCAGCAGCGTGGGCACCTCGTGCAGACTCAGGGTGTAAGGAGATATGAGTGGGGGACAGTGTGGACTCAGTGTGGAGTGGAGAGGGCTCCTGTCTTTCAATATCCTCAGCCTGTTGGGAGGCTGGGATAGTTGATGTGGGAATCTCCATTTGTACAACTGGTTCCTGTTGGGAGGAACCAGAGGGTCTAGGCTGACTCAAGGGTGACTCAGGCTGGAGTGAAGCAGGCTCCAAATGAGCTGAACCTTCTCCCAAAATAGGAGAGGCAGCTTGGGTTGCTTCTTTTACAACTGAACCCTGTTGAGAGGGAACAGAGGAGACTGTTTTCTGGGCTAGTTTCTTTTTGGCTAATGATTTTCTTTGATAACGGATGGATGAAGTGGGTGATTGTGGAGAGGAGAGGGGATCTGTTTGGACTGGATGGGAGACTGGGTCAGGACCAGTGGGGCTGGACTGTTCCATAGTCTCTTGTGCCACAGAGGCACCAGCCACAAAGGCTTCAGGCTCAACAAATGAGCCAGGGTGAGGAATCTGCTCTTCCTCAGCCACAGAGGCTAAGGGAGCAGATTCAGCTTGAGCTGTTTTGGCCTTCTTTTTAGCAGGCCCAGCTTCAGCTGCCAAGGTCCTTTTTACCAACTTAGACCTGGCTTTGGATTTTCCACCGGGAGCAGCAGTGACTGGATCCACCCTCACAGCAGAGGGTCCTTCCACTAAACCCAACAGCCTCCTCATTGGTGTTGAGAGAGGAGGCTCATTTTCCAGTACACGAGTATGAAACACTCTATTCCCTATTACAGGGAAGGCAGCAGTTTTAAGTAGAGGTTGAGAGTGATATAGATGCTCACCACAAACATGGCAGAAGATGAGACTCAGGAACCTGGGATATCTGACAGCTGCTGGTCTTGTCGCTTGTTGTACCAGGTTGCTCATGTTCAAGAAGATCCATTTGGCCATGTCAAGTGTAGTCCCATCCACCAGCTGAAGGACTATTGGCACTTCATCTCTACTAAGTTGGTCAAAGGAACCAACCTTGCTGCTGAACGACATTGCCACAGAGGCAAATAAGAAGTTGTAAGTAGGTGATAACTCCTTCCTGTACAAAGTAGCTCCAACCTTGGGTTCTGCCACACCACAGAAGCGTAGCAGATTGCCCATTTGCTCATTTTCAGGCTGAGGAAGATCATAGTTCTCAGCCACTGGAAGATGAAGAACTTCCCTCAAAAGATCGACTGTAATCTCAATGGTTTGAGTCCCATTGAGAATAGTACCTCTGATACCCTTAGTGTTTGGATTGTAAGAGCAGGTGTACCAGAACTCGTATACCATCTCCTGGTACAGGACACCAGGAGATGCAGTCAGGGCATAGTTCAACGGATGAACTTGCAGAAATTCCACCATTTGATCGTAACCCTTTCCCACATAGTTTTTGGGGATTGTGAGGTTTGCTATGTAGTTGGTGGGTTTCAGGGTCAGCATCGTGGTGACAGAAGGATGTTTAACAACATCCTCACCAACGAAAACTGGCAGAAAGGGATTGGGTCTGTGAGCCATTTGAGAAATTTGAAGGTTTGAGGAAGCAAAAGACACTTAGTCGATTTTAGGGTTCTTGAGAATTTCTGGGAGTGATGAGGAAGACGAAGATGAAACAGTATGGTGGTATTTATAGGATTTTGAATGGTCGTGTGTATGAGAGAGAAAAGATTTGGGCGGTTTGATTTGAAATGTTTGTTAACGGAAAACGGAACGGTTGTCCATGTCAGAAACATTGTCAGACCACTTGACCTTTTTGATCACTAACACACGTAACATACATTATCCGCAGTAATTAAGTTAAATAAAACATAATTTAAGAAACTTAATTATGAAGAAAGATAATTAAACTGTTGGTCTACGCTGATGGTCAAACCTGTGATGATCAGGGTCAACAAGGTTCTCAGTCTTCAAGCTGTTCTTCCTTCAAACTGTTCCTTCAGCCTGCTCTCCTTTGTGAGAACAGGTTGAGTTCAATAGATGAACAGGGTACAGTGTGAAGAAGTGAACAGGTTGAAGACTGAACCATCAGAGCAGGCTGGACGAATAAACAGGTTAAACTGTTTTTGTTCAGCCTGTTGTATGTTCAAGCTGTTCAAGTTTTTCAGACAAATGACTAAGTACAGAACATGTATAACCTGTTCTGTCTAAGCTGTTCAGAGAAACTTGAGCAGTGTGAGACATACGAATTATTAGACCGTTGAGAGACACTTAGTCACTCTTGTTTAACATGCCCAGCTTGCTGACAAGGTAATTAAACCTTGTTTCATCCAGAGGTTTGGTGAAAATGTCTGCAAGCTGTTCATTTGTGGAAATAAAACTTACCTCCACATTACCTTTTTGGATGTGATCCCTGATGAAGTGATGTCTGACTTCAATATGCTTTGTTCTTGAGTGAAATACTGGATTGTTGGAGATGGCTATGGCACTTGTGTTATCACACAGAATAGGAGTTTTCCTATACACAAGCCCATAGTCTTCAAGCTGATGCTGCATCCACAGAATCTGCCCACAGCAGCTTCCAGCAGCAATGTATTCAGCTTCAGCAGTAGAAGTGGACACTGAGTTCTGCTTCTTACTACTCCAACTGATCAACTTTCCACCAAGGAGTTGACATCCACCTGTTGTGCTTTTCCTGTCTAACCTGCAGCCTGCAAAATCAGAATCTGAATAACCTGTTAGTTCAATGCTTGAGTCTTTGGGATACCAAAGACCCAAACCTGGAGTACCCTTCAGGTATCTGAAGATTCTTTTAACAGCTGCAAGATGTGATTCCTTTGGATTAGCTTGGAACCTAGCACATAAACAGGTGGCAAACATAATATCAGGTCTGCTAGCAGTCAAGTATAGCAAGCTCCCAATCATGCCTCTGTAAGCTGTTACTGAAAAAGCTTTGCCACTGGCATCAGCATCCAATTTTACATTGGTTGCCATTGGGGTTTTAATAGGAGAACTTTGATCAAATTTAAACTTTTTCAAAAGATCTAAAGTGTACTTTCTTTGATTTATAAAAATTCCAGTTGAGGTTTGTTTAACCTGTAATCCTAAAAAGAAAGTTAGTTCTCCCATCATACTCATTTCATATTTGGATTTCATGAGTAATGAAAAATTCTTGCATAGTTGCTCATTAGTAGAACCAAATATTATGTCATCCACATAAATTTGAACAAGCATAATATCAGACTTCACCTTCTTTATGAATAATGTGGTATCCACTTTACCTCTGGAATACCCATTGCTCATAAGAAATTCAGTAAGAGTGTCATACCAGGCTCTAGGGGCTTGTTTGAGACCATAGAGAGCTTTGTCTAACTTATAGACAAAACCTGGGTGTTGTTCATTTTCAAAACCTGGAGGCTGCTTGACATATACTTCTTCTTGCAGCTTCCCATTCAAAAATGCACTCTTCACATCCATTTGAAATACCTTTATGCTCTTATGAGCAGCATAGGCTAGATACAAACGAATTGCTTCTAGCCTGGCCACAGGAGCAAATGTCTCATCATAGTCGATGCCTTCCTCCTGTCTGTAGCCCTGAGCAACCAGTCTTGCCTTATTTCTAATGACATGACCTTGCTCATCCATTTTGTTCCTGAAAACCCATTTTGTGCCAATTATTGTTTTTCCTTTAGGGGCAGGGACCAGCTTCCATACTTTGTTTCTCTCAAACTGATTGAGTTCTTCTTGCATGGCAGTGATCCAATTGGCATCTTTTAGTTCTTCATCCACCTTCTTTGGCTCCATCAGTGAAACAAAACTAGAGAACATACAAAAGTTCCCTAAGCTGTCCCACCGAGTTTGTATCCCTTTATTGATGTCACCAATTATTTGATCATTGGGGTGACACCTGATCCACTTAGGATCATTTTTCAATGATGACTTACCAGAGTTGTTAACATCTTCAGCAGGTCTTGTTGAACAGCTCTCAAGATTTTCAGACACACTGTTGTCTTGAGCCTGTTCACTTGTTGAACATGTCTGACCACTGTTGAACATATCAGCAGAGGAACTGGGGAAATCAGCATGGATAGGTTCTGGACATGCAGTTGTAATTAAGTCAGTACATTTATTCACACAGGGTGTATTGACATAATCATCATCATGTCCATTATGATTAGCAGGTTCCACACTGGGTGTAGTGGAAGCTTTTGAGTCCTCTTCATTGATTGAATGCATCAGATCATCAAAGTTGAGGTCTCCTGAAACTGATTCAGGAACAGCTTTGGTGGAGGCATTCTTGGACTCTTCAAAGGTGACATTGATAGATTCATCTATCACCTTTCTTTTGTTGTTGTATACTCTGTAGGCTTTGGAGATAGAAGAGTAACCAACAAACACTCCTTCATCAGCTTTAGGTTCAAATTTTGACAGCTAGTCCCTTTGATTCAGAATGAAACAGGGACATCCAAACACATGGAAATAGCTGACATTTGGCTTTCTCCCTTTGAGCAGCTCATAGGGGGTCTTGTTGAACCTTTTCACCACTAAGGATCTGTTTTGAGTGAAGCAGGCAGTGTTGACAGCTTCAGCCCAAAATGATGAAGTCAAACCTGATGCACACAGCATGGTTCTGGCAGCTTCAATGAGAGTTCGGTTTCTCCTTTCAGCAACTCCATTTTGTTGAGGAGTTCTTACTGCTGAAAAGTTTTGATTGATACCTTTCTCTTCACAGAAGTCTTCAAGAGTACTGTTTCTGAATTCAGTACCATGATCACTTCTAAGCTGCTTTACTTGGGCAGAGTTCAGCATTTCCATCTTTTTAACAAATCCAATAATTTCTCTAGCAGCCTCTCCTTTGTTCTTCAAAAAGATCACCCATGTGTACCTGGAGAACTCATCAACCATTACAAGAGTGTATCTTCTTCCTCCTAGACTTGGGACATTAATGGGTCCAAACAAGTCCATATGGATTAAGAAGAGTGGAGTATCAATAGAGAAATTATGTTTGGATTTAAAAGATGTTTTTCTCTGCTTGCCTTTCTCACAAGCTGTGCATAATCTATCTTTGGCAAAAGTAATAGAAGGCAAACCTGTCACCAACTCTTTCTTACAGAGTTTATTGATGTTCTTGAAGTTCAGGTGTGACAGTCTTCTATGCCATAACCAGTTTAGATCAGCGTTGGTTCTTGTGAGAAAACAGGTTTCAGTTGTGGGATCAGCAGAATGCATATCCACAACATATACACCTTTCTTTCGTTGAGCACACAGCACAACTTTGCCTTGGGAATCCAATATGTAACCCAGGTGCTCATCAAAGTTAACCTTGTAGCCAGCATCACACAGTTGGCTTATGCTAACAAGGTTATGTTTTAGCCCAACCACATAGGCTACCCTTTTGAACACTGCAGCACCAGCTTTAAGAGTTCCATATCCCTCAGTGGATCCCTGCACATTGTCACCAAAGGTGACTTTTGGCCCTTTTTCAGGCCTGAGATCACTCAGCAGTTCTTTACAACCTGTCATGTGCCCTGAGCAGCCACTGTCCAAGTACCAAACCTGGGAAGGTTGTTTTTCCTGCAGAGTGAGAAGAGAATTATTAGTTATTTTTAGGGGAACTCATCACACAGATGAGTTCTCCTACTTCATCAACACTTGTTGATGGATTTTGAATGTCCACACTAATATTCCCTATTTGAATGGTATCAGTTTGAATACCATCCTCAGTGACTATGTCATTTCCACCACTGCTTGTAACAGCTGTGAGGGAAACAGCAGAGCCAACAGGCCTCATGTCCTCAGATTCAGGACAGTCCTTGGCCAGATGTGTCTTCTTCCCACACTTATAACATTTTCTCTTTTTGGTGCTTTTGGAAGAAGGTCCTTCAGAAACACATTCTGAACTGTTTTTGTTGATTCTTTCAGCAGGTTTAGCAATTTTTGCAGAATCAACAGCTTGTGTGGTAAGTTCATAGGCCACAGCTTTGACTGTCTCTTCTTTCCTCTTTTTGGGAGGACAGATGTCAAAGACAGGAAGCTTGATTGGCCTTTGAGCTTCCACAGGTTTGGGAAACTTATTCCCAGTTGTCTCAGTTTGAGCAATGGCTTTGCCTTTGCCCCTACTGAGTTGTGATTTATGCTGCCTATCAGCATACTCACTGTGTTTGGTTTTGAAAAACTTATTTTCATTTAAAACCAACTTACCACCATGATTTGAAAACTTATTTGAAATCACAGCAGTTTTGTTTTCAACCTGAGACTTACCCTTGTTGAAAACAGGCTGCTTACTTTTTGAAAACTTATTTTCAAAATGTTTAGCATCAAAAGGATTAACATGCTTTTTACCAACAGCTTTGGACTCTGAACCTGTTTTGTCAACAGGCTTAGCATCCACAGCTTCAGTTTGAGCATGTTTTCCTTTCTTCTGCTTGTGTGAGCTAGCATAGCACTTAGCAGGCTGTTTTGGAGAACAAACTCCAACATCAGCTTTTGAGCTGAGTTCACACAAGCTGTCAGTATTTTGAGGCCTGACAAACCTGTTTGTTGAAATAAGTTTACCATTCACATTTTGGATGAATGTATTTGGAAGTTCACCAAGAGTGGACAAGTCTTCTTTCAAATTACTTATTTCAACAATGGAAGCTGCTGTGTCAAGATCCCCTCCAAGATAGGCTTGGATTTGAGCAGGAATCTGTTGACTGATACCATGGCTGACTTTTTGTGCAGATTGGCACCAAGAGTCAACTATCTTTTGAAGCTTAGCATGCTTTATATCTGTTTCTCTCTTTTCTTCCAGTAAAATGGAGTTGATGTGTTTTAATTCATCAAGCTCAGTTTCCAACTTATAGAAACTGTCCAGTTTACTGGTTTTAGTTTTAAGATCAGCTTTAAGCTTAGAGATTTCAGATAATAAAGCATCATGCTTCTCAACAGCAGCTTTCAGATCAACAAGCATGTATTCAAACATTTTAACTTTTTCTTCAGAACTGTAAGCCATAAAATTTTGTACCTTATACATCATTGTAGGATTCCAGTTCTCCAAGCTGCTGAAGGCTTCAGCTTCAGCCATGTCCTGTTTGAAACTGCTTGTTGATGGGACATCAGAGTTGGCCATCAGACACTGATTATCTTCTTCATCAGATGATGAATCAGATTCCTCCCAGTCACATGTCTCAGCCATGAGTCCCTTTTGGCGATTGGAAGACACAGAGTTTTCCAATTTCCTCAGCTTAGCCATGGCCATAAGGTACTTAACCCTATAGCCATCATCCCTGTTAGTCTTGATAGGTTTGGATGACTGACCAACAGCTTTTGACACACAGTCAGCAGCTATATGGCCAGTTTTGCCACACTTGAAGCACTCAGCCTTGGATTTGTCAAATGCTTTCTTTTTGCCAGCACTTGCACTTCCTTGTAGCATACTTCTTCCAAATCTTCTCTTGCTGAACTTTTTGACAAGCATAGCTATCATTTGCTCATCATCTTGTTCAGTAAGATCTGCAGCCTCTTCTTCTTCAGACACCTCCTCCTTATCATCATCCTGTTGATCAGGTTGAGTGAACACATCACTCACCTGATTAACAGACTGTCTCACATTAGCCACAAAGGCTGTACCTCTTCTGGACATTTCCAAGGCATTCCTCTTTTGCTGCCTTGATTGTTCATCATTCAGTAAGGATCCATACAGATTGACCAGATCCATACTTCTGATAGTACCTGAGTTTCTTAGGATGGTTGAGAAATAGTTCCACTCCTCAGGTAAAATGTCCAGAAACTTGTTCACCAAAGTAAGACTGTCCTTGGTGATCCCAACAGCTTTGAGATCATTCACCAGAGCAGTGAACCTGGTGTAGGTTTCTGTGAGAGACTCCTTTGGTTTGGCAAAGAAGAGTTCATACTGTCTAACAAGATTGTTAATCCTGTTGTCCAGTGTGATTGTGGGTCCATCATAGACGGTACACAGAGTATCCCACATCTCCTTTGCAGTCTTCATCTTCTCAACCTGCTTGAACACATCATCAGGAAGAGAAATGACCAGGTTGTTTCTGGCCTTTGCATCCAGAGCTACCATTCTCTTGTCTTCATCAGACCATTGAGCTTTTGCTTTCTCAAAGGTCCTGATTTCAGGAGCAGCTCCTTCAACCGCTGGAGTTATTGTAGTAACAGAGGTTGGCACATAGGGACCCTCCATCACTATCTCTGGCAGTTGTACATCCAGATTCTCTAAATAGAGCATCATTCTGCACTTCCAACCAGAGAAGTTTTGATGATTAAATTTTGGAGGCTTGCCCATAGAGCCATTGTCATAGTAAGAAGAGTTTGCAGCACTGTTGTCCATGGAAACTTGGGATTATGAGAGATCTAGAATGACACACACTCTAAACTGCTCTGATACCAGTTGTAGGTCCCGAAAGGTTCCCAAAGTATATAGTAATAAACTGTAGAGGGGGGGTGAATACAGTATTTAAAAACTACACACTCTTTTTCTCAATGTTTGTATGTATTATCAACAAATGTTAATTACAAACAAGCTTGACTGCGGAATTGTTCAAGCTGAGATGACAGAATACAACAGTATGGTTTCTAGTCTAAGACACACTCAAACTAGATTACAATGAACACACTCACTAAGATGCACTCACTGTATTTTACAAGACTTTAAGGAACAGCTTTGGTAAACAGCTTAGACACACAGAAGCTTGTTTACAGAAGATTTGCATGCATGAATATCACACTTGCACGTTCACTCTTGGTTTAAGCACTTAGCTTTCTTCACATTCTTTCTGACCTTAGAAGCTTCCTTTTATACTCACTTAGAGGATCTAAGAGAAACATCTTCATTGGGCAGAATGAAAAAGGAGAAGTCTTGTTTGAAAAGACAATATAACTTTTCTGCACTTTTCTGAAAAGCAGACTTGCCTTCTCTTGTGCAGAACTTTTGTCTTTTTACTTTCTACTGTTGCATTGCCTTTAACCATTTTAGGAATGTCAACTTTGCGTCTTTCTTCCTTGTAAAGGCCTATTTTGATATAAGAAAAAGGTCTGTCACCCTTTTTCAAATATCCGTTTGTCTTCATGTAACAGAACAGCTTGGGCAGGCTGAGCGGTTCTGCTTTCCACTTTGTCTTCAACTGTGTAAACTGATCTGGTAGTTAAAAACAATACATGATGACTTGGAAACAAATTCCATAAAGTGTTTAGCCTGTTCACAAAGAACAGGTTCTGTTCACAAAGAACAGAACACTTTAAAAATGCCCAAGCTGCTCAACAGTGTAGAGCAGCGTAGACAGTTTATGTCCAGCCTGATCAGCAGATTGATCAGCTTGGACAAACTGTCTTGGTTGCAACACATGCAACGTATAGAACAGCTTTAGACTGATATTGCAAATCATTTTCAGGTTTCAATAAGGCATATAACAGGCCTTAAATTCAACCTTCAAATGTATCAACAGGTTTGATTATAAAATCTCCCCCTCAGATATAGAACAGGTTTGACTGAGGCCTTTTTGTGCCTAACAGTTCTCCTATCAAAACCCCAATGGCAGCCAATGTAAAGTTGGATGCAGATGCCAGTGGCAACGCTGTTTCAGTAACAGCTTACAGAGGCATGATTGGGAATTTGCTATATTTGACTGCTAGTAGACCAGATACTATGTTTGGTACATGTTTATGTGCTAGGTTTCAAGCTGATCCTAAAGAATCACATTTAGCTTCTATAAAAAGAATCTTCCGATACCTTAAGGGTACACCAAGTTTGGGTCTTTGGTATCCCAAAGACTCAAGTCTAGAGCTAAT
The DNA here is from genome assembly GCA_020465985.1 of Centrapalus pauciflorus. Classification (NCBI taxonomy): domain Eukaryota; kingdom Viridiplantae; phylum Streptophyta; class Magnoliopsida; order Asterales; family Asteraceae; genus Centrapalus; species Centrapalus pauciflorus. The sequence goes on along the minus strand of JAANYP010005307.1, from coordinate 271,970 downwards.
AGGATATTCAGATTCCGATTTTGCAGGCTGCATGCTAGACAGAAAAAGCACAACAGGTGGGTGTCAACTCCTTGGTGGTAAGTTCGTAAGTTGGTGTAGCAAGAGGCAGAACTCAGTTTCTACTTCTACTGCTGAAGCTGAGTATATTGCTTTCGGAAGCTGCTGTGGGCAAATTCCGTGGATGCAGCATCAACATGAAGACTATGGACTTGTATATCGGAAGACTCCTATTCTGTGTGATAATTCAAGTGCTATTACTATCTCCAACAATCCAGTATTTCATTCCAGGACAAAGCATACAGAGGTCAGACATCACTTCATCATGGATCACATCCAGAAAGGTAATGAGGAGGTATGTTTTATTTCCAAAGATGAACAGCTTGCAGACATTTTCACCAAGCCTCTTGATGAAAACAGGTTTAATTATCTTGTAAGCAAGCTGGGCATGTTAAATAAAAGTGACTAAGTGTCCTAAATGTTCTAACTTACTATATGTCTCACACTACTCAAGTTTCTCAGAACAGCTTAGGCAGAACAGGCTATGCATGTTCTACACTTAGCCAATTTCTGAAAACTTGAATAGCTTGAGCGTATAACAGGTTTGACAATATCAGTTTTCACCTCAAACCTGGTCTGTTGATCAAACCTCCAACCTGCTCACTTCCTCAATCTGTCATACAAGACATTGTCTTATAACCTGGTCAGCTATTGAACACAACCTGTTATTGCATTGCTGCATAGAACAACTTGAAGAATGAACAGCTTGTGATGACCCTGCTCATCACGGGTTTGACCAACAGCTTAGACCATCAGTTTTAATTACCTTTCTTCACGATTAAGTTATTTAATTTCTCTATTTATTTAACTTAATTACTGCGGATAATGTGTGTTAACGTGTGTTAGTGACTAAAAAGGGCTCAAGTGGTCTGACAACTGTTCTGACATGGACCACCGTTCCGTTTTCCGTTAAAGAACTTTTCAAATCAACCGCCCAAACTTTTCTCTCTCATACCCACTCACATTTAAACCCTATAAATACCCCTCTACTGTTTCATCTTCGTCTTCCTTACTGCTATCATAACTTCCAAAGAACCCTAAATTCGACTAAGTGTCTTGTGCTCATATCCTCACTATTCTCACCATGGCTCACCAAAACAACCCCTTGCGCCCAGTATTTGTTGGTACAGATGTTCAGAAACATCCTTCTGTTACTACAATGCTTACACTGAAAGCCACAAACTACATAGCCAACCTAACCATTCCCAAAAACTATGTGGGGAAAGGTTATGAGAATATGGTGGAGTTTCTAAAGGTTCACCCTCTGCATTACGCCATGACTGCCACCCCTGGTGTTCTGTACCAGGAAATGGTCTATGAGTTCTCGTACAGCTGTGCCTACGACCCAGCAACCAAAGTCATAAGGGGAACCATTCTCAATGGGACTCGGACCATTGAGATCACTACTGGTCTTAACAGGGAAGTTCTTCATCTCCCTGTGGCTAAAACTTATGATCATCCACAGCCTGAAAATGATCAGATGGGAAATCTGCTTTGCTTTTGTGGTGTAGCAGAACCCAAGATTGGAGCCACTCTGTTCGGAAAGGATCTATCACCTACTTACATCTTCTTATTTGCCTCGGTGGTGATGTGCTTTAGCAGCAAAGTTGGTTCCTTTGACCAACTCAGCCGTGATGAGATCCCAATAGTCATACAGCTCATAAATGGGACTACCATGAACATGGCTCGGTGGATTATCATGAATTTGAGGAATCTAGTGCAGCAGGAAACACGTCCGGCTGTTGTTCGATATCCAAGGTTTCTAAGCCTCATTTTCAAGCATGTCTGTGGTGAGCGTCTATACAACTCTCAGCCTATGTTACGTACTGCTGCTTTCCCAGTGATTGGGAATAGAGTTTTCTACACCCCTGTACTTTCAAATGAGCCTCCTTTATCTACACCAATGAGGAGGTTGCTTGGTATGGTGGAAGGACACTCTACTATGAGGGTGAATCTAGTGACTGATCCCAAGGGAAAATCCAAATCCGGGGATAAATTTGTTAAAAGAGCTCTGGAATTGATCGGATCATTTTATATCGACTTTAATGTGTTTAAATGATATTATTTTTTGTATAAAGTATTGGTATACTGCTACATTTAATTGTTATTTATCAATTGAAGGGTTAAAGCTTAAAAAGAGTTAAAAAGAGTAAATTGTGCCTTGGAATGTTCTACTATTGATAAAACTTATTACGCATGTAGGTAATCCTCTCAAGTATAAGTCTGGCAAAATTGAGCGCAATCGGAGAACCATTATAGAAAGCCAAGCGCAGTGGGGGGCGCAGCCCTACTCCCCAACCGAGTGCTCAACAGAACTATTTTTGCGAGGAGCGTACATTGAAGCATAGGGCAAGCGCAGACCCAGCGCAGAGGGGGGCGCATCCCTGCTCCCCAACCGAGTGCTCAACAGAATGATTTTTTCTGCCAAAATACGCGATTTTAGACCCAAACGCAGGGCGGGGCGCAGGCCTGCGCCCACGGCTGCACCCAACCCATAAAAAATTATTTTCGTGATTTTTAGGGTTTTAAAGAGCTGCCTATAAATATGGGTTCATATAAGACGAAAAATATACATATTTAGATGAAAAGTTGAAGAGAAAAAGAGGAAGAATGTCCCAGATTTGTAAGGTCTACACACTACACAGATCTATCTAGACGCGGAACCGTCAACGAGTGCGGAATCCTCGTTAACGGGTAGACGGAAACAACTCTCACCAGAAACACGGAGACTATCAGAAGCTGCACGAACGACACACGAACGCACCTACGAACTGATTCTCTCCGAAACGACACTAACACTGATGATAAACTCGAAATCGCTTAATGCTTAATCACTCTCGAATTCTGCAAAAAGTCTAATAATATTTCGAGTCTATTCCTAATTATAGAGGCTAATTCAAGTTTGTCATGGACTAAACTCGAATCTGGCCCAAAGCCCATTCGAGTTTGTCCCATCTGACACTCTCGAATCTGCCTACTGGAATAGATTCGAATCCACCAATTGACTTATTCGAATCTGATCTAGATTCGAATCTTAGTCCTTTGAGGATTCAAATTTACTCATTCAAATAATTAACTTAGAGTAGAAACATATGTCTTCAACTTATGATTGATTTTATCTTTGATCTTCATGTTTGAACTTCTTGTAATACTTTACATTTAGTTCAAACACACAAACAAACAATAACAATTATCAACCATACATAAACATATATATCTAATACTTGCTAAACCACAATGTTAGATCACTTAGACTGCTATCATCACACAGGGTGTACCAATAGACTCCCCCTTGACGATAGCTTCTAATAATTCACATATTTGATTAAGAACTTTGTTTATTTTTTTATTTAAACTGCTTCCAGCATACAAACCCTTTTCAACACACACTTTAACTACATTCTCATATTTTCTAGCCTCACCATCCATATGAGTGTCACTTGAAATCTTATGAGCATGCAAAATTTGAAGATCATCTCGAGAAAGGTTTACCAGATGAAGAGGATCATAGATTATAAGAATCACCTTTTCTTCAAAATCTTCCATCACTGCTTCTCCCATTTCACTCTCGACATACCACCAGTTCAGATTCTTCATGACATTCTGTGGCATAGGCTTGAGCGGCACCTTTCTTAGACATCTTACGGGTTTGTATTGAATCTTCATCCAAGGACGCCCAGTTAGAGGATCAATTCGAGAAGGATCCTCTACTCTTTTTCCTATCCTTGGATTTAGGCGTTCAAACTTCCTTGATCTTCCTTCTTTCCTTATGATTCTGGAAATTATATCTGCGTAGGGGTCATTGCCGATATCAACCATACATTACCGATTGCCTTTGTTAGGCCTAAGATCTGGATATTTTGGAAGTCAACTCGAGCTTTTAGCTGCAGAAATCTTTGATTGTCGGCGTATGTGGATGAGGTTGATGGGATGGATTGAATTGGAGTTGGAATGATCGGTGATGGGATGTACAGTTCATCATGAGGTGGTGATGGTGGAATGGTGGTTTGAGGGTCCTGAGGTTGAGGAATTTGAGGTTGTTCTGCTGAAGCTGAAGAGGATCCTTGCATAAATCTATGACGCTTGGCCCGTTGCCTTGTCACTAATGGTGCAACCTCTTCTTCTTCAAAATCAGAGTCATCAGACTCTCGTGATGCTCTACGCCTTGAAGCTTCTTCGTTAATTACCACTAATCTAGATCCATAAGTCTCTATCCGAACTGTTGGTTCTGTATATACGGACTCTGGAGCTTCAACCTCTATCTCCTCCATTTTTTCTGACTCAGTTGCAGATGATGACACATCATTTGCAGTCTGCTCCAGTTCATAGTCATCAACATCCCTAAGAACATCTTCTTCTCCCTCTGGAGGCTCTAGCAATTCTCCCACTAACGCTGCAGATATTTCTTCATTGGCATGAGGACCTGCTTCCCAAATTTCATGTAATGTCTGACACAACTGATCAGATTCACTTGGGACATTCGAAGGGCCCGCCTCTTGTACTTCTGGCTGTTGACTTGTAGAAGGCCTGGTTGCCTGAGTTTGACTCGCGGTAGCTCTTTGTCGTCTCCTTTGTGGCTGTGCACGTGGTTGTTGTCGTTGTTGTTGCGGTGGCTGTCTGGCTTGAACTTCCACTTCTCCTGCCCAGTTGGCATCATTCGGTGCTTCAAAATTCCTTTCAAGTACAGCTCCAAACAACGGTCGCTCGACCGGAACCGCCAACTTTCCTCTATGCGAGGAGCAATCAGCAAAAATCCTTTTATACATGACTGCTACACTTTGGATTTCATTTAGCTGAGGCAAATTCGGCAAGAAATGCCTGATGAGCATCATTATGAACCGAGGATATAAGAGAAATTGTTGATGCTCTGGAGCCGTGATTTGATGAACGAACTCCGAGAAAAACATTTCCGAAAAGCTGAAAGGCCGATTATATACTAAGGCGATCATCCCAGATTGGATCTTCGAGACAATATAGTCAAAACCGACTTTCTTGGCTGCAAAACAAACCATAAACACATGAGCCAAAAATCTCCATTGGCCAATAAACCCGCTCTTCATGTAAGATGTCTTCGTAACATCCAAGCTGTAACCCATTCTCTGAAAAGCTGCCTGCCTAATACTTAAGGGAAATTCAATAGGCCCAGACTCTACTTCCTGAGATCCTAGCTGCACAACCTGACGCAGCATATCGGCAGAAAACACCAACGGTTGTCCTGCGATCCTTGTTCTCAGCACTGTCGGGGTGACAGAGCAATCCACCTGTAGATGATCTTAGAACTGGCGAACATAGGGAATAACAATCTGAATATTATGAGACAATGCAAAAGCAATCCTAGACTCTACTAGGAAATCCATCTTTTGTCGAAAACCCTGCGCCTCAGGGATATGATGGTCATAGGGAATGACCATATTATGCTTCGGCACGAATACTCGAACAGCCAAACCTGCACAATAGATAAACTATTAGAATTATTAAAAATCAATAAACTTGTTTAAATTCAAATTTGTTTTATTTTGAACTTGTTTAAGTACAAAATCCAACACAAATGAATTTCTACAAGTTTAATTAAATTTAAATTGAATAATTCAAATAAGATGACAGATTCGAATAGACAGATTCGAAGACACCCTATTTTGAGTTTGATGACAGATTCGAATGTAATGGTCTTCTCGAGTTTACTGACAAACTCGAGAATGTTCATGAACAGATTCGAAATGTCGTCGGCCAACTCTTCAACAAAACCCATGATTTTAACCATTTTGAACTTAGAAAATCACATACATTAGTCCAACTATGTTCTAATCACTGAAATTTGCCTTTAATTTGACCTTTTACCGTTCCAAACTTGGTAATTTTGAAAAATCTGAATTCGACCATCAAACCTTACAAAATTGGTGATTTTGACTTAAATGTTGTATAAAACTACTTAAATCTTGTACAAACCAGTTGCTTATACCTAGATGTATCAGTAGAATCGAACATTCAAGCAAGAAACTCGACAAATTGTCGTTTTTGTGGAAAACGGTAGATTCGAGATCGCCGGATAGATTCGAAGGAGTAGATTCGAAAACAGGTAAGAGTAATGACAATTACTGTTAACCTATTTATAATACCAACCTTCGAGTCTATGGCCACTTTCGAATCTACTGACAAATTCGAGGTTTCCCAATTTCGAGTTTAAGCTAAACTCGAATAACCCAAAACACTTAGAAAAATTTCGAAAATTTTGAAATAACTTCAACTTTTCAACCTTTTCAACGGTATTGTGTAACGGAATAAACTATGCCAAATCCTTTTACCCTAAGCACAAGATTTTCACGCAATGGTTTATTTTATCCAACTATGAATGCACCCTCAGTTATTTTTGACCTTTTTCCTAAGTAAAAGATAACATAAAATAAAATAAAACTAAGGTAAAATACAATAAAATAAAATAAAATAAAAACTAAGTAAAAATAAAATTTAAAAATTTTGACCAAAATATTTAACTTAGACTTAAGCTATACTTATTAAAATTCAAAACCTAAGCTAAACGCTAAACAAAATATTTTTGATGAGTATAGTCAAAGAAATGTTCAATCAGATAGCGATGTCAGATACTCACTTTTAGTACTTAAACTTTCACACTTAGGAATTTTTGATTCATTTGATTGTTTGTCGTGAAATACCCATTTAGCCGATTGTTGGTATTTTCCCCTTTAAACATTCTACATTTCGGAATATCCCTTGGCATTTTTATTTATCATGAAATTATCTTACGTGACACAGACATAGACATACTTTTATGATCAAGGCATACAGACAAAGATTCTAACTTGTTGGTATTTGCAAACTTTCTTTAAAAGACAAACATCGGACACAGGTCTGTATTTTCATACAACAAAGTGTCTTAGTTTGACTTAAGGTTTATTCTTACAGCTAGCAAGACAGCGGTGACAGGTCTGTACCGACGTACAACAAAGCGACGTATCTTGCTAACCTGAATCTAAACAGAGGCAACAGGTCTGTACTTACGTACAACAGAGTTACATGTTTTCGACTCTCAATTTTATAAGATTTTTCTATTCTTTCCATTTTAAGATGTATTTGATATTGCTATACATCCCCAGAAAGTTTGCATACCTCATTTAGACTCAAAGTTTGTATGTCTTGTACATAAAAATTAAGACCGATTGGTCGTACATCTAAGTTAGTGACACGTTTGACTTTTTCTTGAATATTTTATTTGCCTTGAGACTCCCTATATGTATTATGCCTACCAACACATCAAACTAAAATAAAGTATAACACTTAGAATTTTAGGTGCATTATGTGTGAAATCCTAAACACTTAGAGTTTGTAACGACTGTGCTAATTTTCGTCACTTTGAACCTATGCTTCTAAGACTTAACACCTTTTCTGATATTCTCTTTTTTTGTATTTTTATGATTTTCTCTCTTTTTTCTTTTGTTTTTCATAAGAAAAAGCACTAAAAGAAGATAACCTACTAACTTACTAAAAGTAGAAACGTGCTAAAAATAGAAACTATCATAAATTAGCAGACTAACTATAAAAAGAAAGAAATACTACAGCTATAAAAGGAAATAAACTACTACTACTAAGGTCAAATTACTCTGGGTTGCGCATTCCATTCAGTTGAATTAAATATTCAAACCGCGACTTATCAAATGCTTTGGTAAATAAATCTGCATTATTATCTTCCGTTGCCACTTTTACCAATTTGATTAAGTTCTTTTCAGCACAATCACGAATAAAATGATGCCTAATGTCTATGTGCTTTGTTTTGTTGTGTTTAACTGGATTATTCGTTATAGCAATTGTAGATTGATTGTCTATCCTAATTGGAGTTTGAGTGTAAGCCAAACCGTAATCCCGCAATTGTTGTTGTATCCACAGAACCTGTGAGCAGCAACTACCAGCAGCAACATACTCGGCCTCGCACGTTGACACGGCTACCCACGTCTGTTTCTTGCATTGCCAGGATACCAGTCTCCCTCCTAGGAATTGACAACCTCCAGTTGTTGATTTGCGCATCAAGCTGCATCCTCCGTAGTCAGAATCCGTGAATGCCTCCAACTCTAGATCTCCCTCCGCGTGATACCAAAGTCCCATCTTCGGTTTCGACTTGAGGTATCTTAGAATCCGCTTCACAGCTTTCATGTGCATCTCCTTCTGATTAGCTTGAAACCTAGCACAAATACACACAACAAACATGATGTCAGGTCTTGAAGCAGTTCAATACATAAGTGATCCAATCATGGCCCGATATAACGTCGGATCCACATCGGTATCACTTTCAGTACCCGATACGAGATTGTGATTCACTTGAATCGGCGTGCTGAAATGGGCAGTCAATTTTGTTCCTTCCATCCCGAAGCGCTCTAATATGTCATAGACATACTTCATCTGATGGATAAACATACCATCCTTCTTCTGGTCAACTTGTAACCCCAAAAAGAAATTTAACTCTCCCATAGCACTCATCTCGAATTTCGACTTCATCACCTTCTCGAAATCTTTGCACATCTGTTCGTCTGATGAACCAAAAATGATATCATCGACGTACACTTGTACCAAGATGAAGTGTTCTCCTTTTCTCTTAACAAACAGCGTACTACCTATCCTACCCCTTTCAAACCCGTTCTCTAGCAGATGGTTGGATAGAGTCTCGTACCACGCCCTTGGTGCTTGATGCAATCCATATAGAGCCTTATCTAAGCGATATACTCTATCAGGATATTTTTGATCTGTAAATCCGGGCGGCTGTTCTACATACACCAGCTCCTTCACTTTCCCATATAGGAAAGCACTCTTTACATCTAATTGATAGACCTTAAAGCCCTTGAAGGAGGCAAAAGCTAGAAACAACCTAATGGCTTCCAGCCTTGCTACTGGCCCAAACACCTCGTTGTAATCGATTCCCTCCTCTTGGTTGAAACCCTTTACAACTAGCCTAGCCTTGTTGCGAGTGATTATACCCCGATCGTCTCTCTTGCACTTAAAAACCCATTTGGTTCCTATTGAAAATTCTCCTCGAGGTAATGGAACTAACTCCCACACATCTAGTTTCCTAAACTGCGAAAGTTCTTCCTGCATCGCTTCAACCCAGGAGTTATCCTTAAGTGCCATTTGCACATTCTTAGGCTCTACTTGCGATATGAAACACGAATAGAGAAAGGTATGATATGCCTCGGAGTCGTTTATCATCGACAACAACACAATGTTGTTATTTAAACTACTCCTAGTCCTCACACCCTCGTTAGGATTTCCTATGATGCTTTCTATAGGATGGTTCTTGTTAATCCTAAAGGTCTCTATCTCGTCAACTCTCAGATTATCTCCTAAGTTAGATCCTATTTCATCTAATGGGGGAACAACCTCAGTCTCTACATTTTCCTCCTCGTGGTCATTTTCCTCAGAGTTGGAACTTGTTGCTTGAGTCTGATTCTCAGTGGTTGGTGCTTCTGGATCAGCAACTTCTGAGATCCATCTTCAGTCGCAGTAAGCTCGGATGCGGATTGAAATGTAGTCCTCGGAAAGGTATGACCTTCGTCATTCAGATGTAACGTCGCCATGTCCCTTTCGATTGTACCTGCATTTTCATCCAAAGGAATGTTAAATGACTCAAATAATTTATCATAGTCAAATATCCATTCCGGACCTGTTTGGGGTTCATGTGTATAACTTGTGACTTCAATGTTATACACAATCTCTACCGTACCATTTGTTTTATTAAAAACCCGTTTGTTTGGTGAGTTCGGCACATAACCTAGGAAGTATCCTTCGTCAGCCTTTTCACCAAACTACGGTTGATGTTTTGTATGCAAAAGAGTGCATGGTACCCCAAACGGTTCGAAGCCAGTTAAATTAGGTGGCCGTTTATTCAAAATTTCATAACAGGTTTTGTTCAAAGATTTGACAGTTAGGACTCGGTTTAAAATGTGTCATGCGGTATTCACTGCCTCCCCCCAAAACATGGTAGGAAGCTTTGAATCCGAAAGCATAGTCCTAGCTGCCTCAATCAGTGTCCTGTTTTTATGTTCGGCCACCCCATTTTGTTGAGGCTCATAAGGAGCACTAAATTGATGCACTATGCCCTTTGAGAGGCAATATACACCAATTACAGTGTTTTTAAACTCTGTTCCATTATCACTACGTATCCTTTTAACCCGTGTTCCGTAGGAATTCTCCACTTGGTCTAAGAACCTGATGAGCTTGGAAGCCGTCTCGTCCTTTGTACCTAGAAAGAAAACCCAAGAAAATCGTGAGTAATCATCAGTGATAACTAAACAATACCAACTACCTCCTATACTTCTTTTGTTGATTGGTCCGAAAAGATCCATGTGCAACAAATCAAATGTAAAGGTTATGGAGTTCTACGTCTTGGACTTGTGTGTCTTCTTATGTTGTTTGCCCTTCATGCAAGGTAGACACTTGTCCTCGAACTGAAAGCTCTTCATAGGCACACCTTGCACCAACCCATTCTTCGTTATGTAGTTCATCTTTCTTAGGTGCAAGTGAGCCATGCGTCTGTGCCACAATACTGATTCTGTCTCCGAAGCTTTGGATAACAAACAGATTGGCCCCATCAAAGTATCCGACTTGTTCATATCAAGCATGTACAAGTCATTTTTCCTTGGTGCTCGCATCAATACCCATTCTTCAGGAATCTTGAATCCCGGTTTTAGCACTAACGCTTCAGTGTCAGTAAAAAGCACTGAATTCTTCATATCACTGATTTGAGATACACTAATGAGATTATGAACCAGTTTATCAACATGATAAACTTGATCCAAAGTAATTGTCCCATTAGTGACTTCTCCAGTACCAGTGATGGTTCCTCCCTTATTTCCCGCGAATGATACAAATCCCCGATTCCCACCCTTGAAGTCTAAGGAGACTTCGTTCCCCTGTCATGTGCCTGGAGCATCCACTATAGACGAACCATTTGTTGTTTAGACCTGTGGTAATCTCCTGCACATGAAAGAAAATAGGTTAGTTATCACGGGGAACCCAAGCCATAACTGACTTGGTAATACCATTCTCGTCCACATACTTAAACTCTTTCAAATACCCATCTCGCCTTTCAGGTGACTTGGGTCGTTGAACAGGAGTTTGTTGTGGTGCCGAGTGATGTAAATTCACTCTTTGCCTTTGAGTAGGCATTTGTTGTGGAGCTCTCGAATAATTCCGATTATATTGCATTTCAGATTGTGATCCCTGAGCTCTTACCGGTGCGTAATGTCTAACAGGAGTATGTGACCTAACTGGAGTGTGTACCCTGCTAGGTGTTGTGCTCCTATAGACTTGTTGAGGTGCTGACCTAGATTGATTAATGACACGATTCGGTGAATTTGTCCTAACCACTTCTTTTGGTCCAACCTTTACCGGCGTTTGTTTCACAACATGTTTTGTTGCAGCCTCCACAGTTTTCTTGGTACTTTGAGAACTACTAGTGCTCGCCACACTTGTTGGGGGTTTAGGCTGTTCCGGCTTCACTGTCTTAGGTGTCGTATCAACTTTCCTATGTGGACAGGTAGAAGTGACATGCCCCCTCTCGTGACATCTAAAGCATGACATTTTGTCTATTGGCTTCTTTTGTGAGCCCTTAGTCTTAGGTGTGTCACTTGTGTCTTGGTCTTTTTGAACATCTATCACGACTGGTTCATCGTCCTGGTCATTAAAATCAATTTTATGTTTTCCTGCAGGTGTTTCACTGGAGGAAGACACAAATTTAGACTTTCTTAACCTTGACGGTTGTGTCAGCCACCTTAGGTGTATTTTCTACTACAGTCTCAGATATAGGTGTAGGTATGTCCTCTAAGTCTACTGATTTATCAGTTTTCTCCTGAGGTTGAGGCACGTAGTTTGCATTAAAAGGTGGAGGAATTTCATGAAATCCTAGACCTACAGGCTTTTTAGACTGGCGTTGAGCATCTAAAACTTTCCCTAGGTTCAGGCTTGAATTCCTAAACTTCTCTAGCTTACTATTGGCCTCTGCTACCTTTACCTTTGTTTCAGCTAGCTCTATGTCTTTGTTTTTAAGATTTTTGGTCAAGGCCTCTACATGCTCATACATAAGCTCTAACCTAACACACTGCTCACTCAGTTTGTCTTTCAGAACTATTACATCTTGAGCATCAGCCTTAAGTTTTTCCTTAAGATCTTGCTTAATGTTGTTTAGGCTAGCGTTATCAGCCTTTAAAGACTCATTTTGAGCAATTATGGTTTGATGTGATTCTAAGACTAGATTTAACCTATCGTTGGAAGTAACACATAGAAGCATAATTCATGAAAAAGAGAGTAAGTCAGACTAACCTTTGTGTGGTCGGATTCCACGTTGGCCATTTGAGCGGCAAACTCCAGAAGTGTCTGATCATTCGTCTTCTCCACCCACATCGGACTGCTGTCCCTTGTGGTCTGCTCTTCCCCTTCACATCCATTCTCCGTGACTTCAGCCATAAAAGCCCGAGCATTTGATTCCGGATGTGAACTCCAGTCGTAGGTACCATCCAGCTGTCTGTCTGATGTGACATTTGATAGTAGACCAGCTAGATTGGCTTGACTGGTAGATGAACTCGGAAGGTATCGTTGTTGAGATTGATTCTGAAACTGTCCATGATGTAGTTGCTGTCCTTGGTAATTATCTACCTTTGGTCTCTGACATTCTCTGGCGAAGTGTCCCAGACCTTGACAATTGTAGCATTTGTCTTTGGACCTATCAAAGCCAATCCCCTTATTATTCATCGACAAATTCCTCCCAGTTCGTTTGATGAATCTTTTAACCCGTTGGGTTACCATAGCCAGTTGCCATTTAAGGTCCATCTCCTCAAGATCGTCAGGGTCGACCTGATCATAGTCTTCATCCCAGAGAGCAGGATCGTTTATCTTCCCTTGAATGCAGTTCCCGTATGCGGCCACAAATGAAGCAAGCAAGTTCAGATGTTCTTCCGCTGATTTAGCGCTCATGGGCATCTTAGAATAGCTCTGAGATGTTGTTGTCTGTGCTGCTTGAGGTTGCTGTTCTTCTGATCTTCCCAACCCTAAGAACGCTCTGTTCAGTGTGTCATCAGTCTCTGCTGGTGACGACATTTCTCCGGTGAAAAACGCTGTAGCAGTCTTTAGATCAGCTGTTGCTGAAGGTTTTGTTGATTTTCCAAAATACATTGCTGGATTCTGGACTTGTTCGTAATCCGTTTCGGCCTTCAGTAGCTCGAAATGATAATCTCGCAACGTTCCCACAATATCCTCCAGAGATTGGGTATAATACTTGTCCTCATTAAGCTTTATCATTGCCACATACATAGCCCATTTGGCTGGTAAGGCATCAAGAAGTTTATTTTTCTTGTCGGTGTCAGTATACTCAATCCCGTGACTTTCAAGCTCCGTCAACAGATGATAGAACCGGGTGATGGTATCATCCAGCTGTTCATCCTTTAACGCCTTGAAAATAGCACACGGTTGTTTCAACAGCTCCATACGCTTTCTTCGAACCCTTGGATCACCCTCACATCTCTTTTTCCAGTGACTCCCAAAGTTCCTTAGATGTCTTCTGAGTCCGGAATGTGTGTAGTATATCCTGAGGCAACGCCATTCGAATTATCGAGAAAGCTCTGTTCTCGGCTTCATAAAGTTTCTTATCATTTTCTTTCATCATCTGATATGATAAGACTCTCTGACGGCCTTCAACTTCTGAAATTGGTGGAATGTATCCTTCGTCAATACATACCCACATGCGCATGTCATTGAAGCGCACAAAATCGGCAAACCGATCTTTCCACCAGTAATAATCCTCGAGTTTCATCAGCTTAGGCGGGGTGTTTGCCTTCCCGACTTCGTGGTCCATTTCCAGAAACTTTTGAAGGTTTGACATCGTTTCAAAAGGAATTGAATTGTAACTTAATTATTTTAATTCGAAAGTGACTTAAGCTAACTCTTTCGAATCTAGGTAGATTCGAATATAATTTGGGTTAAATCTTTTTGGGATTAAATTCGATTAAGTGTTGAAAGTCAATTAAATTCGAAATTATGACAGATTCGAAAGTTCCTAAACTCGAAGGTCAAGGCAAACTCGAACAATCAGCAGATTCGAAGCCCTATTCGACTCTAGACCAAATTCGAAACAAACTCGAATGTCAGCAGACTCGAGAACCTATTCGAAACTAGCACAGACTCGAATCAAACTCGAAACAGTGTTTATCAAACTCGAAAGGAGCGGATTTGGTTAAACTCGAGACTAAGATTAACTCTAAGTACTCCTAACATATTCGAGCGCCGCAAACTCGAAAAACGACTAACACTTCGATTTCTTTACGTTTTGCAGATTAAATCTATATTTTTTCAACGAAAAATATTGATTTCGATCAAAAACGTGAAAAACACGAAGTATTTCCCGGATAAGAATTTGCTAAGCTCGAAAACACACAACAAACACGATTTTGAGAGAAAAACCGTCCAATAGCGTCAAGAAACCTAGAATGTATCTAGATGAACACGAAGAACACCAAGAACACCCCGTTTGCTCTGATACCACTTGTAAGGTCTACACACTACACAGATCTATCTAGACGCGGAACCGTCAACGAGTGCGGAATCCTCGTTAACGGGTAGACGGAAACAACTCTCACCAGAAACACGGAAACTATCAGAAGCTGCACGAACGACACACGAACGCACCTACGAACTGATTCTCTCCGAAACGACACTAACACTGATGATAAACTCGAAATCGCTTAATGCTTAATCACTCTCGAATTCTGCAAAAAGTCTAATAATATTTCGAGTCTATCCCTAATTATAGAGGCTAATTCGAGTCTTGCATGGGCTAAACTCGAATCTGGCCCAAAGCCCATTCGAGTTTGTCCCATCTGACACTCTCGAATCTGCCTACTGGAATAGATTCGAATCCACCAATTGACTTATTCGAATCTGACCTAGATTCGAATCTTAGTCCTTTTAGGATTCAAATTTACTCATTCAAATAATTAACTTAGAGTAGAAACTTATGTCTTTAACTTATGATTGATTTTATCTTTGATCTTCATGTTTGAACTTCTTGTAATACTTTACATTAAGTTCAAACACACAAACAAACAATAACAATTATCAACCATACATAAACATATATATCTAATACTTGCTAAACCACAATGTTAGATCACTTAGACTGCTATCGTCACACAGGGTGTACCAACAAGATTCACGATGTAGTCTGCGCGACAACCAACGACGAAGGGTTGGGGTTTGGTTCCTTCTACGCTCCATCTTTCCCCCATCAATCCAACAACTACGAAACTTGTTCCTGACAAGTTCAATGTTTCGTACGCGTTGGTTGATTATCACGCTATTATCGTTCAAGGGTTTGTTTGTTAGCTAAGTGTTTGTGTTTTTCGTTACTTTAATCATTGTAACGAACGATATGTTTTATCTAGTTATCTGTGTGATTATTATTTAAAGATGTTGTTCCGTTCACTTCTATCTATCTTTATCGTAAGACGCGTCGTATCCGTGTTACATGCCGTGCCGAGCTCATTAGAAGTTAAGACGGGCTGTGAACATGACACGATTCGTGCCCAAAATACGGATTGCGATAGATTTGAATGTCATAACTATGTCTATGTGGTTAGGTTACGAAGATAATTAAACGGAGTAATAAATAATTATGTTATTTGCAACCCCATGTCGATAATCCATAATTCCACCCAAACCCTAAATTCGAAGTCGTTGGCGTTCTTACTTTAATCTTTAAGATTTCGTAACAAATATTTAATTAATTTTCCAAAGTTCCTTTCAATCGCTTCCTTCCTTCAATTAGTTTAATAATTAGTTTTTATTAGTTAATAACTATCGTAGAATATTATTGATAACCACATGCTCCCTGAGGAGACGATCCCACTTACCCTAGCTATAAGTTAAGGTGATTGGTGTATTTATAAATTATTTTTGAACGCTTTACGACGAGCGGTTGTCAAAATGGCGCCGTTGTCGGGGAGCTAGTGCGCTTATTAACTTTGTTTTATGGTAGTTGTTTAGTTTACGTTGTTTTAGTTTTTTTTTCATTAATTTTTATTTAGTTTTTTTTTGTATTTTGTGTTTTATTTAATTGTTTTTGCAATCATTTGGAATGGAATCTTCATATTATTATTCTCACAATTCAAATTTCTATCCATCAAAGCTTAGTTACTCGAATTATAATGATCAATACTATTTAAATGATAATCATGATTCTTACTACTCGAGTCGTGCTTCATACAATCCATGGGAACGGTATCCGGTTTCTGATGAGTATTATTATAATGATTATTATCCATCTCAGCAGCGCTTATATGATGAAAATCGGTGCTATCAAGAGAATGTTATGACATCTATGAGAGAATGCATGACATTTATGGAGGCAAACACCAAGCATCTCCAATATCTCGTGAACACATGGGGGCAAATCACCGATCTCTTTTTAAAACAAGAAGCGGAGAGGGAGATGTACATGGAGCCGGATGACGACTTTGATGATGAGCGAGGATTCGAGCATCTAGATATCCATCAAGAGACGTCCTCGGAATTGCTAAACTTTAACGAGGAAGAGAGAGTCGAAAGTGAAGTTGTTATACAAGATCTGCTACAACCATAAACGGAGACAACTCCATATTTCGAACTCCTTTATTTCAATTATTATTTAAAAAGTTTTATTCCTGAAACTGGATCTAATTCGATGTTAATTGTTTTTCATGATATTTCAGGTACTTATGGAGTACGAATCGCACGAAGGGAAAAACCAATCAAATATCCGGGTAATGTGTCTGGAACCACCTTGAAGAGGTACCGTCTGGCTGAAGACGTAAAACTTAGCACTTCTTGGGAGGCAACCCAAAGAACTTTGTGGGTGTGTTCAATAGAAACCCTCACGAGACTATAACTCGTCCACCCGGGCTACCGGGGGGTTTAAAGGCTTGTTGCACAAGCTAAATGCAATCGTGATCCCTACGAAAGTGAGGTTTAGTGTATATTTATGTTTATTTAGTTTAAGGTTCCAATTATTGTTATTTTAGTGCATTATAGTTTATAGTTCTCAAATGCATATCATGTGTGATTTAAAAGAAAAAAATATAGGTGCAGTAGGGAATTAAGTTGGGGAAGTTTGCCCTCACCCCAATTACCAATGTTTAAACTGATTTAACTCACCTTTTAATTAGATCATGATATGAATCGCGCGTAAGCATTCTAGTTTATTGCATTTAATTAACTTGCATCATTATAATTTGTCAATTTAATTAATAGTATTCTCATGACTTTTAAGTAATATAACGAGAATTGGTAGATAATTAAGTTGGGAATGTTATTCCACCCCAACTGCGGCTTCAAACGACTATCTCGCTAATTATTTAACTATGTCATAAAAATAAATAAATTCATTTTTTAGGCATGATTTTACATTATTCATACGCTCATCCACTTGAATCTCAGTCTAATCTATATTGCTATTGGGACAATATTGTCCAAAGTTGAAGAGGAGGATTGACTTGCAAGGAGATGTGGTTATATGAGTGGATGATTACATTGCGAAAGATAGAAGGCGACCGACCCAGGATTTTGCATTTAATGATCAGGTTCCTTCGTTCCTTTTGTTATGTTTTATATAGTAGTGTTCGAGTGTGCTTGCATTTAAATTAGTTTAGTTTTTCACGATTTTTAGTTTTTAGTTTTTATTTTGCATTTGTGTGTTCACCCTTGAATAAAAGTTGATTGATTAACTAATTAAAAGTAGAAATGCACTGGTCTTATCTCCCTAATTTATTTTGGTTTGAGCAAGTAACTTAAAATGATGATTCTAGTTAGGAAATAGATTAATACCAAGTGCTATCGGTGACGATCAAGTTAATTTGAAAATTATAAAAAAGAGTCATAATTAATATGCATGCATGAGATTAATAAAAGAATTTAAGTATGTTACTCTTGTGTGTGGTTTCAAAAAGTAAAACGCTTTATCAAAATCAACATTTCAAAAGACATCGATACACCTAAGCAATAAGGGGGAGTTTTGCAAGTAAACCCGTGAGACGTAGGTGCTTAAACTGTAAGGGGTGGCCTAACGAGTTCGGTAAAGAAGTCTGAGGGGTATTCTATACCTAACCCCCTAAAGCCAACTGGTTTGGGAGCAGTTGATTGATTTTTCGTTACATGGACTCGTTAGAAAGTCATGTTCAAACCCTTATTAAAATAACTCATGAGTGTGCTAAAAAATTAAAAGAGAGAAATTATCAATTGATAAGTGAGTTCAGTATAAGCGTCAACTGGTAAAATTGCATGCATGTAACCTTGAGCAAAAATAGGTGATTTATGGTGAGGAATGTTTGGGAGGTAAAGTGTTGATAGCGGTTTTAACACAGTGTAACAGAAATAGATTTTTAGTTATGATCATGCATGGATGTCTAGTATGAAGGCTGTTACTAATTTGATAAATTAATTAGAGAGTCACTGATTTATCATATTTCTGGTAAATGAAATCTTGAACAATAAAGTCTGATTTAGTTTTCTTGCTCGGGACGATCAAGGTTTAAGTTGGGGATGTTTGATCGGATCATTTTTTATCGACTTTAATGTGTTTAAATGATTTTATTTTATGTATAAAGTATTGGTATACTGCTACATTTAATTGTTATTTATCAATTGAAGGGTTAAAGCTTAAAAGGAGCTAAAATGTGTAAATTGTGCCTTGGAATGTTCTACTATTGATAAAACTCATTACGCATGTAGGTAATCCTCTCAAGTATAAGTCTGGCAAATTTGAGCGCAATCGGAGAACCATTATAGAAAGTCAAGCGCAGTGGGGGGCGCAGCCCTGCTCCCCAACCGAGTGCTCAACAGAACTACTTTTGCGAGGAGCGTACATTGAAGCGTAGGGCAAGCGCAGACCCAGCGGAGAGGGGGGCGCAGCCCTGCTCCCCAACCGAGTGCTTAACAGAATGATTTTTTCTGCCAAAATACGCGATTTTGGATCCAAGCGCAGGGCGGGGCGCAGGCCAGCGCCCACGGCTGCGCCCAACCCATAAAAAATTATTTTCATGATGTTTAGGGTTTTAAAGAGCTGCCTATAAATATGGGTTCATATCAGACGAAAAATATACATATTTAGACGAAAAGTTGAGGAGAAAAAGAGGAAGAAAGTCCCAGATTCACGATGTAGTCTGCGCGACAACCAACGGCGAAGGGTTGGGGTTTGGTTACTTCCACGCTCCATCTTTCCCCCATCAATCCAACAACTATGAAACTTGTTCCTGACAAGTTCAATGTTTCGTACGCGTTGGTTGATTATCACGCTATTATCGTTCAAGGGTTTGTTTGTTAGCTAAGTGTTTGTGTTTTTCGTTAGTTTAATCATTGTAACGAACGATATGCTTTATCTAGTTTTCTGTGTGATTATTATTTAAAGATGTTGTTCCGTTCGCTTCTACCTATCTTTATCGTAAGACGCGTCGTAGCCGTGTTACATGCCGTGCCGATCTCATTAGAAGTTAAGACGGACTGTGAACATGACACGATTCGTGCCCAAAATACGGATTGCGATAGATTTGAATGTCATAACTATGTCTATGTGGTTAGGTTACAAAGATAATTAAACGAATAATAAGTAATTAAGTTATTTGCAACACCAGGTCGATAATCCATAATTCCACCCAAACCCTAAATCCGATGTCGTTGGCGTTCTTACTTTAATCTTTAAGTTTTCGTAACAAAGTTTAATAATTAGTTTTTCTTAGTTAATAGCTATCGTAGGATATTATTGATTACCACATGCTCCTTGTGGATACGATCTCAATTACCCTATCTATAAGTTAAGGTGATTGGTGTATTTATAAATTATTTTTGAACGCTTTACGACGAGCGTTGTCAGGAATCGACTCAAGCTGAGCTTGTCAGCAAGAAGGCAAAAACAACTAAGTCCAAGTCTACTTCATCAGCCTCTATGGCTGAGGGGGAGCAGGCTTCTCACCCTGGCTCATATGTTTTACCTGAAGCCTCTGTGGCTGGTGCCTCTATGGCACCTGAGACTATGGAACAGGCCAACCCACCTGTTTCTGACCCAGTCTCACCACCAGTCCAAACATAACCTCTCATCACCTCTCCACAACTTCAATCCTCCACCTCATCTCTCAAATCCTACAGATGCAAAACCTTAGCCAAAAAGAAACGAACAGACTAAACTAGCCCCTCTGACCCCTCTCAACAGGAGTCAGTTGACAAAGAAGCAAACACTGCTCCCTCTCCTATTTTGGGAGAAGGTTCAGCACACTTGGAATATTGAAAGACATGAGTTCACTCCACTCCACACTGAGTCCATACAGGCTCCACTCCATACTTCTCATACAGAACCTGAGTCTGCACGAGGTGCCAAACCTGTTGGATTAGATCATCCAGTAGATCAGCCTCTAACTTCTGCTCCTCATGATACAGCTGTTGTACACCCAACAGCTGCTGAAGGACCAACATCCTAAGCTGATGAACCACAGGGAACAGAACATCCCTCTGGTGAGGCTGCACCTCAAATGCAAATTCCATCAGCAGGTTTCACCACTGCTGATGTTGAAATGCACATCCCATCTCCCCATGATGAGGCACCTCTAAACCAAGGTGCTGCTGATGGAACCTCCCCAGGCTTTGATGAAGGTGCTGCAACACATGCAACATCTGAAAGGCCACCATCTTCTACCCCTTCTCCTGATGTAGCAGCTACAACCACTGCTGAGGGACCCATTGACCCTTCCAAGCTGGACCATATTACTTTTGCCCAGGCTATAGAACTTTTGTCAAAAGTTACCCTTCCCTCTCCATCACATCCTCAAACACCTGCCTCATCTTCATCCAATTCTCATTCCTTACCATCTACACAATCCAAACAGTCCACCAACACTCCTCCATCCCCCAATGATCTTCCTTTGAAGGATCAGCTTTCTTTGCTGACCAACAAAGTTGGCTCTATGGAACATTCCATGACTTCTCTACCCTAAATAATCTCAGACTCTGTGCCTGCACAGCTCCAGGGATTCTTTGATCTGTTCAAGAATTTCTTTCCAACCACTCCCCAAGCTGATCAGTCCTCACAGCTGCTTGCACTCACTGCACAGCTGCAAAACCTCTCCACTACAGTCTCCTCTATCCTTTCAAATCAATAGGACTCTGTGTCGTCCATGACAGCCATGTCCCAACAGCTGTCCACTCTACTCACCACTTGCACTACTACCCAATCTACTACACTGGCCAGTTTGAACTCTCTCATTGCCTCTCTGTCCAATTCTGTGTCAGAAAACCTTGATGGTGTGCAAGACTCTCTTGAATTACATCTTGCACAGCTTCAAAGTTTGCTGTTCACAGCTTCTGACAGAGAAAATCTCGTTAAGCTGTCCTCAATTGCTGATTCCCAATCCTCTTCTCTTAAGATCTGCCTTACCCAGATTGCAGAGGTTAAGGACAATCTGGCTTTCTTAGTGCATAGCCTGGTTGGCCCCAAGCCTGCTGCCAAAACTGCTGCTAAGCCTGCTGAATTTGTTTATCCAGGCAGACCAGTTGTTGAAGGTTCTGAGCCATCTCCTTCAAAGGGGGAGAAGTTGTCTGCCTCAAAGACTAAGTCTAAGGGGGAGAAAACCTCTTCTCCTTCTAATGAGAAATCAACATCTGTTGTTCAAGTAGCAGGTGCATCACAAACAGGTCCAACTGAAGATGTCTCCCATCACACTGAAGCTGCTCAGCCTACTTAGCTGGATCTCCAAACCCTGCGCAAACTAAGGGGGAGGAATCCATTCCTGGGGACAGGCCAAGCAGAAGGAGGCATCTGATTCTGCAAGAAGAAGAAGAAGAGGAAGAGGTTCCTGAAGCTGTTCAAAATATAACAACCAAAGGAAAGGGGAAAGCAGTTGTAGACCCTGACCACCAAAGAGCAGCGCAGCTAAAGTTTGACAAGGCAATGGCTTAGGAAATGTGTCTTCCTATGGAGAAATACTATGAGTACAGAGATCAACAGCTCCAAGCCCTGGAAAGACTAAGAAAGGAAGAAGCCTAAGCCAAAGCTGCTAGATCCTTTGCATTCAAAGAGGCAAGCAAAATTAAAATTCCTTCTTTGGATGTGCAAAGAAAATTGCTTGAAGCTGCTAAGGAGTCGGCGGTTGAGAAGGAAGGAGATAAGAAACAGGGTGCTCCAGTCTCAGTGACCAAATCCAAGCAAGCATCCTCTACAAGAGCCCAAATCCACTTTGACAACTTGGCAATAAAAAAGTTCTTTGACGTTGCTGACAGAAGACTTGCCAAGGAATCTATCGTCAAAGCTGTCCCCATCTCAAGAAAAGGCAAACAGTGGAAACTACAGATAACCAGAATGGGTGCTACAAGCCCAGAACTGGAAGCATATGATTACACTGACGTTGCTCAGATGGGATATAGAAAATGGGTGGAGTTGGCAGTTGCCCTGAGCCAGTCTAAGTCTGAAACAACTAAGACTATTAGGGCATATGTTAAAAAGTTGATGGAAAGAGTGAGAGATCTTGGCCTGATTTCAGAAGAGCAAAGTAAGGGTATCTCAGTGTCTACCCCAAAATAAAGGCCAAGAGGAACAGAAAGGATACGGAGCTGGAGGAACTCCTGCTCATGATTGCACAAGGTGATGTTGTAGTAGAAATCAAAGGAGTAGACCACAGCCTGCCTGAAGGAGTGGAATTTGAGGAAGGCAAGCTGATTGAAGAACCTGAGCTATGGGCATTTTTTGTAGATCCCCTGACAAAGAAGAAGTGCTTTCAAAGGGCATCAGATCTGCAAAAAGTGGATCTAAAATAGCTTGTTGCTTTCAGACTTGCAAACTCCTTCAGGCAATCCATAAAGTGGAGAGCTGCCATCTGGGACCAGCTCAGAGGCTTCTATGAAAGAGGGGAGCTTCAACATCCCAGTTTCATGTTTCTCAGAGTTGAAATAGAGGAACTGGATGAAACCAGAGAGCAGCTTGAAGAGTTCTTCAAAGAAGGAGTACCACCATTGTCCTGAGGTCCATCTACTATCTAAGTAGGTGAAGAATGGAAGCTATCCATCTGTTGGACAGGCTTGCCATTATTTGCTCCCATCATCAACAGTCCAAATTGTTGAATTTCTATGTACATTAGTTGTACTTTGTTACAACAGTTTTAACTTTTATTTTTACATCAGTTATAATATACACTAGTACATTAGTTGTACTTTTGTAAAAACATATGTTTTTTATGTAATAAAAAATCAGTATATATATAAACTAATCTTTTACTTTACTTTGTAATTTCATTTCAGCAAAATGTATTGTAAAAATATATAGTGATTATTGATAAAATCAGCTTAGACTGATTATTGCAAATAGGGAGAGATTGTTAGGAACAAAAAGGCCTCAGTCAAACCTGCTCTCTTAGGGGGAGATTTTTAATCAAACCTATTTGATGCACTTGAAGGTATAATTTAAGGCCTGTTTATACCTTATTGAAACCTGAAAAGTGATTTGCAATATGAGTCAAAGCTGTTTACCCTGTTGCAGTCGTTGCAACAAAGGCAGATTGTCCAAACTGTTCTGTCTGCTGAACAGGCTGGACATAAACTGTCTACGCTGCTCTATTCAGTTGAGCAGCTTGGACAGATTCCAAGGGTTTAGTTCTTTGTGAACAAAACCTGTTCTTTGTGGACAGGCTAAACACTTTATGGAATATGTTTCCAAGTCCTCATGTATTGCTTTTGGCTACAAGATCAGTTTACAAGTCGAAGACAAAGTGGAAATGGAAACTGCAAAAGCCTGCCTACGCTGTTCTGTTACATGAAGACAAAGGATATTTGAATTGGGTGACAGACCATTTCTTATATCAAAATGGCCTTAACAAAAGAAGAACGATGCAAAGTTGACATTCCTCTTTTGGTTAAAGGCTTATACAACAGAGACAAAAAGAAAAAGACAAAGATTCTGCCACATGAAGACAAGTTTACTTTTTCAGAATGTGCAGAAAAGTTGTTTTGTCTTTTTGGAAAGGCATCCCACTATCTCATCGTCCAATGAAGAAGTTTCACTGAGATTCTCGGTGAGAGTATAAAAGGAAGCTTCTAAGGATTGTGAGAAAACTGAAGAGTGAGAAATTCAGATCGTGCATTGAAGTGTGTTATTCCATGCATGCAAGTCTGCTTGAATAGAACAGTAATGTGTGTCTAAGCTGCTCATATTCAAGCTGTCCATTTGTGTCTTGTAAAATCAGTGAGTCCATCTAAGTGAGGGTATTCAATGTATCTAGTCTGAGTGTGTCTTAGATTACTTGATCATCTGTTGTATCTGTCATCTCAGCTTGAACCCTTCCGCAGTCAAGCTTGTTTGTAATTAACACTTCTTAATAGTATACACAAACATTGAGAAAAGAGTGTTGAGTTTTAACTTGTTGTATTCCCCCCCCCCCCCCCCCCCCCGCTCTACAGCTTAGAACTATACTCTAGGGAAACCTTTCGGGACCTACACAAATACAGACAGCAAACATAATGTCAGGTGTGGTAGCAGTTAAATACATGAGTGACCCGATCATGGCTTGATATAAAAGTCGGATCCACATCAGTATCACTTTCTGTACCGGGTCCGAGATTGTGATTCACTTGAATCGGAGAACTAAAGTGAGCGGTCAGCTTTGTTCCTTCCATCCCGAAGCGCTCCAGAATGTCGTAGACATACTTCGTCTGATGGATAAACATGCTCTCTTTCCTTTGTTCAACTTGCTAACCCAGAAAGAAGTTCAACTCTCCCATAGCACTCGTCTCAAACTTTGACTTCATGACCTTTTCAAAGTCTTTGCACATCTGTTTGTTTGATGACCCGAAAATGATGTCATCCACGTACACTTGTACCAAGATAAAGTCTTCTCCTTTTCTTTTCACGAACAAAGTACCATCAATTCTCCCTCTTTTAAACCCATTGTCCAAAAGATGAGGTGACAGTGTCTCATACCACGCCCCTGGTGCCTCATGCAATCCATACAGAGCCTTATCGAGTCGATATGCTCTGTCGGGATACTTTGGATCTGTAAACCCAGGCGGTTGTTCAACATACGCCAATTCCTTCACTTTGTCGTACAGGAGTGCACTCTTTACGTCAAGTTGATATACCTTAAATCCTTTGAAGGATGCGAAGGCAAGAAATAGACGAATTGTCTCGAGCCTCACCACTGGTGAAAACACTTCGTTGTAATCAATTCCCTCTTCCTGGTTGAATCCTTTCACCATGAGTCTTGCCTTGTTACGAGTAACTATACCCCGATCATCCCTTTTGCACTTAAAGACCCATTTAGTCCCTACTGCAACTTCTCCTCGAGGTAACGACACTAACTCCCACACTTCAAGTTTTTGAAATGTGACAGTTCTTCTTGCATTGCTTCAACCCAAGAGTTGTCCTTTAGTGCCATTTGCACATTCTTCGGCTCTACTTGCGAGATAAAACACGAGTATAGACACGTGTGATACGCCTCAGAGTCGTTGATCATCGATAACAGCACCGTGTTATTATTCACACTACTCCTAGTTCTCACACCAGTATTCGGATTCCCTATTATGCTCTCAATTGGATGATCCTTGTTTATCCTCGATATCTCAATCTCATCGACTTGAAAATTTTCTCCAAAGTTTGATCCTATTTCACCTAACGGGGGTACGACATCAGACGTTACATTCTCTTCCTCATGATCACTATCCTCGGAGTTAGAATTATTCGCCTGATTCTCGTTTGTAGATAATTCAGGTTTATTCTCTATTGGAGACACATCTTTTGTCATTGTAGGCTCAGATGATGATGGAATGCTTGACTCTGGAAAACCTTGATAGTCGTCATTAAGGTTTAATGGCGAGAAGTCATTTTCCACTGTACCTGCATTTCCACTAAACGGTATGTTAAATGATTCAAACAAAGATTCATAATCAAATAACCATTCCGGACCAGTTTGGGGTTCATGTGAATAACTTGTTAGATCTATTTTAAACACAATCTCTACCATACCATTTGTTTTGTTAAATACCCTCTTGTTTGGTGAGTTAGGGACATAACCTAGGAAGTATCCTTCGTCAGCCTTTTCACCAAACTTAGGTTGATGTTTTGTTTTCATTAAAGTACACATTACCCCAAACGGTTCAAATCCAGTTAAATTAGGTGGTCTTTTATTAAGAACTTCATAACATGTTTTGTTCAGTGATTTGACAGTAAGGACCCGGTTTAAAACATGACACGCAGTATTCACTGCCTCCCCCCAAAACATGGTAGGAAGCTTTGAATCTGAGAGCATTGTCCTTGCTGCCTCAATCAAAGTCCTGTTCTTCCATTCTGCCACCCCATTCTGTTATGGCTGATAAGGTGCACTAAATTGATGCACTATGACTTTGGATAGGCAATATACACCAATTACTGTGTTTTCAAATTCGGTTCCATTATCACTCCTGATACGTTTTACGCACGTCCCGTATGAGTTTTTGACTTGGTGTAAGAACCCAATCAACTTTCCTGCTGTCTCGTCCTTTGTACCTAAAAAGAAAACCCAAGAAAAACGTGGGTAATCATCAGTGATAACTAAACAAAACCAACTACAACCTATACTCCTTTTGTTGATAGGACCGAAGAGATCCATATGCAGCAAATCGATGGTGGAAGTTATCGAGTTCTGAGGCTTTGACTTGTGTGACTTCTTGTGTTGTTTGCCTTTCTTGCATGGTACACACTTGTCATGGAAGTGAAAAAACTTCAGTGGGACACCTTGCACCAGACCATGTTTAGTGATGTAATTCAGTTTCCTTAGGTGCAAGTGTGTCATGTGTCTATGCCATAATATGGATTCAGACTCTGAAGCTTTGGATAGAAGACAGATTGTTCCCATCGACGAGTCTGATATGTTCAAGTCCATCATGTACAAATCATCCTTCATTGGGGCTCTCATCACGATCCACTCTTCAGGTACTTTAAATCCTGGTTTTAGCACTAACGCCTCAGTTTTAGTAAAGATTACTGAATTTTTCTTATCACGTATCTGAGATACACTAATGAGATTGTGATCATGTTTATCAACAAGGTAAACTTGATCAAGTGTGATTGTCCCATTAGTGACCACTCCTGTTCAGTGATAAGTCCTCCCTTGTTCCCAGCGAATGATACAAAACCCTTGTTCCCTCCCTTGAAGTCTGTGAGTAGACTCCTTTCCCTAGTCATGTGAGGAGAGCAACCACTGTCGACGAACCATTTGTTGTTTAGACATGTAGTTAACTCATCCCTATGATGAGTTCCCCTAAAAATAACTAATATTTTCTCATGACACTCTGCAGGACAAACAACCATCCCAGGTTTGGTACTTGGACAGTGGCTGCTCAGGACATATAACAGGTTGCAAGGACCTGCTGAGTGATCTCAGGCCTGAAAAAGGGGCCAAAAGTCACATTTTGTGGCAATGTACAGGGATCCACAGAAGGATTGGTAACTCTTCAAGCTGGTGCTGCGGTGTTTAAAAGGGTAGCCTATGTGGTTGGGCTGAAACATAATCTGGTTAGCATAAGCCACCTATGTGATGCTGGCTACAAGGTTAACTTTGATGAGCACCTGGGTTACATATTGGATCCCCAAGGCAAAGTTGTGCTGTGTGCTCAACAAAAGAAAGGTGTATATATTGTGGACGTGAAATCTGTTGATCCCACAACTGAAACATGCTTTATCTCAAGAAGCAATGCAGACCTGAACTGGTTATGGCACAAAAGGCTATCAAACCTGAACTTCAAGAATATCAACAAACTCTGTAAGAAAGAGTTGGTAACAGGTTTTCCTTCTATAACCTTTGTTAAGGATAAACTCTAGACAGCTTGTGAGAAAGGTAAGCAGAGAAAATTATCTTTTAAATCGAAGCTTAATTTCTCTATTGATACTCCTCTCTTCTTAATCCACATGGACTTGTTTGGACCAGTCAGTGTCCCAAGTCTAGGAGGAAGAAGATACACTCTAGTAATGGTTGATGAGTTCTCCAGGTTTACATGGGTGATCTTTCTGAAGAGCAAAGGAGAGGATGCTAGAGAAATCATTGGATTTATCAAGAAGACGGAGATGTTGAACTCTACTCAAGTAAAGTAGCTTAGAAGTGATCTGGTTTACCTTCATCATTAAGAACTCCACAACAAAATGGAGTTGCTGAAAAGAGAAACAGAACCCTCATTGAAGCTGCTAGAACCATGCGGTGTGCATCTGGTTTTGTAACTATTTATTCCCTTTATATTTCAGCACCTTTATGATTCTTTATCAAATCCCAAGAAGAAACAAGCTCAATAATTGAGAAATGATGAAGAAGACAATATGAATATTGAGAGTGAATGTCAAATGGCGACTGCAGTGATATTCAATATTTCAACCGTCTTTTACAATGTGAAACCCTAGGAGCTATAAAGTAGCCTCATTTAATTAACTATGAGACATTGACACCTTTGGCCCCTAGACTTTTACATGGAAATAATTTACAAGGAAACTAAATACAAGACTAAATACTAAGTAGATAATTAATACAAAATAACTCCATATGATCGAAATTAAATGTCTAACAGGGTTACCTTCATCATTCTGGGCTGAAGCTGTCAACACTGCCTGGTTCACCCAAAATAGATCCTTGGTGGTAAAAAGGTTCAACAAGACTTCCTATGAGCTGCTTAAGGGAAAGAGGCCAAACATTAGCTACTTCCATGTGTTTGGATGTCCCTGCTTCATTCTGAATCAAAGGGACCAACTGGCAAAGTCTGAACCCAAAGCTGATAAAGGTGTGTTTGTTGGATATTGTGCAATCTCCAAAGCCTACAGAGTATACAACAACAAGAGAAAGGTGATAGATGAATCTTTCAATGTCACCTTTGAAGAGTCCAGGAGTGCCTCCACCAAAGCTGTTCCTGAATCAGTTTCAGGAGAATTCAGCTTTGATGATCTTATGCATTCCATCAGTGAAGAGAACGACTCAAAAACTTCCACTAAATCCAAAGTGGA
Source organism: Centrapalus pauciflorus (assembly GCA_020465985.1). Classification (NCBI taxonomy): domain Eukaryota; kingdom Viridiplantae; phylum Streptophyta; class Magnoliopsida; order Asterales; family Asteraceae; genus Centrapalus; species Centrapalus pauciflorus. Next base: position 242,899 of record JAANYP010005307.1, on the reverse strand, counting down.
ACCTGCTAATCATGATGGGCATGATGATGACTATGTTGATACACCCTGTGTGAATAAGTGTACTGACATAATTACAACTTCATGTCCTGAACCAATCAATGCTGATTTTCCTGGATCCTCTACTGATATGTTCAACAATGGAGAGTCATGCTCAACAAGTAAACAGGCTCAAGATATCAGTGTGTCTGAAAATCTTGAGAGCTGCTCAACAGGACCTATTGAAGATGAAAACAACTCAGGAGAATCCTCATTGAAGCAAGATCCTTAGTGGATCAGGTGTCACCCAAATGACCAAATAATTGGTGACATCAACAAAGGGGTGCAAACAAGATGGGACAGCTTAGGAAACTTTTGTATGTAATCTAGCTTTGTGTCCCTAATGGAGCCTAAGAAAGTTGATGAAGCACTTAAAGATGCCAATTGGATCACTGCCATGCAAGAAGACCTCAATCAGTTTGAGAGAAACAAAGTATGGAAGCTGGTCCTTGCTCCTAAAGGAAAAACAATAATTGGCACCAAATGGGTTTTCAGGAACAAAATGGATGAGCAAGGTCATGTCAAAAGAAATAAGGCAAGACTAGTTGCTCAAGGCTACAGACAGGAGGAAGGCATTGACTATGATGAAACATTTGGTCCTGTGGTCAGGTTAGAGGCAATTCGTTTGTTTCTATCCTACGCTGCTCATAAGAGCATGAAGGTATTTCAAATGGATGTGAAGAGTGCATTTTTGAATGGTAAGCTGCAAGAAGAAGTCTATGTCAAGCAGCCTCCAGGTTTTGAAAATGAACATCTTCCAGGTTTTGTCTATAAGTTGGACAAAGCTCTCAATGGTCTAAAACAAGCCCCTAGAGTCTGGTATGACACTCTTACTGATTTCCTTATGAGCAATGGTTATTCCAGAGGTAAAGTGGATACCACACTGTTCATAAAGAAGGTGAAATATGATATTATGCTTGTTCAAATTTATGTGGATGACATAATATTTGGTTCTACTAATGAGCAGCTATGCAAAAATTTTTCACTACTCATGAAATCAAAATATGAAATGAGTATGATGGGAGAAGTTACTTTCTTTTTAGGATTGCAGGTCAAACAAACCTCAAATGGTATTTTCATAAATCAAAGAAAGCATACTTTAGATCTTTTGAAAAAGTTTAAATTCGATCAAAGTTCTCCTATCAAAACCCCAATGGCAACTAATGTAATGTTAGATGTAGATGCCAGTGGCAAAGCTGTTTCAGTAACAGCTTACAGAGGCATGACTGGGAGCTTGCTGTAATAAACTGCTAGTAGACCTGATATTATGTTTGCTACCTATTTATGTGCTAGGTTTCAAGCTGATCCTAAAGAATCACATCTAGCTGCTGTAAAAAGAATCTTCAGATACCTTAAGGGTACACCAGGTTTGGGTCTTTGGTATCCCAAAGACTCAAGCCTTGAACTAACAGGATATTTAGATTCTGATTTTGCAGGCTGTAGGCTAGACAGAACAAGCACAACAGGTGGATGTCAACTTCTTGGTGGTAAGTTGATAAGTTGGTGTAGCAAGAAGCAGAACTCAGTTTCTGCTTCTACTGCTGAAGCTGAGTATATTTCTGTTGGAAGCTGCTGTGGGCAGATTCTGTGGATGCAGCATCAGCTTGAAGACTATGGACTGGTATATAGGAAGACTCCTATTCTGTGTGATAATACGAGTGCCATAGCTATCTCCAACAATCCACTATTTCATTCCAGAACAAATCATATAGAGGTCAGACATCACTTTATAAGGGATCACGTCCAGAATGGTAACATGGAGGTAAGTTTTATTTCCACAGATGAACAACTTGCAGACATTTTCACCAAGCCTCTTGATGAAAATAGATTTAACTATCTTGTTAGCAAGCTGGGCATGTTAAATAAATGTGACTAAGTGTCATAAATGTTATAAGTTATTATATGTCTCACCCTGTTCAAGTTACCCAGAGCAGCTTAGATTGAACAGGTGATACATGTTCTACACTTAGCCGATTTCTGAAAACTTGAACAGCTTGAGGATATAATAAGTTTGACAATATCAGCTTTCATTTCAAACCTGGTCTGATGATCAAACCTCCAACCTGCTCACTCTTTCAATCTGTCATACAAGACATTGTCTTGTAACCTGATCAGCTATTGAACAAAACCTGTTCTGATGTAGCTGAACAGGTTGAATGAACAGACTGAAGAATGAACAGCTTGTGATGACCCTGCTCATCACAGGTTTGACAAACAGCTTAGACCATCAGTTTTAATTACCTTTCTTCATATATAAGTTATATAATTTCTATTTTTATTTAACTTAATTACTGCGGATAATGTGGGTTAACGTGTGTTTTGACTAAAAAGGGCTCAAGTGGTCTGACAACCGTTCTGACATGGACAACCGTTCCGTTTTCCGTTAAGGAACATTTCAAATCAATCGCCCACAGTTTTTCTCTCTCATACCCACTCACATTCAAATCCTATAAATACCCATCTACTGTTTCATCTTCGTCTTCCTCACTACTTCCATAACTTCCAAAGAACCCTAAACCTCGACTATGTGTCCTGTGCTACTACTTTCACTAGGTTCCAAATGGCTCACCAAAACAACCCCTTTCTTCTACTCTTCGTTGGTAACGATGTGCACAAACACTCGTCTGTTACCACGATGCTGACTTTGAAACCTACCAACTACCTTGCAAACCTAACCATCCCTAAAAATTATGTGGGAAAACGATATGAAGATATGGTTGAGTTTTTGAAGGTTCACCCACTGAACTATGCAATGACTGCATCTCCTGGTGTCCTGTACCAGGAGATGGTTTATGAATTTTGGTACACCTGCTCTTATTATCAATCTACCAAAATCATTAGGGGAACCATACTCAATGGGACTCAGACCATTGAGATCACTACTCGTCTGATCATGGAAGCTCTTCGTCTACCTGTGGCTGAAACCTATGATCAGCCACAACCTGAAGATGAACAGATGAGAAATCTGCTACACTTCTATGGTGTAACAGAACCTAAAGTTGGAGCTACTCTGTTTAGAAAGGATTTGTCTCCAACCTACAGTTTCCTGTTTACCTCAGTGGTGATGTGCTTCAGCAGTAAAGTTGGTTCATTCGACCAACTCAGCCGTGATGAGGTTCCAATAGTCCTACAGCTTGTGGATGGGACTACAATCAACATGGCAAGATGGATTTTCATGAACCTGAGAAACCTGGTGCAGCAGGAAACATGTCTAGCTGTTGTTCGATATCCCAGGTTTTTAAGTCTTATTTTCAAGCACATCTGTGGTGAACAACTCTATAACTCTCAGCCTCTACTTCGTACTGCTGCATTCCATGTAATAGAGAATAGAGTTTTCTATACTCCTGTTCTCCCAAATGAACCTCCTCTGTCAACACCAATGAGGAGGTTGCTAGGATTGGTGGAAGGACCCTCTGCTGTGAGGGTGGATCCAGAGACTGCTCCCAAGGGAAAATCCAAATCTAGGGTCAAATTTGTTAAACGGACCCTAGAAATGACTGAAGCTGAGCCAGTCCGCAAGAAGGCTAAAACAGTCATGACAAAGTCTGCCCCATCAGCTTCTATGGCTGAGGGGGAGCAGGCTTCTCACCCTGGTTCATTTGTTGAACCTGAAGCCTCTGTGGCTGGTGCCTCTGTGGCACCTGAGACTATGGAACAAGCCATCCCACTTGTTTCTGACCCAGTCTCACAACCAGCCCAAACAGAACCCCTCATCACCTCTACACAACATCCATTATCCACCTCATCTCTCAAATCATAACAACGCAAATCCATTGCCAGAATGAAACCAACAGCCCAAACCAGCTCCTCTGCTCCCTCTCAACAGGGTTCAGTTGAAAAAGAAGCAACCACTGTTGCTTCTCCTATTTTAGGAGAAGCATTAGAACATTTGGAGCATTCTTCACTCCAACAAGAGTCTACCCTGAGTCAGCCTCAGCCCTCTTGTTCCTCCCAACAGGAACCAGTTGTACAAAAGAAGACTACCACATCAACTATTCCAGCCTCCCAACAGGCTGAGAATATTGAAAGACAGGATTTCATTCCACTCCATACTGAGTCCACACAGTCTCCTCCCCATACTTCTTCACACCTTGAGTCTGCACGAGGTGCCAAACCTGCTGGATTAAACCATCCACTCGATCAGCCTCAAACCTTTGCTCCTCATGATACAGCAGTTGTACACCCAATAACTGCTGAAGGACCAACATCCCAAGCAGATGAACCGCAGGGAACATACCATCCCTCTGGTGAGGCTGCACCTCATATGCAAACTCCATCAGGAGGTTTCACCACTTCTGATGTTGAAATGCACATTCCATCTCCCAGTGATAAGGCACCTCTAAACCAAGGTGTTGCAGAGGGAACAACCCCTGCCCTTAATGAAGGTGCTGCAACACAAGAAGCATCTGAAAGGCTACCAACCTCTAGCCCTTCTCCTGATGAAGCAGCTACAGCCACTGCTGAGGGACCCATTGATACCTCCAAGCTGGGCCATATTACTTTTTCCTAGGCTATGGAGCTTCTGTCAAGAGTCACCCTTCCTTCTCTATCACATCCCCAAACATATCCCTCATCATCATCATCTCATTCATCCTCATCTACCCAATCCAAACAGTCTACCCATACTCCTCTTTCCCCAAAAGATCTTCCTTTGAAGGATCAGTGTGACTAACAAAGTTGGATCTTTGGAACAATCTATGTCTTCTCTACCCTCCTTGATCTCTGACTCTGTGTCTGCTCAGCTTCAGGGATTCTTTGATGTGTTCAAGAATTCCTTTCCATCGACTCCCCAAACTGACCACTCCTCACAGCTGCCTGCACTTATTGCACAGCTGCAAAATATCTCCACTTCCCTCTCCTCAATTCTTTCACACCAATAGGACTCCGTGTCCTCCATGACAGCCATATCCCAACAGCTGTCAACTCTCCTCACTTCTTGCACTACCACCCTTCCAGATACACTGGCCAGCTTAAACTCTTTACTTGTCTCTCTGTCAAATTCTGTGTCAGCAAATCTTGATGATGTGCAGGACTCTCTTGAGTTACATCTTGCACAACTTCAAAGTTTGTTGTTCACAGCTTCTGACAGAGAAAATCTTGTCAAGCTGTCCTCCATTGCTGATTCCCAATCCTCCTCTCTTCAAACCTATCTTTCCCAACTTGCAGAGGTAAAGGACAATCTGGCTTTCTTAGTGCATACCCAGGTTAGCCCCAAGCCTGCTGCCAAAACTGCTGCCAAGCCTGCTAAATTTGTTCCTTCAGGCAGACCAGCTGTTGAAGGTGTTGTACCATCTCCTTCAAAGGGGGAGAAGTTCTCTGCCTCGAAGACTTAGTCTATGGGGGAGAAAACCTATTCTCCTAAGGAGAAATCAACATCTACTGGTCAAACAGCAGATGCATCTGTGACAGGTATAGGTCTAGTTGAAGTTGCCTCTCATCAAACTGAAACTGCTCAGCCTACTCAGGCTGGATCTCCAAAGCCTACACAATCTAAGGGGGAGGATTCCATTCCTGAGGACTTGCCAAGCGGCAAAAGGAGGCATCTAATTCTGGAAGAAGAAGAAGAAGAAAAGGAAGATATTCCTGAAGTTGTTCCCACTACAACAGCTAAAGGAAAAAAAAGGAATTGCTAACCCTGATCACCAGAAAGCAGCACAACTGAAGTTTGACAGAACAAGGGCTAAGGAAATGGGTCTTCCTATGGAAAAATATTATGAGCTCAGAGATGAACAACTTAAAGCCCTGGAAAAACTAAGAAAAGAATAAGCCTCTGCCAAAGCTGCTAGGTCCTTTGCACTGAAAGAGGCAAGCAAAATCAAAATGCCTTCTTTGGAGGTGCAAAGAGAACTGCTTGAAGCTGCTAAGGAATCAGCAACTGAAATGGAAGGTGGTAAGGAACAAAGTACTCTGGTCTCAGTGACCAAATCCAAACAAGCATCCTCTGCAAGGGCCTAAAATTATTTTGACAACTTGGCAAGGAAGAAGTTCTTTGATGTTGCAGATAGAAGACTTGCTAAGGAATCTATTGTCAAAGCTGTTCCCATATCAAGAAAAGGCAAACAATGGAAACTGCAAATAACCAGAATGGGTGCAACAGGAACAGAACTGGAATCTTATGACTACACTGATGTTGCACAAATGGGGTACAGGGAATGAGTTGAGTTGGCAGTTGCCGTGAGCCAGTCTAAGTCTGAAACGGCTAAGACTATCTGGGCATATGTCAAAAAGCTGATGGAGGGAGTGAAAGACCTTGGCCTGATCTCAGAAGAACTATCTCAGGGTGTCTCTGTGACTTACCCCAAAATAAAGGCCAAGAGGAATAAAAAGGATTCAGAGCTGGAGGAACTCTCGATCTTAATTGAACAAGGTGAGTATGTAGTAGAGATCAAAGCAATTGACTACAGCCTGCCCAAAGGAGTAGAATTTGAAGAAGGCAAGCTGATTGAGGAACCTGAGTTGGGGGCATTTTTTGTAGGTCCCCTGACAAAGAAGAAGTGCTTTCAAAGAGCATCAGAGCTACACAAAGTTGATCTCAAACAGCTTGTAGCATTCAGACTTGCAAATTCCTTCAGGCAATCCAGTAAGTGGAGAGCAGCCATCTAGGATCAGCTCAGAGGCTTCTATGAAAGAGGGGAGCTTGAACATCCTAATTTTATGTTCCTCAGAGTTGAAATACAAGATTTGGAGAAAACCAAGGATGAGCTTGAAAGAATGTTTCAAGAAGGATTGCAACCACCACTGTCTTGAAGTCCACCTACTGTCTGAGTAGGTGAAGAATGGAAGCTGTCCATCTGTTGGACAGGCTTGCCATTATTGGCTCCCATCATCAACAGTCCAAATTGTTGAATTTTCTTGTACATTGGTTGTACTTAGTGGCATTAGTTGTAACTTTTATTTTTACATCAGTTGTAATATACACTAGTACATTAGTTGTAGTTTTGTAGAAACATATGTTGTTTATTAAATCAAAAATCAGTATATATAAACTGATCTTTTACTTTACTCTAATGTTGTAATTTTATTTCAGCAAGATGTATTGTAAAATGTATAGTGATTATTGATTAAATCAGCTCAGACTGATTATTGCAAATATGGGGAGATTGTTAGGAACAAAAAGGCCTCAGTCAAACCTGCTCTTTATCTTAGGGGGAGATTTTTAATCAAATCTCTTTGATGCACTTGAAGGTATAACTTAAAGTCTGTTTATGCCTTATTGAAACCTGAAAAGTGATTTGCAATATCAGCCAAAGCTGTTTACCCTGTTGCAATCGTTGCCACAAAGGCAGATTGTGCAAGCTGTTCTGTCTGCTGATGTAAGGTCTTGAACTCACGGATCTATCTCGGCGCGACACCGTCCAACGAGTGGGGAATCCTCGTTAGCGGCTTGACGGTAAGATCACACACATAAAACACGGAGACTACCACGATCCTAGACGAACAACCTTGAACGCCCCTACACAATGATTCTCTCCGAAAACACTCTCTGAATACTAGTAAACTCGAGATCGCCTTTTCTTTATTACTCTCTGAAATTATGCAAAGTCTAATAATTATTCGAGTTAATCCTTAATTATACTGACAGATTCGAGTTTGTCTTAGGACAAATTCGAATCAAGACCAAGGCCCATTCGAATTGGTCCACTTGACAAATTCGAATCTACCTTAAGCACAAATTCGAATTTATATCAAATTCGAATTTCAACTATCAAACTTCTATTTGAACTTATGTTTTAACTTATGTTTGAATATATCTTTGAACTTTATGTTTGAACTTCTTGTAATACGTTACACCAAGTTCAAACATACAAACAACAAATATCAAACACACATAATCACATATATCAAACACTAGTCAATATTCAATACTACGTAACTTAACTTACACAAAATGCTAACTATACTTAGACTGCTATCGTCACACAGGGTGTACCAACAGACGCCCCCTTGACGATAGCTTCTAACTATTTACATTTTGATTAAAGACTATGGTCTATTCAAAATACTACCAGCATACAGACCTTGTTTAACACAAACCTTGACCACGTTCTGATACTTTTTGGCTTCAGACTCCATATGCGCATCACACGAGATTTTGTGAACATGAAGCACTTGAAGATCATCTTTGGATAGATTAACCAGGTGCAACAGATCATACACTCTAAGAATCACCTTTTCTTCGAGGTCTTCCATTACAGCTTCACCTGTCTCGTTTTCAACATACCACCAGTTTAGAGTACCCAACACATTCTGTGGCACCGGCTTCAGAGGGACTTTGTTTAAACATCTAACTGGTTTGTACTGAATTTTCATCCATGGCCTACCAGTCAGAGGATCAGTTCTTGTATGGTCCATAACTCTTTTGCCAATTCGTGGATTGAGCCTTTCAAATTTCCTAGACCTCCCTTCCCTTCTTATAATCTTGGCAATTATTTCTGCATAGGGATCGTCCCGATATTAACCATCTCCTTCCACGCCAACGCCTTTATCTCAACCTTTGGAAGTGAATTGAAATCTTTTAATCTTCTCCTTAAATACTGAAGTCCATCCTTTCTCTTGATGATAAACAGCTGCAGTTCTCGATCAAAGAACCAGCTAAGTATATTTCCGGATAGCTTTCCAGCACTAGGCACAGTCATCTTTTCCATCAATTCTATTGCCTTCTTTTCTGCCCTAAACCATAACTTTCTCTGTTCTTCATCAGTAAGCTCCCTGACAGGCTCTTTAACTTGTGATTCAACATTTAAAGCAGCTTTAACAGCTTCTATGTCAATCACATTTTGTTCCTCCTTCACAAATGTATCAGTGATGAGATTTTCCTTAATAATGATCTCATTAGCTTCATCTTCTTCATCACCCAATACCTCATCATCTGGTTTCCATTCAGAAACGTCTTCTGGAATAATCTCTCCTTCCTCCAGCTCATTAATCTCGTCTTCAAAATCAAAATCTAACACCTCTTCCTCAATATTCATTAGAGCGTCAATCATTTCGCTCATTTCGCTCTCCATGACCTTTGAGGAACTCGCGTCACCTCCTTCAGCTTCAGATTGACTCGACTCCCCCTGAAGTTCGACATGTTGAGTAGCAGAAAATTCTACTGGCTCACTGTCTTTTGGTGCATCGGGATCATTGCCTTCATCATCGTCCCTTCTCAACTCCTCAGCGTCCCTGCAACTAGTCTCCTCCTGAGCCTTTAGGTTTTTCATTAATTGCTCAATCAGGGACCTCATAGTGCGAATCTCTGCAGCCTGATCGGCAACAAATGTCTTCAATTCATGATTTTCTTTATCGATATTTGCATTATGTGCTTGAAGTTCGCCAACGCCTTTCGTAAGCTGAAATATTTGGACTTGTTGGAAATCAACCTTGCTTCTGAGCTCAGAAAACCTTTGATTGTCAGTGAAGGTGGATGAGGTGGATGGAATGGATTGGATGGGTGTCGGAATGATTGGTGGTGGAATGGATGTTTGAATGGGTGGTGGTGGAATAGAAGGTTGAGCGGATGTTATTTCAGGCTCAGAGGCAGAAGCCGACGAAGCTCCCTGCATAAATCGATGCCTCTTGGCCTTCTGCCTAGGCACCAAAGGGGCTGTGTCTTCAACCTCGAAATCGGAGTCATCTGCATCCAAATCCCTAGATGTTCTCCTCTTCCCTGCTTCTTCATCAATAACCACTATTCTTGATCCATATGTGCCTATTCGGATAGACGGATCTTCTGTCTCTTTCCTTGGAGCCTCAATCTCAATCTCTTTAATTTCTTCCGACTCAGATTCAGATGTGGTCACAGCTCGACCCTCTTCCTCAGGTATATAATCCTCTATCTGGCGAAAAATATCTTCTTCATCAGCTGGAGGTTCAAAAATATCTCCAACAAGTTCAGAAGTAATCGCTTAATTTGCATGCGGCCCTTGAGCCCAAATCTCTTCCAATGTCTCCACCAGTGGATCAGTTACGGGGGCTACAACTGAAGGAACTGCAGCTTAATGAAGGCCTTGTAGCCTGAGTTTGTCTAACTGAAGGTCTCTGCCTCCTTCTTTGTTGTTGTTGAAGCCTCTGGTGTTGCTGTTGTTGTTGCGGCTGCTGCGGTACTTGAACTTCCCCGGCCCAGTTGGCACCTTCAGGGGCTTGAAAAGGATTTACCACCACACCAAAGAGTGGTGCATCTAGTGGTCTAACCAATTTACCCCTGTGCGTTTGACAATCTGCAAAAATCCTCTTGTCTATCACAGCGACACTTTGAATTTCCGGTAATGGCGGCAGGTTTGGCAAGAAATGCCTGATCAGCATCATCACGAACCTAGGGTACATCAAAAACCTTTCTCTTGCTGTAGCTGTTATTTGGTATACAAACTCCGCAAAGAACCTTTCAGAATAGCTAAACCTCTGGTTGTAGACCAACGCTATCATCGCTGATTTTATCTTCGATACGATGTAATCAAAACCGGCTTTCTTTGGAGCGAAACACACCATGAAGACGTGGGCAAGATATGTCCACTGTCCAATTAAACCACTTTTCATATACGACACCTTGGCCACATCAAGGCCATACCCCATTCTTACAAATGCCGCTTGCCTAACTTCAAACGGGAAGTCAATTGGCCCATCTTCCTGCTCGGCGGTTGCCAATTGCAAAACCCTGTGCAATACATCTGCCGAGAACACGAGAGGCTGTCTGGCAATCCTGGTCCTTAACACTGTCGGAGTAACTGTGCAGCCGAACTGCAAATGATCCCAAAACTGCCTGACGTAAGGCAGCACTATTTGTACATTGGGTGAAAGGGTATAAGAGACCCTTGAAGCAGCCAAAAAATCCACCATCTGGCGGAATGCCTGAGCTTCAGGCAGCTCACGGTCTGGTGAGACGACCATGTTATGCTTTTGGATAAATGCTCTATCCCCCATATCTGCACAATAAAGTATACAATATATTAGAATGGACAAAATAAAAATAAACTTGTTTAAATTCAAATTTGTTTTATTTTGAACTTATGTAAGTATAAAATCCAACACATATGAATTTCTACAAGTTTTATTTAAAATTTAGTCAAATATTTCGATTTTAATGTCAAATTCGAACAACATGTTCGAATTACCCTTAATTTGAGTTTAGTGGTATATTCGAGTTTAGTGACAAACTCGAACCTAAGAACAAACTCGAAATGTCGGCATTTTAAAATCAAAACTCCAAGATTTAAACCATTTTAGACTTAGAAAATCACGTTCATTAGTCCTAATAGGTTTAATCGAAGATATTTAACACTTATTTGAAGTTTCACCGGTTCAAACTTTGTGATTTTGAATTACAAAGTTCAAACCATTAAAACCTCAAATCTAGTCAATTTTGGCTCAAATTGAGTCTAAAACTTCCTAAATCTTGTACAATGATGTTGATTATACCTAGATTTGGTAGTATTCTCGAACACAAACCGACAAAAACTCGACAAATAGTCAAAAACTAGAAGTCGGCAAAGTCGAAGACACAAATTCGAAATCTCTCTGAACAAACTCGAATGGTAAACTCGAAAGTAGGTGAATAATGAATGTTCACTATTGACCTATATATACTAAACCACTTTCGAATTTGTCTTCAAATTCGAGTTTACTGCCAAATTCGAATTTAGCATTCGACATTGGCTTAATTTCGAATTTAACTGAAAATTATGAAAATCTTTGAAATAAATTCAACTTTTTCGTGTAACGGAATAAACTATGCAAAATTCAGTTACCCTAAGCACAAGATTTTCACGCAATGTTTATTTTATTCAACTAAAGAATGCATCCTCAGTAACTTTGACCTTTTTCCTAAATACTATAAAATAAAATAAAATAAAAATTAAAGATAAAATAAAATAAAATTAAAATTAAATTTTTGAACAAAATTTAAAGTTAAACTAATCTATAATATTAAAATTTACAACCTATATTAACACAAACAGAATATCTTTGGCGAGAATAGTCAAAGAAAGGTTCAATCAGATAGCGGTGTCAAATACGCACTTTCAGTATCTTACTTTCACACTTAGGAATTTTTTATTCCTTTTATTGTTTGTCGTGACACACATTTCTAGACGACTGTTGGTATTATTTTCCCTTTAAACACGTTACATTTTGGAATATCCCTTGGCCGTTTTATTTATCAAGAAATTACCCTACGTGACTCATACTTAGACATACTTTTATGATCAAGGCATACTTACAATGATTATAACTTTTTGGTATTGCAAACTTTCTTTAAAAGGCAAACGTCGGACACAGGTCTGTGTCTAAATACAACAGAGTGTCTTAGTTTGTCTTAAGGTTTATTTTTAAAGATACCAAGACAGCGGTGGCAGGTCTGTACCGACGTACAACAAAGCGGCTTATCTTGCTAACTCGAGTCAAACCAGAGGCAACAGGTCTGTACATACGTACAACAGAGTTACTTGTTTTGACTCTCACCTCAGTATATGATTTTTCTATTCTTTTCATTTCTTTAAAATGTATCTGATGTTGCTATACATCCCCAGAAAGTTTGCATACCTCATTTAGAATCAAAGTCTGTATGTCTCTAACATAAAAATTAAGACCATTTGGTCATACATCTAAGTTAGTGGCACGTCTGATTTTTTCTTGAATATTTTATTAGCCTTGAGACTCCCTATATGTATCATGCCTACCAACATATCAAACTAGATAATGTATAACACTTAGAATTTTAGGTGCATTACGTGTGAAAGCTTAACACTTAGAGATTGTAAAGACTATGCTAATTTTCGTCACTTTGAACCTATGGATCTAAGACTTAACTCATTTTCTAATATTCTCTTTTTTTTATCTTTTTATGGTTTTCTCTCTTTTTTCTTTTGTTTTTCATAAATAAGAGTAAGAAAATAAAATAACCTACTAACTTACTATAAAAGGAAAATATCCTAAGCTACTAAACTTACTATAAAAAGAAAGAAACTCTACTGCTATAAAGAGGAAATAAACTCTACTAAGGTCAATTTACTCTGGATTACGCATTCCGTTTAGTTGAACTAAATACTCAAAACATGACTTATCAAAAGCTTTGGTAAATAAATCCGCATTATTATCATCCGTTGCAACTTTTACTAGCTTGATTAAGTTCTTTTCAGCACAATCACGAATAAAGTGGTGCCTTATGTCCATGTGCTTGGTTTTATTTTGTTTAACTGGATAATTTGTTATTGCAATAGTAGACTGATTATCTATCCTAATAGTAGTATGAGTATAAGCCAAACCATAATCCCGTAATTGTTATTGTATCCACGGAACCTGTGAACAGCAACTACCAGCAGCAACATATTCGGCCTCGCACGTTGACACGGCTAGCGAAGTCTGTTTCTTGCATTGCCAGGAAACGAGCCTCCCTCCTAGGAACTGACAACCTCCAGTTGTTGACTTGCGAGTCAAGCTACATCCTCCGTAGTTCGGATCCGTGAACGCCACCAATTCCAGATTGCCCCCCGCGTGATACCAAAGTCCCAGCTTCGGTTTCGACTTGAGGTATCTCAGAATCCGCTTCACAGCTTTCATGTGCATCTCCTTTGGATTAGCTTGAAACCTAGCACAAATACACACAACAAACACTATATCAGGTCTAGAAGCAGTTAAATACATGAGTGATCCAATCATGGCCCGATATAACGTCGGATCCACATCGGTATCACTTCCTGTACCCGGTCCGAGATTATGATTCACTTGAATCGGCGTGCTGAAGTGAGCTGTCAGCTTGGTTCCTTCCATCCAGAATCGCTCTAAGATGTCATAGACATACTTTGTCTGATGAATAAACATGCCCTCCTTCCTCTGTTCGACTTGCAAACCCAGAAAGAAGTTTAACTCACCCATCGCACTCATCTCAAACTTTGATTTCATCACCTTTTCAAAATCTTGGCACATCTGCTCGTCTGATGACCCGAGAATTATATCATCGATGTACACTTGTACCAAGATGAAATGTTCTCCTTTTCGCTTTACGAACAGCGTACTATCTATTCTCCCTCTTTCAAACCCATTGTCTAAAAGATGAGTCGATAAAGACTCGTACCATGCCCTCGGTGCTTGATGTAATCCATACAAAGCCTTATCTAATCGATACACTCTGTCTGTATATTTCGGATCTTTAAACCCGGGCGGCTGTTCCACATATACCAGTTCCTTCACTTTCCCATATAGGAAAGCACTCTTAACATCTAGCTGATAGACTTTAAAACCTTTGAAGGAAGCAAAAGCCAGAAACAAACGAATCGCCTCCAACCTTGCCACTGGCACGAACACTTCATTGTAATCGATTCCTTCCTCCTGGTTGAAACCCTTTACCACAAGCCTTGCTTTGTTGCGAGTGATCATACCCCGATCATCTCTCTTGCACTTAAAACCCATTTGGTTCCTATTGCAACTTCTCCTCGAGGTAACGGAACTAACTCCCACACTTCTAGTTTCCTAAACTGTGATAGTTCTTCCTGCATCGCTTCAACCAAAGAGTTGTCTTTTAGTGCCATTTGCACATTTTTCGGCTCTACTTGCGTGATGAAACATGAGTAGAGGCAAGTGTGAAAGGCCTCGGAGTCATTGATCATCGACAACAACATTGTGTTGTTATTCAAACTACTCCTCGTCCTCACACCAGCATTAGGACTTCCTATGATACTCTAAATAGGATGATTCTTGTTGATCCTAGACGTCTCTATCTCGTCAACTCTAAGATTATCTCCCAAATTTGATCCTATATCTCCTAACGGGGGAACGACTTCAGACTCCACATTTTCTTCCTCATGGACACTGTCTTCTGACTTAGAATTTGTGGTCTGATTTTCGTTTGTAGGCACTTCAGAATCATTTTCTTCTGGAGATCTATCTTCACTTGATGTAGGCTCGGATGTTGATGGGAAGGTGGTCCTCGGAAAACTTTGACCCTCCTCATTCAGATTCATTGATGACATGTCCTTTTCGATAGTACCTGCATTTCTATCCAAAGGAATGTTAAATGACTCAAACAATTTGTCATAATCAAATATCCATTGCGGACCAGTTTGGGGTTCATGTGTATAACTTGTGACTTCAATGTTATACACAATCTCTACTGTACCATTTGATTTATTAAAAACCCTTTTATTTGGTGAATTAGGCACATAACCTAGGAAATAACCTTCGTCAGCCTTTTAACCAAACTTTGGTTGATGTTTTGTTTTCATTAAAGTACATGGTACCCCAAAAGGTTCGAAGCCAGTTAAATTAGGTGACCGTTTATTCAGAACTTCATAACAGGTTTTGTTCAATGCTTTGACAGTAAGGACCCGATTTAGAACATGGCACGCGGTATTCACTGCCTCCCCCCAAAACATGGTAGGAAGCTTTGAATCCGAAAGCATGGTCCTTGCTGCCACAATCAATGTCCTGTTTTTCCGTCCGGCCACCCCATTTTGTTGTGGCTCATATGGTGCACTAAATTGACGCACTATGCCCTTTGATAGACAATATACACCAATAACAGTGCTTTTAAACTCTGTTCCGTTATCACTTCTGATACACTTAACCCTCGTTCCGTAAGAATTTTCCACTTGGTCTAAGAACCCGATGAGCTTGGCAACCGTCTCGTCCTTTGTACCTAAAAAGAAAACCCAATAAAAACGTGAGTAATCATCTGTAATAACCAAACATTACCAACTACCCCCTTATACTCTTTTTGTTGATTGGTCCGAAGAGGTCCATATGCAACAAATCGAATGTGACAGCTATTGAATTCTGAGTCTTGGACTTGTGTGCCTTCTTGTGTTGTTTTCCTTTCTTGCACAGCAGACACTTATCCTCGAACTGAAAACACTTCATGGGAACACCTTGCACCAATCCATTTTTCGTCATGTAGTTCATTTTTCATAGGTGCAAGTGTGCCATGCGTCTGTGCCATAAAACCGATTTCGTCTCTGAAGCTTTTGATAGTAGACAAATTTGTCCCATCGAAGATTCCGGATTGTTCATGTCGAGCAAGTACATGTCATTCTTCCTTGGAGCGCTCATCAGTATCCATTCTTCAGGTACATTGAATCCCGGTTTTAGCACTAACGCCTCAGTATAGTTGAAAAGTATTGAGTTCTTCTTATCACAGATTTGAGACACACTAATGAGATTGTGAACCAGTTTATCAACGTGATAAACTTGATCCAATTTGATAGTCCCATTAGTGACTACTCCAGTACCGGTGATATTTCCTCCTTTATTGCCAGCGAATGATACAAATCCCCGAGTCCCTCCCTTAAAGTCTGCAAGTAGACTTCTTTCCCCTGTCATGTGCCTGGAGCAACCACTGTCGACGAACCATTTGTTGTTTGGACCTGTAGTTATCTCCTAAAGATGAAAGAAAATAGGTTAGTTATCACGGGGAACCCAAGCCATAACTGACTTGGTAATACCATTCTCGTCCACATACTTAAACTCTTTCAAATACCCATCTCTCCGTTCAGGTGACTTGGGTTTTTGAATTTGAGCCTGTTGTGGTGCAGAGTGATTTAAGTTCACTCTTTGCCTTTGTGTAGACATTTGTTGTGGAGCTCTTGAATAATTTCGATTATATGGCAATTCTGATTGATATCCCTGAGCTCTACCTGGTGTTTGATGTCTAACAGGAGTGTGTGACCTAGCCGGAGTGAAAGCTCTGCTAGGTGTAGTACTCCTATATTGTTGTTGCAGTCCTGACCTAGATTGATTAATGACTCGATTTGGTGAATTAGTCCTAATCACTTCTTTGGTTCGACCTGACACAGGCATTTGTTTCACAGCAGATTTAGGTGCGGCTTGCACAGTTTTCTCAGTATTATGAGAACTACTAGTGCTTGCAACACTTGGAGAAGGCTTAAGTTGTTCCGGCTTTCCAGTCTTAGGTGTAGAATCTGGTTTCCTATGTGGACAACTAGAAGCAACATGCCCCCTTTCGTGACATCTAAAGCAAGACATTTTGTCAATCGACTTTTTGTGTGTGCCCTTTGACTTAGGTGTCTCACTAGTGTCTGGTTCTTTTGTTTCAACTATAGCGACTGGTTCATCCTCCTGATCATTAAAGTCAATTTTGTGTTGTCCTACAGGTTTATCACCAGAGGATGGCACAAATTTAACCTTCTTAATCTTGATATTATTAGCTGTCACCTTAGTTTCATTTTCCTTAGCAGTTTCAGACACTGGTTCCGGTAGTTCCTCTGATTCAACTGATTTTTCAGTTTTCTCCTGAGGTTGAGGTACATAATTATCAATGAAAGGTGGAGGACTCTCATGATACCCTAGACCTACAGGCTTCTTAGACTGACGCTGTGCATCTAAGATTTTCCCTAGGTTGAGCGATGAGTTCCTAAACTTTTCAAGTTTACTGTTGACCTCAGCTACCTTTACCTTAGACTCTGCTAGCTCTACTTCTTTGGATTTAAGCTCCTTGGTTAATGCCTCAAGATGTTCATACATCAGTTCTAACCTAACACACTGTTCGCTCAGTTTGTCCTTTAGAACTATAACATCCTGTGCATCAGCCTTAAGCTTATTCCTAAGATCTTCCTTTATATCTACTAGGCTAGCATTATCTTATTTTAATGTTTCATTTTGAGCAGATATGGTTTGATGTGATTCCAGTACTAAATTTAACCTATCGTTAGATGTAGCACATAAAGCACATAAAACATGGAAAAGAGAAAAGTTTAGAGTTACCTTGGCAAGATCTGATTCCACGTTGGCCATCTGTGCGGCGAACTCCAGAATCGTCTGATCGTCTGACTTTTCTACCCACATCGGACTGCTTTCATTCTTATTATTGTCCCCTGTAATTTCCTCTGCTCCATCACTTCCAGTCTCGATCACTTCAGCCATAAAAGCTCTAGCGTTCGACTCTGGATGTGTACTCCAGTCATAAGTTCCATCAAACTGTCTGTCTGATGTAACATTTGATAACAGACCAGCTATATTTGCCTGACTGGTTGAACTACCCGGCAGATATCTCCCTTGAGATTGATTCTGATACTGATTCTGGTAGTTTTCTACTTTTGGTCTCTGACACTCTCTAGCGAAGTGTCCTAACCCTTGACACTTGTAACACTTAACCTTGGATTTATCAAACCCAATCTTATTGTTACTAACGTTAAGATTCCTTCCCATTCTTTTGATGAACCTTTTAACTCTCTGAGTTACCATGGCCAGTTGCCATTGCAGATCCATCTCTTCTGTTAGAATGTATTATAATTGACGGAAATCAAAGTATAGGGTTTGTTTTGCAAATATTTCATAGTTGTGAAAATTATGTATAAATATAGTAGGTTTTACTTTCAAAGAGAGAATCTCTGACATTTCATCTTTTGTACGGAAAAGCAGTTACTGACATTTTGGATCATTCTCTCATCATCTTGTAAATCGATTTTTCTAGCAATTGAATCATTCGGTTAGTGTTATTCATTGTTATTGTTCTTATGATTAATTTGTTAATTGATTGATATAGAAACTGTAAATCACAATTGGTATCAGAGCTTTAGGGGTGAAAATTTGAATCTTAGATTGAAATTTTTACGAAATTCTTCACTGTTCTTGAGCATTTTTTTCGAAAAACCCTAAAATCACTAAGGGTTTTTAATCTGTTGATCATAGACAGAGAAAATTGGATCGAATGTAAAGGATCAATAGTCGAATCAATTTATTATAAACTTGAATTGATTCATAAAACACAGATAAAGATCTAGGCATTTTTGTCAAATTTTGAAAAATACAAAGTCGACTACTATTCTATTGAAAAATATCCATTCTAGATCTATTTTTGGACTAAAGTGTTTCACAAAAAGTGTTTGTAATCAAAATCCTCACCTTCGATTGCAATTTGAGTGAAAATGGGCAAATTTTTAGATTTAATTTGAATTTCAGACTTGAAAAATCTAAAAATATTAAGAAACTCGAATTACACAAATCTTATGTGTCATTCGAGTTGAAGACTTGTGAAAATCGAGTTGACAATAGTATCAATCGAGTTGACAACCTGTGTCAATCGAGTTGACAATCTGTGTCAATCGAGTTGGATATAAAGTTGATTCGAGTTTAAGTGACAGATCATTCGAGTTTATTAGAAGTCTGAATTTTATTCGAGTTTCAAGGAAGACAAATTCGAGGTTTTCAAAAGACCAATTCGAGTTTCACATAAGGGTTGATTGAGTTTTACTATAAAACTCAAGTATCTGAACATCATTCGAGTTTCACACCAAACTCATTCGAGTTCATTCCAAACTCATTCGAGTTTCACACCAAACACATTCGAGTTTCACACCAAACACATTCGAGTTTCATTCCAAACTCATTCGAGTTTGACACCAAACACATTCGTGTTTCACACCAAACACACTCGAGTTTCACACCAAACACATTCGAGTTTACATCACACCCATTCGAGTTTCATTCTAAACTCATTCGAGTTTCATACTTAGATCATTCGAGTTTAATACAAACATTATTCGAGATTTTCGCAATACATCAACATATAGTCTATTCAGTGTCAGATTCAAGTTGATTATTACTACTAACAAGTTACTGTGTTGTAGATTTCAGTTGATCATTTCAGTACTAATCTGTGTTTCAAAGTTTGATCAACTTTCAACAGTTGATCAACATTTTCAATCTCAATCAAAGTTCATCAGATCTTGGACAGTTTCCCATACATCAATCAATATGTCAAAAGACGCTCTAGCAATGGGATCAGAAACCAAACCCCCAATTCTATACAGGGGCGAATATGTTCAATGGAGGGAGAGGTTTCTTGAATTCATTAGCTTTCATGATCTATCAGAAGAGATGCTGAAATCCTTAACAGAAGGACCAGCCACATTCATGGAAACAATCCCTGGAGTACCAACCGGTAATCCCCCAATTCCACCAAGGACAGTCGAGGTCACCAACCTGACTGAGGCCCAAAAGAAGAGAAAATTAGGGGATAAAACTGCTTGGAAATTACTTCTGATATCCATCCCCAATGATATTTACACATGCCTCACAAACACAAAAACTGCTAAGTTAATTTGGGATGAAGTGTGTAAACTGATGAGGGGATCTGACAGAGCTGCCACAAACAGGGCTAGAAACAGCCTAATGACGTTTGAAAATTTCAGAGCCCGTGAAGGAGAACTCCTGGAAAACACTTACCTAAGGTTTGTGAGTTTGGTAAGTGAAATGAAACGAAATGGAGTGACAAAGTCCAATCTGGACATAAATGTCAAATTCCTAAATGTTCTGAAGCCTGAATGGGAGAAATATGCTATGATTATCTAGCAAACAAAAGATATTGAAGAAATGGATTTTCATATGATATTTGAGAACCTCAACAACTACCAAGAGGTTGTGTTGAGGAAAATATCAGGAAAGAAGAAAGCCGAGAAAGAAACTGCGGATCCATTGGCTCTACTAGCAGAGAAAAAGTACAAATACAAAATGAAAAAGGAGAAAAGAGCAGTAGTCAGCAGTACATCTTCCGAATCAGAATCCTTCGATTCATCTGCCGATTCAGAGATCGAAGAAATGAAAAAGCAGATGGCTCTGCTAACAAAATCCTTTCAAAAGAAGTTCTATAGAAAGCCAACCAACAATAAGATGCGCTACAAAACAGGCTCGAGGAAAATTGAGAAAAAGGACAAATATGAAAAATCTGGAGAAAGCAGTGGAAGAAAGACTGACAAATATGAAAAATCACACAAGTCAGCAAAGAAAGATTCAGAACAGAAATGTTACAACTGTGGAAAACCAGGTCATTATGCCCGAGAATATAGATTCCCAGTAGTCAAAAACTCAGACTACTATACGAGAAAGGCTTTCTTAGCCAAAGAAAAAGAGTCTCGAAAGGCTCTTATGGCGGAGGATGACCAGTGGTTGCAGTTATCTGAAGATGAAGATATTCTGGATGAAGATGCTCATATTTGCCTCAAATCAGAGATTTTCAATGAGTCAGAATTGAGTGAATCAGCCTTGATAGTTGAAGATGAAGTATGGGTTCGTTTAACTGATGAAGAGGATGCAGAAAGACAAGAATCTGAGGAGGAAGAGACAGAAGAAGTTGCATTGATGGCAACTGGCAAAACTGAGGCTGAAAATGATGAAGATTCAGAGTCTGAAAGATCAGATGGTTCAGATAAGCCGGAGGTACATTCTAATTCTGACTCTGATATTGATGAATCATGTGTACTAGAAGAAAAACTAACTCATATGGCCTTTATGCTTAAAAAGTTTGAAAAATCTTTAAAGGCGGAATAGAAAAATGCTCATTCTTTGGAAAACAAACTTCGTAATGAACATAACTTAGTTTTAGACTTTTCCAAAGATAAAGTGTCAGGATCTAAATATGAATTACCAAGACTAACTGATTTGAATTGATCAGAGTATAAATCAATAATCTTGCTTTGAATCAAAGTTTAATCAAGAAGTTTGCGGAATAACACTTAATTATTTTATCAAAAACTTTCAGAATCAATAATGAATAAACACACAAGAATTAATCAAGATTGTTTGTATTGCTGAATTCAACGATTACAATCACCTCTAATCTGTTTGATTAGATGAAGAACACAGACTGTTCTTAGGGTTTTACAACCTTAGAGGCTTATGAAAACTTAACCAACAAAGCAATTACAGACTCAAAATATGCAGGGAAAACCTATATGATAGAAAGACCTATTCTATGTATTTATATTGCTTCTTGATATGTTTCCTTGACGAGTAATGACTTCTCTGATAGTAGATATGCTGGAATCTTCACGTAGATATCGTTTCCTGAAAATCAGCACTTTCTGTTTCTGAAACTGTTGAGCAGCTTGAATCTCTTGACAGCATGAGCAGAGCAGCTTGAGTTGTTTTGCTCTGGCAGCTTGAACTTTTACACTAGCAGCTAGAGTTTCTTCAACTAGCAGCATGAACATTGTATTTACATTTAAAAAACTACTAACAGTCTGAGAAGTCTAACTAACAGCTTGAATATACTTAAACTATTTCCCAACAATCTCCCCCTAACTTAAATTCTTTACACAAGACTTTAAGTTCTATACAAAAAAATGGAAATGAATAAGTAAGCTGTTATTTACAAACCAAGGCTTACAAAACTTACAGCTGTGCAAGTTTATGATCTATACCCTTCAAAAATTCTCTCTTCATCTCTTCTTTATCACAAGATATTCTAGCTGATTTTATTTGCAGCAACATATCTTTTGAAAAATTGTAAAACTCAAGATTGAAGAAGATACCAGACCCATCTGTGAATTTGATTCTGTATGTCTTTGACTTGACAAACAGATCAATTTGCTTGATCTTTTTCCCTTTCTTCTCAGCATCTTCTATCTCTTGTCTTGCAAATTCAGGGTCAACCACTGTACTTAGATCTCTGATGAGTTGCTTCACTTGTGGAAGAGCAGATCTCACTTGTGTAACAGACCCTATGTTGTACATCTTTATCAGTTCATCTCTGGTCAGCTTCTGAACTATTTGCCAAAAAGTATCATACTCTTCTTCAGGACCAGACTCTCTTCTGATTACAAATTTGATTCTCAAGTCACGGTCATCCAGTGACTTAGCAAACCAGTAGTTGATTTGAGGCTTTGTGAAATCATGCTGATCAATCAGCTTCTCTATCTCCATAGCCTTTTGCAAGTGTTGCTCAAAGAGCACCCTCTTAACAGATGAAGGAATAGAAATGACTGCTTGATCAGTGTGAGCAGGTGCACTGGCATCAGCTTCAGTTTGGACTGATTGAGTTGATGGTTGGACTTCTTGGGATGGTTGAGCTTCTGGAGAGACTTTTGTTCTCTTTCTTTTGTCCATCTCCTTGTCATGAATCTCTTGCAGCCTTTCAGATGGCATGGACTGAGCCATTTTCTTTGGGATACCTGCTGCAAATGCAAAATTTATCAAAAATCTTCTGTGCTCAGCTTTGAAGTGCCCTATTGGCATCTTTCTCTTCTTTGCTCCTTGCTTAACCACAAACCCCTTTAAGTAATCACCTAAAGTCTCATCATCATCCATTAGGGTTTGGGCTTGCTGATCTAATTCCTTGTCCTGTTCTTCTGCTATTCTTTTGGCAATTTCAGCATCAAAGGCAATTTGGGCTTCTTTGGAAGAAAATTTATGCTTTGGAGACTCAATGAGAATGCCCTTGCCCTTGTCTTTTGCAGCAGATGTTGTAGCTTGGACTGAGCTTGATGGAGCTTGAATGCCTTCCCTGATCACAACTCCAGTAGCTTTTGAAGGAGCAGGTTGAGTTTCTAGGCTAACAGCTTGAGAAGCTGTTGGAACTGCTAGCCTAGAAACTGGAAGTGTTGATGCTGCTTGGACTGTTGTTGTTGGAGCTGCTTGAACTGACTTGGGAACCTCCTGATTCTCCCCCTTTTTGGAAGCATTGGTTTGGTCAGAAGGACCTAGAACCTTTGCCCCTTGGGTTTGAATCATCTGCTCTAATTTCATAATTTTATTTCCACAGAGGGTGAACCCTTTGTGAAGATAATCCATTCGCTTATTCTGAGCAGCCTCTGCCTGTTTGAGTTCAAAAATTTGAGCCCCCTGTGCAGCAATGATGGACATTTGATATTCCAACATGGCTACAACAGGTTTCAGCTTGGGATCCGTCAAAAGCATGAGTTGCAGACTTGTCTCAAGATCAGAAAACACCTGGGGTGCTTGTGATCTATCACTGACATTAAGACCAGAGGTAGAAACTTCTGGGCCCCTCTTTTCTTGGTTCTGGGGACTTCCAGCTTGTGTTTGCACACTTGCTGTTGCCATGAGCGTGGTCTTAGCTATGTTGGCCCTGTCCTGTGCCTCTTGTGCAGAGACATCAGTAGTGCCAGCCACAGAACCCATATGAACCATCTCTAAAGAGATGTTCACCTCCTGAGAGAGGATGAGAGTTTCCTCAACTGGTTCCCTTTGGATATTCTGTGCAGAAGTATCCTCCTACACAGGGATATATGGCTCTTGTTGATGGGAGGAGGAGGAAGGAGCTCCTGGTCCCCTTTTTCTTTTATATAAGTATCTTAGTGGGCGTTTTGGCTGTACAAAAGGATCAGATGGAATATTTGTATCATGAGGAGTGGGTTGGGGTCCTGGGGGTGAAGCAGGAATGTTGGGCTGTGTCTGCTCAGGACCCTCTCCTCTGTTTCCTGGAATGATGTTCATCATTGCAGAGGGCAATGGAACATCTATACTTACAAAATTGGCACTTGGCTTTAACAGCCTTTTAATTGAAGACAGTGAGTGCCTATGGGAAACATGTATCCGTTTATGTAAATGTGGAGTTGTGCAGGTGTGTGCAATAATTTTTGCCAAAAATCTAGGATACATGAGAAATTTCCCATTCTTTAGGGAATGATGCCTTAACATCCCCTGAAAAATCATGTTAGAAAAATTGAACTGTTGGCCAGTAGAAAAGCACACTAAGGCAGTGGCAATATTTGAAGAAAACTCAGACCAACCAGTTCTTTTGGGGCTTAAACATTGCTGAATAACATGCACAAGGTATTTCCATTTAGGAGAAAAATGTGCCTTAAGAAAAGTAAAAGAATCAGCAGGACCCCTATAACCAATATTTTGAAGACCAAAGTGTAAAGCTTGAAGGGATAGGTCGGTTATACCTGAGGCATCTTGAAGATGCAAGTGACGTCTGATGGATTCCTCAGTGATATTGATGACAGTTCCATCAATCTTGGATATGAGGGTAGGCACTCCATTGATGGTTTGAACAGATGCATGATTCCAAAACTGTTCAATATGGGAGATGTATATAGTAGGGTTAATGGATAGGGCATAATGGATATGGGAGTGCCTGAGGAAATCCATCATTGCATGAAACGGTTGAAGTTCAGAGTGTTTTAGGGTGTATGGGAGGCAGTTGTGTTCTTTTACAAACTCCATTGATGAAGAAACGATGGTTTAGGGTTTGAAAGAAGAATGTGTGATTCGTTCATAGAGAAAGCAAGAGGCCGTGGAAGAAGAATTTGTAACTGGTAGTTACAACTGAACGAAATCGGGACCTTTAAAGGTTTCGAAAAGGTTGGGTCCCGCGCACACATTTGAGAAATTATCCAAATACCCTGCACACTTGGACAGATCAAGTGAAAACAACTAACAGCATGAGAAAATGAACTAGCAGCTTGAGAAAATATTCAAGCTGTTAGTTAGAAATGAAGCATCTTTTAATAAAACAGTGACTCCCCTTTAAATTAAGCATACATATTAGACAATAATGAAAATTTTAATCCATGTTTACCATACCAATGTTTGATACTAGGAAAGTGAACCTTCTTACATCAAAAGGTTTTGTAAATAGCTCAGCTAACTGATCATCAGTATGTATTTTGGTAACTTGGATTAACTTCTTTTCATTACAGTCTCTGATGAAGTGAAATCTGATTTCTATATGCTTGGTTTTTGGGAATTTCACTGGGTTTTGCACAATGCTGATTGCACTTGAATTGTCAATATAAATACGAGTGGATAAGAAATTCATACCATAGTCTCTTAGTTGATTTTGAATCCACATTACCTGGGAGCAGCAGCTTGCAGCTGCTACGTATTCTGCTTCAGTGGATGATGTGGAGACAGTTGTTTGCTTTTTGCATTGCCAAGAGACCAGTCTTGCTCCTAAGTATTGACATCCACCAGTTGTGGATTTCCTGTCAATGTTGCATCCACCATAGTCACTGTCAGAATAAGCAGTTAGTTCAAAAGGAGAGTCTTTAGGATACCATAGGCCTAAATGTGGTTGGCCTTTAAGATATCTAAAGATTCTCTTAACAGCAACCAAGTGAGAATGAGCATTGAAACCTAGCACACACACAGACAGCAAACATAATATCAGGTCTGGAAGATGTTAGATACATGAGAGATCCAATAAGGGATCTGTATAGATGAATGTCCACATCTATGCCATCTTTGTCTGTATGGAGCTGTTTATGAGGATCCATTGGAGTGCTTGCAACCTTTGTGTCTTGATTGCCAAACTTTTCCAGTATGTCTTTGACATACTTTGATTGACTTATAAATAGACCAGTAGGCTCATGTTTAACCTGCAGCCCTAGAAAGAATGTGAGTTCCCCCATTGAACTCATTTGAAACTTTTTGTGCATTAGGGTCTCAAATTCTTTGCACAAACAATCATTTGTTGAGCCAAAGATGATATCATCCACATAGATTTGGACAAGTAAAATCTCAGCTTTGATGGATTTAGTGAAGAGTGTTTTGTCCAGAGTGCCTCTCTTGAATCCATTTTGTAGAAGATATGATGACAGAGTATCATACCATGCTCTGGGGGCTTGGTGAAGACCATAGAGAGCCTTGTCTAGCTTGTACACCCTGTCTGGATACTTGTAGTCTTCAAAACCAGGAGGTTGACACACATATACTTCCTCTTCAATTGTCCCATACAGGAAAGCAGACTTGACATCCATTTGATACACTTTAAATCCTTTGAAGCTTGCATAGGCTAGAAATAGTCTGATGGCTTCAATTCTTGCTACTGGAGCAAATACATCATCATAATCAATGCCTTCTTCTTGAGTGTACCCTTGTGCTACCAGTCTTGCTTTGTTCTTGATGACTATCCCTCTCTCATCCTTCTTGTTTCTGAACACCCATCTTGTACCAATTGCTCTCTTACCTTTAGGAAGATCCACCAGAGTCCATACATTCTGAATTTTGAACTGTAAAAGTTCTTCTTGCATAGCTTCAATCCAGGATGAATCTTTTAATGCTTCTGATGCCTTTTTGGGTTCTAGTTGAGACATGAAACAGGCATGTTCAAAAGCAGCTAGACTGAATTCAGGAACTCCTTGTTCAGCAGCAGCAGTCTCATTGTGAACCATTTTCCTTGTTTGAACAGGAGCGCTTGGATCACCCAGTATTTGATTGAGAGGGTGATACTTGTGAACCCTTAGTGTGGGCTCTCTCTCTGTTTGAAAAGAAGTTCCAAGATTTGTATCATCTCCATCAGAACTAGTAAAAGGATCAGCTTCAGGAACAGCTTGACTTGAATCTGGGACTATGTCCCTTTGTGTTGGAGCTGTTCTCTCAGGACTTGGGAGTGGCACTTCAGTATCTAGATGTGCATCATGTTGGGCATTCAGGACCCCTGGAGGATCACATGACAGAAGTGGTAGAGTGGTGTAATCATCCCAACTTGTTGAATCTGCAGCAGTCTGAAACTTTGTGCCAACAGCTTGAGAAATTGTATTGACAGCATGAGAATTTGTGTTAGCAGCTTCAACCATGTATGCATCAGCTTCTGCAGTATACTCAACAAAGCTCAGAGAATGTGTTAGTGAATCTAAATCAAACAACCAATCAGTACCAGTGCCTTTGATATTAGTAGTATTTTCATTAAATTCAACATTGGCACTTTCTTCAATTGTTTTAGACACACTGTTGTATACTCTATAGGCTTTGCTTTGAGTTGAGTATCCTACAAAGAATCCTTCTTCAGCTTTACTTTCAAACTTTCCTAAGTGAGTCTTAGTGTGAAGAATAGTACATGGGCATCCAAAAGGCTTGAAGAAAGCAATTAGGGGACTTCTGTTATGGAATAACTCATAGGGAGTTTTCCCTTGTGATTGAACAACTTGAACCCTATTTAGAACATAACAGGTTGTATTAACAGCTTCTGCCCAGAAAGTCATTGGCTGATTTGAATCAACTAACATTGTTCTAGCAGCCTCATTTAATGTTCTGTTCTTTCTTTCAGCTACACCGTTTTGTTGTGGTGTTCTTGGTGCACTATATTGTCTAGCAATGCCTTTGGACTCACAGAAACTGTTTAGAATGTGATTTTTAAATTCAGTTCCATTGTCTGATCTTATCACCTTAACTTTGGAATTTGATTGGTTTTCTATCTTAAGGATAAAAGACTTAACTAGCTCAGCAGTTTCATCTTTGGACCTAAGAAAGTAAACACAAGTAAATCTGGTGAAATCATCAACAATGACTAAACAGTATGCCCTTTTATTCAAACTCAAAACAGATGTTGGACCAAATAGATCCATATGTAGCAACTGAAGGACAGATGAGATTGAATTTACTTCTTTGGTCTTATGAGAAGTTTTAGGAAACTTTTGAACACCATGCTTTTGGCATGTGCAGACAGAAACAATTTTACCTCTTTTATTTCCTTTTGATGAAGATGCAGTGTTACAGTTAGAATGTACAGAAACTTGTGGAGTAGCATTGCATACACTCATCTTCTCTTTTCCTTTCTTACTGGGGGCTTGGACATCTATGGGTGCACTCATTGTGTCACAGTCTCTATTTTGACTCTTATCTTCCTTTAATTCAGGACTGTTATCAAGGATAGGATCTACAATAGTCATAGACTCATCTAGTGGTTCATTGACAAGTCTATCAGCAACCTCACTCATTGGATGAATGTACTTGTTATTGTACGGAGGTGGAGTAGCTCTGTATCCTATTCCTTCTTTGGGATTGACCTGAGATTTCACTCTATCTTTAAATTGGACTTCCATTAGGTGTTCCAGCTTTTGATTTTCTAACTTGAAGTCTCCTAGATCTATGTTAACAGATTCTAGTTTCTTATTAGCCTGAAACACCTTTTGTTCAGTCTCTTCTACCTTTTTATTCAGAGATTCTATTTTCTTATTTAGCTCCTTTTTCTCCCACTCATGATAGGTTCTATCATACCCCATTTGAATCTCATTATCCTTATAATCATTGATCTGTTTTTCCAGATCTTCTATGGCTTGCATGTATTCATATCTCCTTTCTTCCATCTTAGCTAGAGTTTTGCACATGCTCTCATTATGATCTCTGTACTTTTTAACCATATTTTTGCATGATTGAGAGCAGAGTTTAGAATTTACCTCAGAGGGCAGTTCAGTGGAGGAGACATTTGATGTTTCTACCATAAGTGCTTGATTTTGAAATTCTTCCTCTGTCTGATCACTCCAGTCAAACACATTGTCTTCTTGAGAGACAAGTGCTGTTGATGATGATGTTAGAATGGGTTGTGAAGTCCTTGATGGCTGTTGACCTTGAGAACTACATTCTCTGGCAAAGTGACCAAGCTTATGGCATTTATAGCATTCCACTTTTGATTTATCAAAAGATGGTTTTCCTTCTGTCTTGGCTTGAAAGTTGGTCCTACCAGTTTTTTTCCGAAATCTTTTGGCCCTCATGGTCAACATTGCATGTTGCCACTTTAAATCCATCTCTTCAAGATCATCTGGATGAATTTGTTCCAAGTCTTCAACATTTAGAGCAAATAATCCATCATTGGCAACAAAAGCCTCATAGTGAGTTTCAGCAGAGTTGCCATCACCACCTGAGAAAGAATCAGAGTTATTAGATTTTTCAGAAGACAGAAGAGCAGTATTGTTATTATAAGAAAAGGATTTCTTTTTAGCATCAATCTCGGTCTCAAACACTCTTAAACTGTTATACAGATCATCCAATTCTATCTCATCAAGAGTGTCTTTTGTTCTCCATTGTGCAGCATAGAGTGTCCATTCTTCTCCAAGAGATCTGAGAAACTTTCTGTTGACTTCATCTTGATCCAGATTGACCTTTGCACTTTCCAGTTCACTTATCAGTTTGTTGAACCTGTCAAAGATTTGAGTAAGGTTTTCATTCTTGCCACCAGAAAAGTTTTCATACTGCTGTTTCAAGAGGTCCTTTTGGTTTCTCTTGGTACTGGCATTACCAGCAAACCTCTTCTCTAAGGCATTCCAAAGAGAATGAGCAGTATAAAACTTTTTAAACTGATGTTGATAAGCATTAGGAATGGCTATTTGTAAAAGTGTAAGTGCTTTCACTTCATTCATTCTAGCCTTCCTTTCAAGTTCAGTTTTTGGAGGAGTTTTGACTGGTTTTCCCTCATCATC
Organism: Centrapalus pauciflorus; assembly: GCA_020465985.1. Lineage (NCBI taxonomy): Eukaryota > Viridiplantae > Streptophyta > Magnoliopsida > Asterales > Asteraceae > Centrapalus > Centrapalus pauciflorus. Next base: position 212,993 of record JAANYP010005307.1, on the reverse strand, counting down.
AAGTTCTGGATCAACTACAGGAGGAAATTCAACAGCTTCCCATATGGCATAATCAATGAATTGAATATGCTGTTGAATCCTGAGTTTCCACATCTCAAACTCAGTGGGCTTGAGCATAGGCACTTTGAGTCCTTGCCCAGATCCACTGCTGCTATTTTCAAATTCCATTGCAAAACAATTAAAATTTTAAAAGAAAGTTTTTGACTTTGAAAAACAAAGAGTAACCTGGTTTGAAAAACCTGATTTGAACAACCTGGTTTGACAAACCTGGCTCTGATACCACTTGTCAGGATCTAAATATGAATTACCAAGACTAACTGATTTGAATTTATCAGAGTATAAATCAATAATCTTGCTTTGAATCAAAGTTTAATCAAGAAGTTTGCGGAATAACACTTAATTATTTTATCAAAAACTTTCAGAATCAATAATGAATAAACACACAAGAATTAATCAAGACTGTTTGTATTGCTGAATTCAACGATTACAATCACCTCTAATCTGTTTGATTAGACGAAGAACACAGACTGTTCTTAGGGTTTTACAACCTTAGAGGCTTATGAAAACTTAACCAACAAAGCAATTACAGACTCAAAATATGCAGGGTAAACCTATATGATAGAAAGACCTATTCTATGTATTTATATTGCTTCTTGATATGTTTCCTTGACGAGTAATGACTTCTCTGATAGTAGATATGCCGGAATCTTCACGTAGATATCGTTTCCTGAAAATCAGCACTTTCTGTTTCTGAAACTGTTGAGCAGCTTGAATCTCTTGACAGCATGAGCAGAGCAGCTTGAGTTGTTTTGCTCTGGCAGCTTGAACTTTTACACTAGCAGCTCGAGTTTCTTCAACTAGCAGCATGAACTTTGTATTTACATTTAAAAAAACTACTAACAGTCTGAGAAGTCTAACTAACAGCTTGAATATACTTAAACTATTTCCCAACATAAAGCATTATCTTTACGAGTAGTTTCAGATTTACAAGATAAGGAAAGAGAACTACAAAGCAATAAACTTAATCTTAATCACAATATATCTGATTTACAAGAAAGACTGCGAATAGCAGAATTAGAAGCTTCCAATTTTTCTGTAAAATATCATGCTATTTTTGAAGAACGAACTAAACTTTATGAGAAAATAAAGAAGATGGAAGATGAATTTATCAAAAGAGGGCAAACAGATCAAACCATTTATTTAAATCAACCAAAAGACACAGAATTTTATAATTCTAAATCTGGAATTGGTTGGGAAAATCCAAAGTATCTGACGAAAGCAATATCTATTTCACCAACACTATATGATGTCAGATACATGAACTTAGGATTAAAAATGGCATTTATGAAAGCCTCTGATGAAGTAGAATCTAGCGAAGAAATAAAAAGATTACGATCAGACAAAATGCAAAATTCTGGTGATTATACCAGATTAAATGAAACAAGTAATATTCCTGATATTAAACAAGAGTACATTCAAACATATTCTGAAAAGGATTTGTCTGAATTACCTACTCAATCTCAAAAATTATATCTGCCATATTCAATTCTAGAAAAGATAAACTCTGATCTAGAATTGAAAGTTAAAAATTTTGAGACAGAGAATGGAAATCTCAAGGCTGAACTAAGAACTATGGAACAAAAGTTACAAAATCAGCCTAAAAAAATTGTCTGATCCAGAATCCTCAACTTCTCTAGATTCAATAAATTCAGAAAAGGAATTTGATCTGTACATGTACTCTGACTTTAATTCATTAGAGCAAATATTTGGTAAAATTGATGAATTTATCAAACCTTTGCATAACAAACAAAAGAACCAATTAAAATTCTGCAAAGAATTTCTACAGATTCATTAAAATCATCTGAAAATTCACCATTATTACTACAAAAGAAGGAGAAAACAAAAGTTATTGTTAATACTCCTAACTTTGAAAAAGGTGAATCATCTTCATCAGCGGACTCAATTGTACTTAAAGTCCGATCTTCAAAAGGTATGAGAAATTTACAGAAAAAACAAGTATCTAAATCTACTAATTCTCATACTTCTTTTATGTCAGATATCAACAGAAGAAACAAGTATCTAAATCTACTAATTCTCATACTTCTTTTATGTCAGATATCATTGTGAACGGTTCGAGAAAACATGTTTGGAGAAAGAAGAAAAGAGAACAGAAAAACAAGAGTGGCGCGTGAAGAACAAAATTGTTACAGATAGAAATAGAAACATTGAACATTCTGTCTGTAATAATAAACTTGTTAATAATTCTTGTATAAAGTTTTCAAGAACGGACTTAATTGCTTTGAATTCTTGTGCTTGTAAGCCTTCAATTGTTAAATCCAATAAGCTCGTCTGGCAAGCAAAGAAAAAGGACTCATGTTATGAACAGAAAAAGGATCCACAGAAAAGAATTTCAAAAAGAATTCCAGCACGAGTTGTACAAAAGTGGATACCTAAAAGAACAGTTCAAAAGTGGGTACCTAAAACAACATCAAATGATAAGCTAAAAGCCATATCTGTTAGGAAAACAAATAATACTTTGCATGAATTACCTAAAACAAAAGTACCCAACTACAAGTGGGTACCTCATGTGCTACTTCGTCTTATAGGTAAACCATGTCTGGTATCTTGACTCCGGATGTTCCAAGCATATGACCGGACAAAGAGACACACTCACGGACTTTGTAGAAAAGTTCTGTGGGACGGTCAGATTTGGAAATGATCAGTTTTGTCCGATCTGAGGATACGGAAGTCTCAAATACGACAAAATTACCATTCAAAAGGTTTTCTATGTTGATGGTCTTGGACATAATTTGTTTAGTATTGGACAGTTGTGTGATAAAGGTTTAGAAGTCAATTTCAAAGCCAATCGGTGCAGCATCAGATCCGTAGAAGGAAAGGAAGTATTGGCAGGAAACAGGAAAACCAATTTGTACTCCATTGATTTAGCCTCGATTAATCTGAAGAAAGATGTCTGCTTAATGTCAAAAGTTACATCTAAAACAGCATGGCTATGGCATCGTCGCCTTTCACATCTGAACTTCAATGAGTTAACCAACCTAGCAAAAGGAGGGTTAGTTAAAGGGCTACCAACTCTCAAATTCCAAAAGGAGCAGTTGTGTGCCGCATGTGAAAAAGGAAAAATGACAAGAGCTACACACAAATCCAAAACTGAACACTCATCCACAAGAGCACTGGAATTATTGCATATGGATTTGTGTGGACCAATGAGAGTACAAAGCATTAATAAGAAACGATATGTATTGGTGATAGTTGATGACTATTCACGATACACATGGGTTTTCTTCCTGAGGTCCAAATCGGATGCAACCGAAAGTATCATAGACTTTATCCGAAAAATACAAGTGAAGTTGCAACTCACAATTCAAACAATCCGCTCAGATACCGGAACAGAATTCAAGAACAAATCGCTTCACTCATTTTTTAATTCTATAGGAATTACACATCAGTTTTCAGCTGCTCGAACTCCACAACAAAACGGTGTCGTTGAAAGAAGAAATCGGACACTAGTGGAATCAGCTAGGACGATGCTGGCATATTCAAATTTTCTGTTATTCTTATGGGCAGAAGCAGTTGCAACAGCTTGTTTCACACAGAATCGTTCAATCATAAATAAGAGATTCGGAAAGACTCCTTATGAATTGATTAATAAACGAATACCAAATATTAAATTTTTCCATGTCTTTGGTTGTAGATGCTTTATTCTAAACGACAAAGATAATCTTGGAAAGTTTAATCAAAAGGCAGATGAATGAATATTCATAGGATATTCAAAGGAGTCGGTTGCCTTCCGTGTGTACAACAAGAGAACCAAGATAGTCAACGAGAGCGTGAATGTCATATTTGATGAATGAGTAGTTATGGCTTCTGAACACACCAATTCAGGACCCGAACCTCAAACGCAGACTTCATTGGAGTCATCTGAAAATGCTGAACACTCAGAATTACATAAGTTGTTTGAGAATTTTTATGAAGACTATTTTGAAAAGCCCAAAACTAATGTTCTAAATTTGGTGTCTGACAGGTCTACTGAAGATCCAGTCGTAGTCTCTGATCTTTCTCAACAAAAAGTTTCAGAAGAAACTGAAGAAGCCTCAACAACAAATGTGCAGTCGACAACTGAGATTGTACAACCAATTGAACCTCCAAATCCTTCTGAAACCCCCATAACTTCTGAACATTCAGAAGCTCCTACTTCAGATATCCCACCTACTATATCTGAAGTAACTCCCCAACCAACATATCTAGATCGTAATCCCAATTAAGACCAAATATAACCGTTTCCACATACTTTTAAGTGGACAAGAAATCACCCAATAGAAAACATTATTGGTGATCCATCCGCTTCAGTCCAAACCAAAAGGGCCACAATAAATGAGTGTCTATTTTCAAATTTTCTAAGTAAAATAGAGCCCAAGAATGTAAAAGAAGCACTTCTGGATGCTGATTGGATTGTGGCGATATAAGAAGAACTGAACCAGTTCGAACGGTTAAAGGTCTGGATACTTGTTGAGCGTCCAAAAGACAAATCTATTATAGGCACGAAATAGATCTTTAAAAACAAGAAAGATGAACATGGAGTAATCATTTGGAATAAAGCTCGTCTCGTTGCCAAAGAATACAATCATCAAGAAGGGATTGACTACGATGAAACGTTTGCACCAATTGCACGAATTGAAGCTATTAGAATGTTTTTAGCTTTTGCCGCTCATAAAAACTTTACAGTTTATCAAATGGATGTTAAAACTGCGTTTTTAAATGGGGAACTAACAGATGAAGTATATACATATCAGCCCGATCATGTATATATTTTAGATAAGTCATTGTATGGCCTTAAACAAGCACCGCGTGCTTGGTATGATGCACTTTCAACATATCTGTTGAAATGTGGATTCAACAAAGGTGCAGTTGACACAACCCTGTTTAGAAAACGTTAGGGGCCGGATATCATAGTTATACAAATATATGTAGATGACATAATATTTGGGTCTACAAATCCGGAATTTTGTAAGAAATTCGCATTTTTAATGTCCCAAAAATTCGAAATGAGCATGATGGGAGAAATAAATTTTTTCTTAGGATTACAAGTAAAACAATTAGCTGATGGTATTTTTATCAATCAGTCAAAATATATACAAGACATGTTAAAGAAATTTAACATGGTCAACAATACTCCTATGAAAACTCCCATGGCTCCGGATTCAAAGTCAAAACTCGATGAGGACATTTCGGGGAAACCTGTAGATGTAACTCACTATCGAGGTATAATTGGGTCATTAATGTACTTAACAGCTAGTAGACCGAATATTATGTTTGCTACATGTGTATGTGCAAGATATCAGGCGAATCCTAAAGAATCACATTTAACAGCTGCGAAAAGAATTTTAAGATATCTCAAAGGAACTCCAAACCTTGGTTTGTGGTATCCTAGAGAATCTTCATTTAATCTAACTGCTTTTTCTGACGCTGATCATGCAGGTGATAAGATGGACAGAAAAGTACGTCTGGAGCAGTACAGTTCTTAGGTGACAAACCGGTATGCTGGTCATCCAAGAAACAACATTGCGTCTCATTTTCTACAGCTGAAGCAGAGTACGTTGCTGTATCTTCTTGCTGTTCTCAGGTGTTGTGGATGAAGAGCCAACTGCGCGATTATGGGTTTACACCAAAGAAAATACCAATCTACTGTGATTCTCAGAGCGCATTAGGTATTGCATCAAATCCGGTGCAACATTCAAAAACAAAACACATTGACATTCGGTACCATTTTATAAAGGATCATGTAGAAAATGGAAATATATAATTATATTTTGTGCCTACTGAATATCAAATAGCTGATTTGTTTACCAAAGTGTTAGATGAAAAACGGTTTAATTTTTTGGTATACAAATTTGGTATGTTGAATCGTTAATAATTAATAATTCAGTAGTTTCAATTTATAATTTATAATTTTCATTTTTTTATTGATTTTAATCTGATGTTAAATTCTTGAATCTTAAAAAGTTAATATTCTTTGGGATTTAACAAGATCTGGATTGTCATGTGCAGGGGGAGCAGAAAATAAATTTATCTGATTTTGAGTAAATCTGATAAAATTTATCAGTTATTTTGTAGGGGTAGCTGAGTTGAGAAAACTAATACACATTTGAGGGGGAGCATCATTCAGATATTAAATGGGGAGCATTTAAAATTTTTTTTGTGTGTTTGTATTTTTCATTTTTTTTGTTTTTTTTGTTTTGTTGTTTAATTTTTTTTTTGCAAAGATATTGGGTTGTGGAGATTTAGTAGATCTAAAAGTCTAAAACCTTGGGCCGATAATGTTTTTTAAAATACAAGGGCCGGGTCAAACTAGGACCGGGTCAAATGTTTTTTATAAATTTGAATTTCAAATTTCAAAAACATTTTTTTCGGAAACCGACTTATCATCTTCTTCTCCAACAAGTTTCTTCAACATAAAGAAACCTCAAACCCACATATCTTTGACAGATTCAAGAAACTATTTCAGTATATTGTGAGTAATTTTTTCTTCTGTGTGTTTCTTTCATTTGTTTTTACATCAATAAGTAACTGTTGTGTTCATCATTTTATATTTTTGTTCGAAGTGTTCTTATTTGTGTTAATGGTGTTCTTGAGTTTTGTTCATCAAACTGAAATTAAATGTGTGGAATGATTCGATGTATGAATGTGAACATGAATATGAAATTTCATGGTTCAAAACAATCCACACAAACAGAAAATTGGATTTTAATGTCAAAAAAGCTTCGAGTTCAAGTTTTTTCTGAAATTTGAATTTTTAACAACTTAAATATTGTTTTTAATCGAAGTTCAGTAAAAGGAAAGTGGTTAAAATGTATTTTCAAATGGGATACAAGTTTTAAATCACTGAAAACCTTCTTTAAAATCAATTTCGAAAATTCAGTGTATATTGGACTTGTAATAAAAACACAAGGAACTTCTCGATTAAAGGGTATGTTCGAGAAACCCCAAGAGTTAATCGAGTTGACTCAAAAGAGATTCGAGAAAGTGCAAGAATCAATCGAGTTGACTAACATAATACTCGAGAAACTTCTGTGATTCATTCGAGTTGAGTCTAATGCACATCGAGAAAGACTAAGAGACATTCGAGTATACTGAAGTACCATTCGAGGAACTCTGTGTATCTTGCGAGTTGACTGCATGTTTGACACTTAGAACATTTTTAGAACAACAGTCTCGATTAACATATTGCCCGAGAGATGTATGGTTTATTCGAGTTGGCCGTATGTTGTATTCGAGGAAGTTCTTTCTTCATTAGAGTCTTAGTAATTGATCAATCGAGAACATTAAAGACTTAATCGAGAACACTCATGATCTATTCGAGTTTTATACATATGTAATTCGAGTTGAATATATTCATCCAAGACTAATCAAGAGTTATTCGAGATTGTTGTAATTTCATTCGAGTTTGAATGAAATTTTTTTTTCTAAGTGTTGAAATTTTTTTTTTTTTGAAAAATGTCACATTTTTTCAAGAAATTATTATAAATTTGTAATTTTCTATGGTCTCTAAACGATTGACTCTGGAGTCTTGTCAATAATAGTTTATTATTGTCTGGAATCCCGATGCCTTAAACAGAAAATCACAAGTTTTTATAATGTCTGATGAGATGTTACAGTTTTTCTACATTTAAAGGATTTTCATTTGATTACCTGTTCTGACTAACATGACTTTTATTTGTTTACAGGTGTTCAAATGGCATCTGCAGTACAGTCTCAGAATTCCAATTCATCTGATTCTCATTCATCATCCAATCATACACTCGTATCCACACCTGTTCGTTCAACCTCAGTTTCACGACCCTCACCTTCAAATATCATCCCAGATAACCAATTGGTCAAACCCAAACATTGCCTACCTTTCAGAGACAATAACCATCGTTTGGATACCAAGGTTATTAAAGTCAGTCATCCTATAATAGTTGACATTCTCAAAGGCCATCCGTTAGGTTATCTTCTTCAATATAAACCATCTATCCCACAGGTCTACCTACAATAATTTTGGCACACAGTCAAATTTGTTCCTGCTGATGGCAATCATCACTTCAAAGTAACCATAGACCAATTCAAAACAAAAATCACTCTTGTCAGACATCGTCACAACCTATTTCTTCCAAGACGTATAGATACAGTTAACTTTCCTGAGTTGGCTGATTTTGAAGATTTTGTTTCAGATGAGGAACTTGTTCATGATTTGATATGTCTGGGCTACTCAAAGTCACTACCAAAGAGCTCCAAATTTCATAGAAATGGTTTGAATGGGGAATGGTACACGCTATTTGGGATTATCAATAGTTGTATGACTTCTAAGCACACAGGCATCGACAGATGTAGCATTCATTGTCTACGGATCTTTCATGGAATCGCTTTTAACAAGCATTATGATTATGCTCAGTGCATCTAGGAGGAATTAAAGGAGATTGTTCTTGACAAAACAACAAATAGAGCAAGAAAGTTTGTTCCGCTACAGAGGTTCATACAAATTCTAATCCGAGGAATTCTTCGAGCAAATGAGAATATTCCGAAGCGAACAAATTCAGAGCGATGTCCTGATTATGTGATGATGAGTTTACACGAAGTGCCGGATTCTCCAAACGCAAATATCATGCCTATTCCGGAGTCGTTGTTAAAATATGCAGATCAAGAGAGTGAGCAGGTGAGATTATATAGGATAGATCATGCTCCAATAGAGACCCAGAAACCGGGATCTCTTACCCAAGGAGCCTTAGGACGAGAGGAACCTCAGCATGGGGCTGACGTTCAGGGTGACCAACCAGTGAGTGAGGGGGACGATGTTGTAAGGGGTGGTGAGGAAGAGGTTCAGAAACCTAATTCCAAAAGAACTTTGTCCGATATTCAAGAAGAAGAGGGTGCAGGTGATGATAATGATGATGATGATGGTGCTGATGGTGGTGATCCTCATGAGGGAGGAAGTGTGATGATAGATATAATGAGTATTGCAGAAGAGAGTGTGAGGGATGCCTTCCGCCTAGAAAGCCGGGGTATAACCACATCTGCTGTTAGCTCTCCTATGAGAGTTAGCATTGAAGAAATCAGTATCCCACTGACGACTGCACACCCAACCATCCACTCAGTCTCCTCTCAACAGGAGATTGTTTCAGTTGAGCACCAGGATGAACCTCATAGTCTATCCGAGAGTCATTTGGACTTGATGGATATTGAAATAAGTACACAGCTGCCCGAGTGTACGACATCAATTCAATCACTGAGTATAGATCCTATACAGCTTAGGACACTAGAGTCAACTTCAACTGTTGAAGTCAGTGTGGTTGAACTTCGTGTTCCCACCGGAACATCCTCAGCACCGGAAGCATTTGTTGCTCCGTCGCTTGAAGAGGGTGGAAGTCCAGTCAGAGCGACTACATTGCCAACTCTGAGTACTGGCCACACAGACGTGCTTTTCACAAGTTCGACTGTCGTGACAACTAGAAGTCTACGTGACCCAGTGGTGACTCTATCCCCTTTTGTAACTGAATCTACGTTGAATCAAGTGTTAAATGCAGCTGTTGCTGGGGTGAATACACATGTATCTGCTCAGTTGTCTGAGGTGATGGCACAGATGTCGAACATTCACAAGTTTTTAAAGGGAAAATCTGTTGCAGAGGAATCGATGAAGCAAGAGTCAAATCAAGCAATCGAAGAATTAAAGGAAGAGTTGAAAGAGTTTGTGTTTGAACAATTTGATGAAATGAGAGAGTGCATGATAAGTTTGGAAAGCACGGTGATAACTGCATTGGGCAATTTATCAGAAAGGGTTGCAGCAGTTGAAGAAACCTGTAAGGCTCAAGCTTCCTCATCCAAAAGGAAACATGATGAGCATGATGAGGACTCCGATGATGCTCCTCATGAGGGGGGGAAGAGGAGAAAGCTTGATGAACCTACACCTGGGGTTTTGATGATTACGTACCCAGAGAAAGAAGTTGAAGTTAAAGTGAGAGAAGACGGGGGCACAAAAGAATCGGCTGGTGAACAAAGTGAGCTGGGATTTATTCTTTATGAAGATGTTCCATTTCCTTTGAACATTCAGTCAAATATTTACAATTTTGAAGAATATAATGATTCTGATGACGATGTTCAAGTTAAGCATTAAGAGTTAAGTATTCAAGGAGTAGAAGAAGAGAGAGAGGAATATTTTGAAGTTTCTGAAGATGATGATGTAATCACATTAACTGATGTTGATTTTCGAGCAGAAAGGATTGAAGAGGAGGAAGGATTAGTTCAGGAGATTTTGAAGGATACGATAATGACACCAACGGTTGAAAAGCCTGAGGTTATAATTCATGTTAAAGAAGAAGCAGAAGAATTTCCTGTGGAAAACCTGGTTAGTCAAGAAAGAGTTGTATTGAATAAGGTTGAGGTAATGGAAAGATTCTTCAATGAATTTGTGCTGGCAGATGCGTATCAAAAACAACATAGACTCATATTTGAAGCACAACAAGTCGTTCAAAGGGAAATTCAAGACATGCTTACACTGTAGAATAAAGATGAGATTAGTAAGAAGAAAGTAAAGAAACTTGAGCTTCCAGAGAATCGATCAGCAGAATTTATCAGGAAAAGGAACAAGATGTCGTATATCGAAGATATTCTGGAAAAACGTATTTTGCAAGAAACAAGCACCATGTTCTTTTCTCAAGTTGTTTAGAGTTTTAGAGCCAAACATGTCACATCTGGTCAACTATGCCAGCTTTCTGAGGAATAAGACACACGAAGTTGAGAAAGTTAAGAGTGAATTCAGGATAGTTGATCTGGTGAAAATAGAAAAGGACAGATTTGTTAAGATTTTCTATCCGACATTCACTGTTACTAGAGCAGATGGAAACACTTATACGTTCACAGAAGCAGATATGTTCAATATGCACCTGGTCGACATTGAAGATCTATTTGATGAATTGTGCCGAAATAAAAGAAATGAACACTGCAGATTTGCACTTAAGACACTTTTTCACTTCATGCATACCAAATTGGTATTGATGTCAGTGCAAGATCTAAAGATAGGTGTTGAACGAGGTATGAGGAAGATAAACATGACAGCTCCTCACGGAGATATCAAGTTTGCTGGAGAATTGAAAGAATTCCAAGTTGTCATGGTAAAGCATCCAGCTGTTATGTACAGAGATAGAAATAAGAAGCTAAGGGCTATGAGAAATGTAGAACTGAACAAATTTTCAGATGGGACTTTGAACAAAGTTTTGAGTGGTTTAAAGGGAAAGCTTGCAGCTGATAAAAAGAGAAAGACGAAGAAAGGAGCTCTATCTGTGAATGATCGAAGACTCATGGTTGAATTTATCTCAAAGATTGAATGGAGGCTCTCGGATCGTAAAAGCATAAGAAGATTTGAACAAAAGCTTGGATTGTCGATTTAAAGACTTTGCATTTTCCATCAAAGGGGGAGATTGTTAGAATGTATTATAATTGATGGAAATCAAAGTATAGGGTTTGTTTTGTAAATATTTCATAGTTGTGAAAATTATGTATAAATATAGTACGTTTGACTTTCAAAGAGAGAATCTCTGACATTTCATCTTTTGTACAGAAAAGCAGTTACTGACATTTTGGATCATTCTCTCATCATCTTGTAATCGATTTTTCTAGCAATTGAATCACTCGGTTAGTGTTATTCATTAATATTGTTCTTAAGATTAATTTGTTAATTGATTGATATAGAAACTGTAAATCACATCTTCAAGATCATCAGGATCTACCTGATCGTAATCCTGATCCCAAAGCGTAGGATCATTGATTTTGCCCTGAACGCAATTGCCGTAAGCGGCCACGAATGAAGCCAACAGATTCAGATGGTCTTCAGTAGATTTTGCGCTCATAGGCATCTTTGAATACCCTTGAGATGTAGATGCAGGGGTAGCCTGATGCTGCTTTTCTTCTGGTCTAGCAAATCCTAAGAAAGCCCTACTCACTGAGTCTTCTATTTCAGCCGGTGTCGATGTCTCTTCCAAGAAGAATGCTGCACTGAAGGTTTTGATTTCCCAAAGTACATAGCAGGATCTTGAACTTGGTCATAATCCGTTTCCTTCTTCAGCAACTCAAAGTGATAGGCCCTCAGCGTTCCTATAACATTATCTAGAGTAAGAGTATAGAAATTGTCTTCATCATGCTTTATTAAGGCCACATACATCTCCCATTTGGCCGGTAAAGCATCCAGAATCTTGTTAATCTTCTCTGTTTCACTATACTCCACATCATTGCTGTCTAACTCAGTTAGCAAATGATAGAATCGTGTAATAGTCTCATCCAGCTTTTCGTTCTTCAAGGCTTTGAAGATCGCGAACTGCTGCTTGAGCCCTTCCATTCTATTCTTTCTGACCCTCGGGTTACCTTCACACCGTTTCTCCAACGCATCCCACAACTCTTTTGCTGTCTTCTGATTACGGAAAGTGTGCAAGATCTCCTGAGGTAACGCCATTCTGATGATAGCGAATGCACGGTTCTCGGATTCATACAGCTTTTTATCATCATCCTTCATATTCGAATAAGGCACGATCTTTTGTCGTCCTTTAACGTCAGCCGTTGGTGGAATGTATACTTCGTCAATACAAATCCACATTCGCATGTCATTAAACCTAGCGAAGTCGGCAAACCTATCCTTCCACCAGTAATAATCCTCAATTTTCATCAACTTCGGTGGTGAATTCGCTTTTCCGACCTCGTGATCCATTTCCATAAACCTCTGCAGACTTGTCATTGTTTCAAATATATTTGAATTCAAACTTAATTAATTTAATTCGAAATTAGTTTGAATTAATTCCTTCAAATTTAGGTTAATTCGAATCTAATTAAATTCAAACCTGTTTGGGATTAAATTCGAATTTAAGTTTGATATCCAGCTAAAATCGAAATTAATGACAAATTCGAAAGGCAACTAAATTCAAAATTCCAATTCGATTTTAGAGTAAAATCGAAAACCAAGCAAATTCGAATAGGCCAAATTCGAATCAAACCCTAAGGAATCTCGAAAGGAGCGTATTTTCTGTCAAACTCGAAATTGAGCAAACCCTAATACCCCCTTAATAAACTCGAGCGCCGCAAATTCGAAAAACGGCTAATACTTCGAGTTTTTCAACTTTTTCAGATTAAACCAATATTTTTACGAGTAAAAATACTGATTTAGATCAAAAACTTGAACTACAACAAAGTATTTTCCGAAATCTGACTTGATAAGCTCGAAAACCTCCAAAATTGTGATATTAACCGTCCAAAACGTCAAGAAACCTAGGATGTTGCTTATGAACACGAAGAACACCAAGAACACCCCAATGGCTCTGATACCACTTGTAAGGTCTTGAACTCACGGATCTATCTCGACGCGACACCGTCCAACGAGTGCGGAATCCTCGTTAGCGGCTTGACGGTAAGATCACACACACAAAACACGGAGACTAACACGATGCTAGACGAACAACCTTGAACGCCCCTACACAATGATTCTCTCCGAAAACACTCTCTGAATACTAGTAAACTCGAGATCGCTTGTGCTTAATTACTCTTTGAAATTCTGCTAAGTCTAATAATTATTCGAATCAGGCCCAAGGCCCATTCGAATTTGTCCACTTGACAAATTCGAATCTACCTTAAGTACAAATTCGAATTTATATCAAATTCGAATTTCAACTATCAAACTTCTATATGAACATATGTTTTAACTTATGTTTGATTATATCTTTGAACTTTATGTTTGAACTTCTTGTAATACGTTACACCAAGTTCAAACATACAAACAACAAATATCAAACACACATAATCACATATATCAAACACTAGTCAATATTCAATACTATGTAACTTGACTTACACAAAATGATAACTATACTTAGACTGCTATCGTCACACATGGTGTACCAACAGCTGAACAGGCTGGACAAACACTGTCTACGTTGCTCTGTTTAGTTGAGAAGCGTGGACAGATTCTAAGTGTTCTGTTCTTTGTGAACAGAACCTGTTCTTTGTGAACAGGCTAAACACTTTATGGAATATGTTTCCAAGTCCTCATGTATTGTTTTTGGCTACAAGATCAGTTTACAAGTCGAAGACAAAGTGGAAAACAGAATCTGCACAGCCTGCCTACGCTTTTCTGTTACATGAAGACAAACGGATATTTGAAAAGCGTGATAGACCTTTTATCATATCAAAATGGCCTTAACAAAAGAAGAAAGATGCAAAGTTGACCTTCCTCTTTTAGTTAAAGCCTTATGCAGTAGTGACAAAAATAAAAAAGACAAAGATTCTGCCATATGAAGACAAATCTGCTTTATCAGAATGTGCAGAAAAGGTGTCTTGTCTTTTTGGAAAGACATCCCAGTATCTCTCTGTCCAATGAAGAAGCTTCATTGAGATTCTCAGTGAGAGTATAAAAGGAAGCTTCTAAGGATTGTGAGAAATCAAGAGTGAGAAATCAGATCGTGCATTAAAGTGTGTTTTTCATGCATGCAAGTCTGCTTGAATATAACAGTACGTGTGTCTAAGTTGTTCATACTCAAGTTGTCCATCTGTGTCTTGTAAAATCAGTGAGTGCATCTAAGTGAGTGTAGTCACTGTTTCTAGTCTGAGTGTGTCTTAGATAAGTTAAACAACTGTTGTATCTGTCATCTCAGCTTGAACCTTTCCGCATTTAAGCTTGTTTGTAATTAACACTTGTTGATAAATATACACAAACATTGAGAAAAGAGTGTTGAGTTTTAAATTTCTGTATTCACCCCCCCTCTACAGCTTAGAACTATACACTAGGGAAACCTTTTGGGACCTACAACCCTCACCGATGTAAATCCACATGCGCATATCGTTGAAACGAGCAAAATCAACAAACCAATCCTTCCACCAATAGTAGCCTTCCAACTTCATCAGTTTTGGCGGAGAATTTGCCTTGCCGGCCTCGTGGTCCATTTCAATGAATTTTTGCAAACTAGACATTCTTTCTAAACTTTTTGTTATCGAACTTAAACAATTTAATTTAAAATAATCTGTTCGAACATAGGTAAGTTCGAATTAAATTAATTTTAAATTCGTTTGTAAATTAAATTTGAATTTATTAACTTCGAACTCAACAAGTTCGAATTAATGCAAGTTCGAGAAAACCCTAGAAATTTAGACAAGTTCTAACTTCTGACAAGTTCGAGGAAACCATAATTTCAGACAAGTTCGAATCTGACAAATTCGAATCAGACAAGTTCGAATCTCAGCAAAAATTCGAAGGAAGCCCTAAATTAAGTTCGTGAGAAGCGTATTTCTGACAAGTTCGAATGAACCCTAATACCCCATTAAGTTCGAGCGCCGCAAGTTCGAGAAACGACCAAAATTTGATTTTTTTCAAGTTTTCAGATTAAACCAATGTTTTTAAGATTAAAAACAATGATTTCGACTGAAAAGGTGAACTAATATGAATATTTTTCTGTTACTTTGCTTGTATAACTCGAAAAACTATGAAAACGTGATTTTTATGTCACAAACGCCAAGAAACCAAGAATGTTTTAGATGAACAAGAAGAACACGATGAACACTCTTTATGCCTCTAATACCACTTGTAAGGTCACCTACCTACGGATCCGATCTTGACGCGACACCGTCCAACGAGTGCGGAATCTTCGTTAGCGGTTTGACGGATCGATCACGCACACGAAAACCATAGACCAACACGATGATAGACGTAACAACGAACGTCTTGACACGTGAATCTCTCCCAAAACTCTCTGCAAACACTCACAAGTTCGTAGTTCACTCTGAATGTTAATCTCTGCTAAAGTTCTTAATCAAAACTGATTAAACCTTAATTATATACCTCAAGTTCGAACTTGGCCCAGACAAGTTCGTGAAGGCCCAAGCCCACGAACTTGTCCACCAATAAGTTCGAACCTGGCCTTTGAATTTATTCTAGAACTTGTTCTAGAACTTATGTTTGAACTTACCTTTGAACTTATGTTTGAACTTATCTTTGAACTTATGTTTGAACTTATGTTTGAACTTATCTTTGAACTTAAGTAAACATCAATCACAAACAAAATCAAACATATATAACTAATATAAAACATATGTATTAACTGGTAATTACAAAGCCTGAACCATTACAAAAGAACTATCTACATTTAGACTACTATCGTCACACAGGATGCACTAACACCGAGTAGATACCGTGCATCAAAGCAATGACTTCTGCATCAAGACAGATCAGAACACGTTCTTTCATGTTTAGATGGTTTCTAAACACCCAGTTTAGAACCCGCGGTTCTGCGACTTATCTGGAATTTTTCCTATTTTTTATGCTTATCAGATTGAATTAGAGTTATGTTCTTGAAATTCACTCATAACATCTTATGTTTCACTAATATTGTTCTAATTTGCAGGGGGAGTTTCAGATGCATTCTGAAGATGAAATCTTGACGAAAAGTGTGTAAGCATGCTGAATACTCTAATGCACACTTTAAAAGGTTTTGTTAGAGTAATCTGATTCTCTGGTTGAATAAATTTCCATCAAGATTAATTGATCTAATCTTCATGATGATCTTGATCTCATTCATCCTGAGATTGTATAAAATATTCTGATTTCTCCCACATATTCTGATTCTCTCATACATCAAGTTTCTCCCATACAAGCTAATTCTTTCATGATAGTCAGATTCATTTTCAAATCTCATATCACACTTTGTATTGAAGTTCTCTCAAACTTCCCAAGATATTTCATTTAACTCTCATCCAGCTTCTGAAATACCCCATGAGCTTCACTGATATATCTTTGAAGATATCATGCTGACTCCGATGATACACAATATGTGTGATTAGGCATATATATCGTTCCTATGGTCTAAACCAGAGCCGGAAGACCTACCCAAGTATCAAACCACTTTAGTTTGTGTGAGTAAGGGTTCTCAGGTCAATTAGTTGAGGAGTGTTAGTTACCACAGGGTACTAACAGGGTCGATCATAGATAAAATGCAAATGAGAGGGGTTATTGAAAGGAGATGGGGGTGCATCATGAGCTAAAAGTGGGTCGGAGGGAGTACCGTTTAAAAATGACGAGAGCTGAGGGGTGAGAAAGGATTAAAAGAAAAGATAAATCCTACCAATACCGCGTCAGTCTGCTGGGTTTCCTACATCAGCTACCAAATTGAGTTGGATTAGGTATTGAACAAGACGTCATGGACCCAGTGACGCATGCACGTAACCCCCCCTAGCTACTCAGTCGTCTCTGAAAAGACTTCTGTTTCAATTCACGCGGAGTTATATCACATTCTCTAACGACATATCATTTGGATATTGTTGATATTGATACAAGGAAGACATCCTCTCCGGTCTCCGACTTCAGTTGATGCACTTTGAGTCTAGAGCTTAATGTTATACACTTCTAGGACACATAGAGTCTACAGTCTTCGTGACTATAAACAACTTGTCTACCAAGACATAGCCGGAACAAATATGAGTGATTTATTCATGATAAAGGATTTCATGATGATTATTTGGAAATCCTACCAGTGTTAATGTCACGTCAGCGGTGAACGTAGATCACATAGACTTTGTCTATTGTGCAAACAAAACTCCTATATGGATCTGGATTGTTACTTTCAAGTGAATTAGATTCATTTTCTTATATTCAGGTTGCAAAGCCATGAACTTCATTGTAATATCCTTTTAGTCTTGAATATTTTGTGATGAGGGAGAGATTGTTTATTTTGAAGGTGAGAGAAAGTTTTATGATGTAACTGTTTATATTTTGTTATTGAGGGGGGAGAGTTACTAATTGAGTTTGTAACATGAGAGAGATAAGTAATTTTGTGTCTGTAATGTTCTTAAATGCAATATTTTCTTTCTGAGTCTGTAATCATCTATTTCAATGAAGAAAGAAGATTTGAAGACACATTGAGGTTGTTCATTTGAAGGGTATTGCTGAAGTGATTAATGATGATCATATTTCCCATGATCATCATGAGGGGGAGAATGTTCTGAAAAGAGTTGAAATTTTTTGAAAGACCTACTTAATGCAAGGGGAGAGCCGCCGATCTGAAACATTTAAGGGGAGAGTCATCTGAAGAACATCAATGATATACTTCAAAAGTTCAGAGATCAGAGTTACTTAAAAGATTAGAGATCCGAGTGTAGAGCCCAAGACTTCAGAAGAATACAAGCCTTGATTACAAGAAGGGGTAGATTGTTAGAAATTTTATTTCTTGTAATTCAAACTTGTGTAATTACGCTTAATTGTAAATATTTAATTATAACCTAAAGGGGCGATTGTTAGCCCTAAAATAGTGTATAATTAAATATAATAAAAGTCTAGGTTCAATTTATAATTAGGAATAGTTTAGTTTGAGGGGAATCTTAATTTCCTAGTCTTTGAGGGGAGTGTTTGGACAAACTCCCAAAGCAAGCGTAGGTATAAATAATATTGTTCTCTTAGGTTTTAGAAGAAGCCACAAGAGGAGCCTCCACCTTAGTGTGTGTTGTGAGAGTATGAAATTCCTAGAGATTGAGTGTAAAAATTCTCTCTTGTAATCTTCATATTCTTAATACAAATCATTTGATTATTGTGTTTGAGTGCAAAATATACTGGGAATCAAAGTTATCAGACATCATTGGGAATCCGAATGCTGGTGTGAGAACTAGGAGTAGTGTGAATAGTAACACAATGTTGTTATCGATGATAAATGACTCCGAGGCCTTTCACAATTGCGTATACTCGTGTTTCATTTCACAAGTCGAGCCAAAGAATGCACAAATGGCTCTGAAGGATAATTCTTTGGTTGAAGCTATGCAAGAGGAACTTTCACAGTTCAGAAAGCTAGAAGTCTGGGAGTTAGTGCCTTTGCCACGAGGAGAAGTTTCTATAAATACCAAATGGGTTTTTAAGTGAAAAGGGGATGATTGGGGCATAGTTACTAGTAACAAGGCAAGACTCGTGGTTAAAGGGTTCAACCAAGACGAAGGGATAGATTATAATGAGGTGTTTGCACCAGTGGCAAGGCTTGAAGCTATCAGATTGTTTCTCGCGTTTGCATCCTTCAAAGGCTTCAAAGTATGTCAGCTAGACGTCAAGAGTGCCTTCTTGTACGGAAAAGTTAAGGAGTTGGTGTATGTTGAGCAACCTCCAGGGTTTACTGATCCCAAGTACTGAGACAGAGTATATAAATTGCATAAGGCTCTGTATGGATTGCATCAGGCACCTAGGGCGTGGTACAAGACACCGTCTACACATCTCTTGGACAACAGGTTCGAGAGAGGGAGAATAGATAGTACACTGTTCATTAAGAGGAAAGGGGATGATTTCATACTGGTACAAGTTTATGTGGACGACATCATCTTTGGGTCGTCAAATGAACAAATGTGCAAAGATTTGAAGAAGGTTATGATGTCCAAGTTTGAGATGAGTGCGATGGGAGAGCTGAACTTCTTTCTGGGTTTACAAGTTAAACAAAGAAAGGAGGGGATGTTCATTCATCAGACAAAGTATGTCTATGACATTTAAGAGCACTTCGGGATGGAAGGAACAAAGCTTACTGCACATTTTAGTACTCCTATACAAGTTAATCATAATCTCGGACCGGGTACCAATAGTGATACTGATGTCGATCCGACTTTATATCGGGCCATGATCGGGTCACTCATGTATTTAACTGCTTCTCGACTTGACATAATGTTGGTTGTTTGTATTTGTGCCAGGTTTCAAGCTAATCCCAAGGAGATGCACATGAAAGCTTTGAAGCACATTCTGAGATACCTGAAGTCGAAACCGAAGCTGGGACTTTGGTATCAGGCCGATAAACATCTCGAATTGGAAGCCTACAAAGACTCAGACTATGGAGGGTGTAGCTTGAATAGAAAATCAACAATGGGTGGTTGTCAGTTCCGTTGAGGGAGACTGGTGTCCTGGCAATACAAGAAACAGACTTCAATAGCCGTATCAACATGCGAGGCCGAATATGTAGCTACTGGTAGTTGCTTTTCCCAGGTTCTGTGGATTCAACAATAATTGTGGGATTACGGTTTGACTTATACTCATACTCCCATTAGGATAGACAATCAATCCACGATTGCTATAACCAATAATCCGGTAAAGCACAGTAAGACTATGCACATAGATATAAGACATCATTTTATTCGTGACTGTGCTGAGAAAACCCTGATAAAATTGGTAAAAGTTCCAACGGAAGACAACTTTGCGAATCTGTTCACAAAAAGCATTTGATAGATCATGCTTTGAGTTGTTAGTCCAACTAAATGGAATGCGTAATCTAGAGTAACCTGACCTCAGTAGATTTTTCTTTTAAATATATTTAAGTTATAAGTTTATATTATTCGTTACTTTGCTTAAAAAAGGGGAGGAAAAAAAAGAGAGAAAACCACAAAAAATTTAAAAAAAAAAGAGAATATTAAAAACAAATGGAGAAGTCTTAGAGTCTAAGGTTCAAAGTGATGAAATTTAGAATAGTAAAACAAACTCTAAGGGCGCGTTTGGTTCACAGAATCTGATGGAATTTGATGGAATTAGAATGAAAATTCTATTCCGATGTGTTGTTTGGCAGTAAAAAGGAATGGAATGAAGATTCCTTTTAAAAAAACATCACTTTTGATGGAATCTATTTTCCTTGGGTTAGTGTCATGGAATTTAAGTTCCATTCCAAAGATTTTAACAGTTCTAAAACCAAATCCTAGACTTCATCTTCACCAGCCTACATTTCTATTTTGACAGATTGCATTCATTCTAAAATTCCATTCCTTGAATAAATATTCTGCGAACCAAACGCCGCCTAAGTGTCAAACTTTCACACATAATGCACTATAAATTCTAAGTGACATACATGTTCATGTTCTGATATGTTGGTAGGCATAAAACATGTAGGTTTTCCTGAAAGCTAATAAACCAATCAAGAAAATGTCATATGTGTAACTAACTTAGATGTATGACCAAAAGGTCTTAATTTTATGTTAGAGGCTCACATAAAATAATTATGAATGAGGTATGTAAATTAATCTGGGGGATGTATGACTTCATCAAAATACATCTTAAATAAAGAGCAAGTTTTAAAACGTAAAGAAAGTCAAAACATGTCGTTTTGTTGTACGTAAGTACAAACCTGTCACCGCTGTTTTGACTTAAACTAGCAAGATATGTCACTTTGTTGTACGTGAGTACAGACTTATCACCGCTGTCTTGCTAAAATAAAAGAAGGATGCTCTACCCTAAGACAAACTAAGACACTCTGTTGTATGTAAATACAGAACTGTGTCCAATGTTTGCCTTTTAAAGATAATTTGCAAATACCAAAAAGTCATAATCATTATATGTCTGCCTTGATCATAGAAGTATGTCTAAGCGTGGGACACGTAAGGTAGTTTCTTGATAAATAAAAGGGCCAAAGGAAAATCCTAAATGTTGAGTGCTTAAGTGGACAAACAACCAACAATCGACTTGGTGTGTATGTTATGACAAACAATAAAAGGAATAAAAAATTCCACAGTGTGAAAGTGCAACACCGAAAGTGCGTTGACAAAGATATCTGATTGAACCTTCTTTGACACTCTCGCAAAAAGATTTAGTTAGTGTGTTGTTATCTTCAAATTTCTGCAATTTAATTTTACTTTATTTTATTTTATATTAATTTATTTCAGTTCATTTTATTTTTAAATAAATAGAATCGAAGTCAGTTACTAGGATGCATTTTAGTTGGAGAAACAAAATGTTAGACATTTAATTTCGATCATATGGAGTTATTTTGTAATAATTATCTACTTAGCATTTAGTTTTGTATTTGTTTCCTTGTAATTTATTTCTATGTAAAAGTCTAGGGGGCAATTGTGCCAATGCCCCATAGTTAATTAAATGGAGCTATAAAGCTCCTAGGGTTACTTTATGTTTCACACGGTTCATATATTGAATAGAAATTACTGTAGCCGCCACTTTTCATTCTCTCAATATTCTCATTGTCTTCTTCATCATAACCTAATTATTGAGCTTGTTTCTTCTTGGGTTGTGAGAAAGAATCATCAAGGTGCTGAAATATATACGGGAATAGCATTCTACAATTGGTATCAGAGCCTCCAAGGTGGATTTCAACTTGTTTATTCACGGTTTCTGCTGGGTTTTTTTTTCTAGTGTTCTTCGTGTTCTTCATCTTCACCACTGGTGAGATCCTTTTAAGCTTCAGTTGTTGGTTGTTTGTTGTGTTATTCTTGTCATATCATCACCACAATATCATCCTCTACTGATTTTTAGCTTAATCTGTTCCATGCTTCCCTTAAAATCATCAAGAATCAGTATGTTAAAAAGCTAAAAAATTATGGGTTTTTGTGACACCCTTGCCACAACAACCACCATTTACAAAACACCCAGGATTTAATCATCA
This sequence comes from Centrapalus pauciflorus, assembly GCA_020465985.1. NCBI lineage: Eukaryota > Viridiplantae > Streptophyta > Magnoliopsida > Asterales > Asteraceae > Centrapalus > Centrapalus pauciflorus. The sequence goes on along the minus strand of JAANYP010005307.1, from coordinate 190,578 downwards.
AACACAAAAACATACTGATCTGATAACCTAGTTTAAGTGCGGAAGCATTAAAATACATAAATAAAGTAGTGTAACAGTGACAAACACCCTACGGTGCTACAAGGTACCATATCTAAGTCTACATACCCAATACAATTATTACAACATCCAGAATATAAACAACACTGTCACAAACCATAATTACCGATTGAGTAGTAGAATTCTTCCAAGAACTTCACACACGACCTAACAAGAAGGTCCGGCAGTAGACTTTCCCTTTCCTGTAAAAATAAAGCAACTGAGGTATAAGCAAAGGCTTAGTGAATACACAGATTACGCATTTTATAAATTTTTATGAAGCCCCAAGGGTAACACCGATGACAAACATCGTATACCCTTCTTCGTACACCAAGTACGGACCAGAGCGCAGCCCTTTCGAGCCCAAAGCTAGGCTTTAAACATACCATCTGAGACAAACGTACGATCGGGGATGACATACTGCCTACCGGGTCTAGGAGGGATCAGCTCCAGGTCATATAGCACAGTAACATCAGAGTAATCGATGCGACCCACCGGTCCATTACTAGATGCACAACAATCGAAAGGACATGCAACAAGTATGAATGTGCATCTAAATCTACGCAAGTTAGTAGAATTCCAACAAATAAATGAAGCAACAGGTCTCAGCAGGCAAAGCTTAACATAAAACAGATATAAACATGCGAAATCTACTGTACTCACAGTGGGTGCGTAATTAAACTTTTAACCAATATTATTTCTCTTCGGGCTTTCAACCGGATCCACCATGTAACAACCTAACTTTTGATCAGTTATGTAATGTTATTTTGAGATAATAATATAATTTTGTTATATTATTTATATTGCAAATATTAATTAAGAATGAAAATTTATTAAGTAAATATAATTTTAAATTATATTTATGATATAATTAAAATGATTAGAATAAAGAGATGAAAAATACAAAAGATTAGTGGGTTAAACTACAAATATAACTAAGTCACATATATTAACGAAATTAATGGTTATTTAACAACCATTTAAGAATTTCACTCTGTCTCTCTACTCTCTCTCTACATATACGGCCAAACCCAAGAAAACATCAAGAATTCTCATTAAATTGCAATTGATTGAAGATTCAAGGCAATTGGAGTTATAAACATCATCAATCAAATTGGAATCAACAAAGATTAGAGGTAATTTTACTTAAATTTCGATATTTATAGGTTTTGTTCGGTTTTGTGTAAAAACCGAAACCAATAGATTTAGATATGAAATTTTAGGATTTGCATGTTAGATTAAAGTGTTTAAAAACATGTAATGAAGTATATAAATGAAACAGAAACAAGAATTAGTAATCAGATTGTTCAAATAATGAAGAAATCGGAAATTTTGTTAAAAATAGTGTTCTTGACAAAAATGATGAATTTTGGATAATCATGATCAAATAATGATGTTATTAATAGGGAAATTAGTATAAAAACACTCAAATAGTGATATTACATCAATATATTTCATTGCATGTTGATAAAAATGAAAGTTTGATAATTATTAATAAAATCCGTATGAAGAACACCAAGAACACCAAGAACACCAAGAACAGTTTCTGGAAAAATAACAAGTGTGGGATCCGAATTCGGATGACCCGAATTCGGATGATGTCCCATTTCGGATCATGAAATTCGGATGAAATCCATTTCGGTCCCATACTTCGGATAACAAATAAATATTTTGTTAAGTGTTGGTCCGAACTCGGATGATCCCAAGTTCGGATGGTATCAATTTCGGATGGTATCAATTTCGGATAATGAACCGAATCCGGATGTGTGCTTGGTCCGAATTGGGATGCCCATTTCAGATGAATCTGAATCCGGATGATTAATTGGTCCGAATTAGAATGGCTATTTCAGATTGGTCCGAATCCGGGTGCCAGATCCGGATTGGTCCGAATCCGGATGGTCCGAATCCGGATGATCCGAAATTGGATATCCTATTTTGATATTTTTACAAAATTAAAGAAAAATGAATCAAATGATTAACAGAGTTATCAGTTATCAGAATCAGATAAAATAAAGATTATGAAAAAGACATGAAATTGATATGATTTGACAATGATAATTCTGGACAGGTTCAGTTGATATCTGAACATTGACACAAAGAATTTAAAGACTAAAATGATGATGATAAAGATGATGAAATTGACATGATATTATCATGAATGATTTTGATCAGGTTCAGTATATTCTGAACAAAGATTTAAAGACTTAAAGACTTGAAAGCGGGTCTCTGATTTGAAAAGAATTGACAGATTACAGATTGACAAAATCCTGAGATAACTCAGGTGGCAGATTCATATATCTGTTTGACCAAGACCCAGACCTGTGAGTTATAGATATTCAGATTGAACATGCATAGATCCGGTTGAGATATATTGTTGCTGATAGATTTATTGACATTCACTTTATCAGCTGGAATGAGACCTGTGCACACCATGGATGGGTGTTGCCCAGTGGATCATGATAGCTATTTGATTATCTTTTCATATTGCATTTAATATTGCTTCAGACTTTGCCTTATGATTCATTGCTATCATGACTTCTAAGACATATGCTTCCATTATTGATCAGACCTTTGATAGATTGATTCAGCTTGACTAGCCCTTATGGTCTATTGTTCTAGACCCGGCTATTTCACCAGTTCTTATGGATTGGTTATGACCTCCGATGTTCTGCCATATTGACTTACTGGTAGCTAGCCCAGTATGTGGCTGATCCCCACGATTTAAGCGTGAGTGTGGCTTGAACATCATCCGATCTTATGATACTATATCTCAATCATGAGGGCTGTAGCGGCAGCCAAGACTTATCACGCTAAGATTAATGACTCCGCTTGACACGCATGTTGATATTGAAAATCTATAAACTCACTAAGCGTTGCTTACAGATGTTGCATTAATATTTTACAGGAAAAGCCAAAGGAAAATCACCTGCTGGACCTAGTACTTAGGTCATTCAAGATCCAAGTTTTGAAGCTTTCTTAGACCACTACTCAACAAACTCTCTGGTACTGATTGGAAGACAGCAAATGTGGTGGTTCTGGGTAGACTTGACGTGATGTATGATGTTATGACTAGATTAGATGTTACCCTTTTATAACTTTAAATTGAAATATGTAATCTGTATCCTAATATGTAATGTACATGTAATTTTTAATTCCGCAATTAAATTCCCTATCTTAGTATGGTTGATATCGTATTGCATGATGTGGGACCTAGACTAGTGAGCACTGCCCCGTAAGGGGTGGTATTCACAGGACCCCACTGTGGGTTAAACAACACCACAAGGGACCTGTTAAGTTAGTTACAACAATACCTCGTGTCAAAAACCGTTTAGATTCATAAAACCAAGTTTTGTAAGTTTTACAATATTTTCCCCCATTTCGGGTCCATATCTAAATTCAAACCATAATTAAGTTTGAACCCATCTCAAGTTCATACCTTGTCCTTTGAATAACTCTTGTCATTATATGTGTTATTGATGACTTTCATTCAAAATATTCGAGTTTAGGGAGTGAGTTTTAAATTTTTAGGCATTAAACTCGAATTTCATGGGTTAAACTCGAACCCACCTTCGAATTTTAGCATAAACTCGAACCCCATTGACTAAACTCGAACCCCATTCGAGTTTGGGGTAGATTCGAACCCCCACATTCGAATTTGAGGCTTAAACTCGAAAATATATTCGAATCTAGTGCCAAAATCGAGTTTGTTCTTTCATTTCGACTGTGTTCTTGGTATTTTCGAGTTTGTTGGTATTTTCTAGTGCCAAAATCTAGTGCCAAAATCACTGATATATCATGTATGATGCCTAGATTCGATTCTATTATACAAATACTATCATATTCTTGCAAGATTTCAAGCAAAACTAGCTCTATTTATGCAATAATCGATAAACTCGAATTTCAACTTTAAAAAAACTGAAATAACAAACTTAAAAGGGTCGATTCTTACCTCAATCCGTACGAAATTAAGAATCCAAATGCAGATTGTTGTAGTACTCCTCGAGATCTTTCTGATGACGTATAAATCTCGATAATCGACCGGTCGGTTTGTGAGATATCATAGAGAGAAGTAGAGAGAATTCTAGAGAGAGAAAATGTAGAGAGAGAGAGTGTCCATAGAAAATGAAAGGCTTTAGCCTTTTATTCCCATTTTCATCATTTTGCTCATTTCACCCCTCAACTTAACCGGTTCCATAAAATACTGATTTATTCTTAAATTTATCATTAATAACTTTTTAAATTCATAATATTCCTTAATAATAATTTTAAATTCTCAAACTTCGTAACTTATTAAAATAGCAACAAACTTTTAAATAACCCAAATACATAATATTTGCTCATAATTCAACTTAATTTATAAATTTTCCATCTAATTAGCCCAATTTCAATAATATAAATCCGAGGATGTTACAACATGGGCTCCACCACGCTCAACTTCGTCCTCGAAGTTATGTGGATTCAAACAATTGCGGATATTTCCTGAATATTTCCGACTTAGCTTCCCATGTTTGATTTGCTCCCTTATGATGCTTCCAACGTACAAGCACCATTTCGATCTCTTTGCTTCTCAATTTCTTCACCTTAGTATCTAACACACACTCCGGATCCTCAACGTACCGGAGCCTTTCATCAACTTGCAGCTCGGTATTGTCTGCCCAATCCTCATTTCCAGTATTAAACGATTTCCTTAGATTCCCAACGCGAAACACCGGATGTATGCCCGACATCTCTTCAGGCAATTCCAAATGGTACGACTGATTTCCAACTTTTTCGGTTATCTTAAATGGTCCGACGAATCTCGGAGCCAACTTTCCTTTTTTCACAAATCGTGTAACACCTCTCATAGGTGACACTTTCAGATAAACCCAATCATTTGCCTCAAAATTGATTGGTTTGTGCATCCTATCGTAGTAACTTTTCTGACGATCCTGAGCCACTTTCATGTTCTGCCTAATCAACTGTATCTTCTCATTTGTTTCTTGAAGCAAAGCCGGCCCAGCAATCGGTGTTTCTCCAGTTTCTCTCCAACAAGTAGGAGTCCTACATCTCCTTCCATACAAAGCCTCAAACGGCGCCTTCTTTATCGTTGCGTGATAGCTGTTGTTATATGAAAACTCTATTAGTGGCAGATGATCATCCCAATTGCCACCGAGATCCAACACACATGATCTCATCTTATCCTCAAGTGTCAGAATAGTTCTTTCACTTTGACCATCAGTTTGTGGACGATAGGCTGTACTCATTGTGATCCTCGTTCCCAACCCCTCTTGTAACGCCGACCAAAAATTCGAAGTAAACCGGCTATCTCGATCCGATACTATGGACTTAGGCACTCCATTCCTAGAAACTATCTCATCCATATAAATCTGAGCTAACTTCTCCAGCGAATAACTTTCTCTTATTGGTATAAAGTGTGCAGACTTAGTCAACCTGTCAACTATCACCCAAACAGCATCATGTTGTCGCCTAGTTTTCGGCAATTTCGTAACAAAGTCCATCGTAATATTTTCCCATAGGAAGCGGTTGCAAACTGCCATAGGGTTGCTGATGTTTGGCTTTCACCAGCCGACAAGTTCGACATCATTCCACATATTGCCCAATGTCCTTTTTCAATCTCGGCCACCAAAAGTCTGCTTTCAGCTCGTTATACATCTTTGTACTTCCAGGATGTACAGAAAACTTAGATTGATGTGCCTCTTCAATAATTACTCGTCTCATTCCACCAAACTTCGGCACCCATATCCTCCCGTATATCCCTTTCAGTCCCGGCTCACTTGTTTCCATATTCTTAATCTGCACTCCTATATCCTCGACACCAACATTTTCATCTTTTAAGGCTTTCTCCTGAGCAGCCTTAACATCATTTATAATAGTAGACGTTAACATAGTAGACGTCATCATGTAGCAGCAATCCTTAGCATAAGCTTTCCGGCTCAAGGCATCGGCTACTACATTAGCCTTTCCGGGGTGATAAAGGATTTCATAATCGTAATCCTTTATAAGTTCCATCGAACGTCTCTGCCTCATATTGAGCTCCTTCTGATTAAAGATGTACTTCAAACTCTTATGGTCCGTGTAAAGTTGACATTTAGTACCGTACAGATAGTGTCTCCATAACTTCAATGCAAATGTGACTGCGGTCAACTCCAGATCATGAGTCGAATAATTCTTCTCATGTTGCTTCAACTGTCTTGAAGCATATGCTATAACCTTTCCACGCTGCATCTGTTGGGAAATAGTTTAAGTACATTCAAGCTGTTAGTTTAGACTTCTCAGACTGTTAGTAGATTTTACTTGTAAATACAAAGTTCATGCTGCTAGTTGAAGAAACTCGAGCTGCCAGTGTAAAAGTTCAAGCTGCCAGAGCAAAACAACTCAAGCTGCTCAGTTCATGCTGTCAAGAGATTCAAGCTGCTCAACAGTTTAATAAACAGAAAGTGCTGATTTTCAGGAAAGATATCTACACGAAGATTCCAGCATATCTACTATCAGAGAAGTCATAGTCCTTCAAGGAAACAAGTCCAAAAAGCAATATAAATAGACAGAATAGGTTTTCTATTGTATAGAAGTTTTCTGCATATTTTGAGTCTGTAATTGCTTTATTGTTTAAGTTTTCATAAGCCTCTAAGGTTGTAAAACCCTAAGAACAGTTTGTGTTCTTCGTCTAATCAAACAGATTAGAGGTGATTGTAATCATTGAATTCAGCAATACAAACAGTCTTGATTACTTCTTATGTTTATTTATTATTGATTCTGAAAGTTTTTGTCAAAATAATTAAGTTTTATTCCGCAAAATTCTTGATTAAACTTTGATTCAAAGCAAGATTATTGATTTATACTCTGATAAATTCAAATCAGTTAGTCTTGGTATTTCATATTTTTAGATCCTGACAAGTGGTATCAGAGCCAGGTTGTTCTTTGTTTTTCAAAGTCGAAAACTTTCTTTCAAATTTTTAATCTTTTACAATGGAATTGAAAATAGCAGCAGTGGATCTGGGCAAGGACTCAAAGTGCCTATGCTCAAGCCCACTGAGTTTAAGATGTGGAAACTCAGGATTCAACAGCATATTCAATTCATTGATTATGCCATATGGGAAGCTGTTGAATTCCCTCCTGTAGTTGATCCAGAACTTGATGATGAGGGAAAACCAGTCAAAACTCCTCCAAAAACTGAACTTGAAAGGAAGGCTAGAATGAATGAAGTGAAAGCACTCACACTATTACAAATAGCCATTCCTAATGCTTATCAACATCAGTTCAAAAAGTTTTATACTGCTCACTCTCTTTGGAATGCCTTAGAGAAGAGGTTTGCTGGTAATGCCAGTACCAAGAGAAATCAAAAGGACCTCTTGAAACAGCAGTATGAAAACTTTTCTGGTGGCAAGAATGAAAACCTCACTCAAATCTTTGACAGGTTCAACAAACTGATAAGTGAACTGGAAAGTGCAAAGGTCAATCTGGATCAAGATGAAGTCAACAGAAAGTTTCTCAGATCTCTTGGAGAAGAATGGACAGTCTATGCTGCACAATGGAGAACAAAAGACACTCTTGATGAGATAGAATTGGATGATCTGTATAACAGTTTAAGAGTGTTTGAGACTGAGATTGATGCTAAAAAGAAATCCTTTTCTTATAATCACAACACTGCTCTTCTGTCTTCTGAAAAATCTAATAACTGTGATTCTTTTTCAGGTGGTGATGGCAATTCTGCTGAAACTCACTATGAGGCTTTTGTTGCCAATGATGGATTATTTGCTCTAAATGTTGAAGACTTGGAACAAATTCATCCAGATGATCTTGAAGAGATGGATTTAAAGTGGCAACATGCAATGCTGACCATGAGAGCCAAAAGATTTCTGAAAAGAACTGGTAGGGCCAACTTTCAAGCCAAGACAGAAGGCAAACCATCTTTTGATAAATCAAAAGTGGAATGCTATAAATGCCATAAGCTTGGTCACTTTGCCAGAGAATGTAGATCTCAAGGTCAACAGCCATCAAGGACTTCACAGCCCATCCAAGCATCATCATCCACAGCACTTGTCTCTCAAGAAGACAATGTGTTTGACTGGAGTGATCAGACAGAGGAAGAATTTCAAAATCAAGCACTTATGGCAGAAACATCAAATGTCTCCTCCACTGAACTACCATCTGAGGTAAATTCTAAACTCTGCTCTCAATCATGCAAAAATATGGTTAAAAAGTACAGAGATCATAATGAGAGCATGTGCAAAACTCTAGCTAAGATGGAAGAAAGGAGATATGAATACATGCAAGCCATAGAAGATCTGGAAAAACAGATCAATGATTATAAGGACAATGAGATTCAAATGGGTTATGATAGAACCTATCATGAGTGGGAGAAAAAGGAGCTAAATAAGAAAATAGAATCTCTAAATAAAAAGGTAGAAGAGACTGAACAAAAGGTGTTTGAGGCTAATAAGAAGCTAGAATCTGTTAACATCGATCTAGGAAACTTCAAGTTAGCAAATCAAAAGCTAGAACACCTAATGGAAGTTCAATTCAAAGATAGAGTGAAATCTCAGGTCAATCCCAAAGAAGGAATAGGATATAGAGCTACTCCACCTCCATACAATAACAAGTACATTCATCCAATGAGTGAGGTTGCTGATAGACTTGTCAATGAACCACTAGATGAGTCTATGACTATTGTAGTTCCTATCCATGATAACAGTCCTGAATTAAAGGAAGATAAGAGTCAAAATAGAGACTGTGACACAAAGAGTGCATCTAGAGAGGTCCAAGTTCCCAGTAAGAAAGGAAAAGAGAAGATGAGTGTATGCAATGCTACTCCACAAGTTTCTGTACATTCTAACTGTAACACTGCATCTTCATCAAAAGGAACTAAAAGAGGTAAAACTGTTTCTATCTGCACATGCCAAAAGCATGGTGTTCAAAAGTTTCCTAAACAACAGCATGTAAGAGGAAACCAGAGAAACAAGAACCAGAAATTGACAGAAAAGTCTGGTGTTCCAATTCAAACTGTCAAAAGATGCTTTCACTGTGGAAGGAAGAATCACTTAGCCAAGGATTGTTTTTACAAACCAGCTGTTGCAAAACAGACTGTGCATCACACAAAATCAAATCCTAAACAGGCAAAGCACTCAAAAGTGAAACCTTCCACAGCAGCTCCAAAGAGAACAGTTGATCACAGATTCTCAAAAGTTAATAAAAAACAGTCCACACATCAAAAACAAGTTTTGGCAAAGCCTAAATCAAGTTTTAAACAAATATGGTGTGTCAAGGACAAATCTGTTGCTCAAACTGCTAATGCAAAAGATCAGACTGCTAAGTCAAAATCTGATGCTGTTAGTGCAAAAACTGAAACTGTTAGCACTACAAACACAGCTCAAGCTGCTGGGCATCAAACTGGAGCTGCTAGTGAATCATCTGAGACTGTCAGAAGAAAAGATGATCAAAATAGTTGGATACCTCATATTATCACTAAATACTCTCCAAAGACTCCATCAGTAGATCTCACCAAATATAAGAAGTCAAAAACAGTTTTTAGTTATGTCAATGTACAAGGCCAACCCAAAACCAATTTGGTTTGGGTTTACTCCACTACTAACTAAGCTGTTATTTGTGCAGGGCAACCACAGGTCTCCTCATAGAACAAGATGGCATCTGGACAGTGGATGCTCTAGGCACATGACAGGCAATTCTGAATGCTTGTCAAATTTCAAAGGTTTTGATGGAGGTTTTGTTGCATTTGGAGGCAACTCAAAAGGAGGTAAGGTTACAGGTAAAGGTACTGTTAATGCAGGCAACATGACATTCCATGATGTTCTGTATGTTGAACAGCTTAAGTACAATTTATTGAGTGTCTCTCAAATCTGTGACAAACTTGTTTTACTAAGAACACCAAGAAAGGACAATGTTTACTGCCTGGACACAGATCTCTTGACTAAATCAAATACTTTAAGCTGTTTAATATCCAAAGCATCATCAAACGAGTCTGCTCTTTGGCATAGAAGGATGTGTCACATGAACTTCAAGTCCATGAATGCTTTAGTTAAAAAGAATCTGGTAAGAGGATTACCACAAAAGGAGTTCATTTGTGATGATCATTGTGTAGCATGTCTTAAAGGTAAGCAACACAAAACTTCTCATAAGGCCAAAGAAGTAAATTCAATCTCATCTGTTCTTCAGTTGTTACATATGGATCTATTTGGTCCAACATCTGTTTTGAGTTTGAATAAAAGGGCATACTTTTTAGTCATTGTTGATGATTTCACCAGATTTACTTGGGTTTACTTTCTTAGGTCCAAAGATGAAACTGCTGAGCTAGTTAAGTCTTTTATCCTTAAGATAGAAAACCAATCCAATTCCAAAGTTAAGGTGATAAGATCAGACAATGGAACTGAATTTAAAAATCAAATTCTAAACAGTTTCTGTGAGTCCAAAGGCATTGCTAGACAATATAGTGCACCAAGAACACCACAGCAAAATGGTGTTGCTGAAAGAAAGAATAGAACATTAATTGAGGCTGCTAGAACAATGCTAGCTGATTCAAATCTGCCAATGACTTTCTGGGCAGAAGCTGTTAATACAGCCTGTTATGTTCTAAATAGGGTTCAAGTTGTCCAATCTCAAGGAAAAACTCCCTATGAGTTATTCCATAACAGAAGTCCCCTAATAGCTTTCTTCAAGCCTTTTGGATGCCCATGTACTATTCTTCACACTAAGACTCACTTAGGGAAGTTTGAGAGCAAGGCTGAAGAAGGATTCTTTGTAGGATACTCAACTCAAAGCAAGGCCTATAGAGTATACAACAGTGTGTCTAAAACAATTGAAGAAAGTGCCAATGTTGAAAATAATGAAAATACTGCTAATATCAAAGGCACTGGTCCTGATTGGTTGTTTGATTTAGATTCACTAACAAATTCTCTGAGCTTTGTTGAGTATACTGCAGAAGCTGATGCATACAGGGTTGAAGCTGCTAACACAAACGCTCATGCTGCCAATACAATTTCTCATGTTGTTGGCACAAAGTTTCAGACTGCTGCAGATTCAACAAGTTGGGATGATTTCACCACTCTACCACTTCTGTCATGTGATCCTCCAGGGGTCCTGAATGCTCCACTTAATGCAAATCCAGACACTGAAGTGCCATTCCCAAGTCCTGACAGCACACCTCCAACACAAAAGGAAACAGTTCCAGTTTCTAGGCTAGCAGTCCCAACAGCTTCTCAAGCTGTTAGCCTAGAAACTCAAGCTGTTCCCGAAACTGAACCATTCACTGGTTCTGATGGAGATGATACAAACCTTGGAACTTCTTTTCAAACAGAGAGAGGGCCCACACTAAGAGTTCACAAGTATCACCCTCTCAATCAAATACTGGGTGATCCAAGCACTCCTGTTCAAACAAGGAAAATGGTTCACAATGAGACTGCTGCTGCTGAACAATCAGTACCTGAATTCAGTCTAGCTGCTTTTGAACATGCCTGTTTCATGTCTCAACTAGAACCTAAAAAGGCATCAGAAGCATTAAAAGATTCATCCTGGATTTAAGCCATGCAAGAAGAGCTTTTACAGTTCAAAATTCAGAATGTATGGACTCTGGTGGATCTTCCTAAAGGTAAGAGAGCAATAGGTACAAGATGGGTGTTCAGAAACAAGAAGGATGAGAGAGGGATAGTCATCAAGAACAAAGCAAGACTAGTAGCACAAGGGTACACTCAAGAAGAGGGAATAGATTATGATGATGTCTTTGCTCCAGTAGCAAGAATTGAAGCCATCAGACTTTTTCTAGCATATGCAAGTTTCAAAGGATTTAAAGTGTATCAGATGGATGTTAAGTCTGCTTTCCTGTATGGGACAATTGAAGAGGAAGTGTATGTGTGTCAACCTCCTGGTTTTGAAGACTACAAGTATCCAGACAGGGTGTACAAGCTAGACAAAGCTCTCTATGGTCTTCACCAAGCCCCCAGAGCATGGTATGACACACTGTCATCATATCTTCTACAGAATGGATTCAAGAGAGGCACTCTGGACAAAACACTCTTCACTAAATCCATCAAAGCTGAGATTCTACTTGTCCAAATCTATGTTGATGACATCATCTTTGGCTCAACTAATGATAGTTTGTGCAAAGAATTTGAGGCCCTAATGCACAAAAAGTTTCAAATGAGTTCAATGGGGGAACTCACATTCTTTCTAGGGCTGCAGGTTAAACAGAAGCCTACTGGTCTATTCTTAAGTCAATCAAAGTATGTCAAAGACATACTGGAAAAGTTTGGCTATCAAGACACAAAGGTTGCAAGCACTCCAATGGATCCTCATAAACAGCTCCATACAGACAAAGATGGCATAGATGTGGACATTCATCTATACAGATCCCTTATAGGATCTCTCATGTATCTAACATCTTCAAGACCTGATATTATGTTTGTTGTCTGTGTGTGTGCTAGGTTTCAATGCTCTCCAAAGGATTCTCACTTGGTTGCTGTTAAGAGAATCTTTAGATATCTTAAAGGCCAACCACATATAGGTCTATGGTATCCTAAAGACTCTCCTTTTGAACTAACTGCTTATTCTGACAGTGACTATGGTGGATGCAACATTGATAGAAAATCCACAACTGGTGGATGTCAATACTTAGGAGCAAGACTGGTCTCTTGGCAATGCAAAAAGCAGACAACAGTGTCCACATCATCTACTGAAGCAGAATATGTAGCAGCTGCAAGTTGCTGCTCCCAGGTAATGTGGATTCAAAATCAGCTAAGAGACTATGGTATGAATTTTTTATCCACTCTTATTTATATTGACAATTCAAGTGCAATTAGCATTGTGCAAAACCCAGTGAAATTCCCAAAAACCAAGCATATAGAAATCAGGTTTCACTTCATCAGAGATTGTAATGAAAAGAAGTTAATCCAAGTTACCAAAATACATACAGATGATCAGCTAGCTGATCTATTTACAAAACCTTTTGATGTGGGAAGGTTCACTTTCCTAATATCAAATATTGGTATGGTAAACATGGATTAATTGGTTTTCATTATTATCTACTCAGTATGCTAATTTAAGGGGGAGACACTGTTCCATTGAAAAGTTGCACAATTTTACACTAACAGCATGAGTATTTTCTCATGCTGCTAGTTCATTTTCTCGGACTGCTAGTTATTTCACTTGATCTGTCAAAGTGTGCAGGGTATTTGGGTAATTTTCAAAATGTGTGCGCGGGACCCAACTTTTCGAAACCTTTAAAGGTCCCGGTTTCGTTCAGTTGTAACTACCAGTTACATATTGTTCTTCCACAGCCTTCTGCTTTCTCTCTAAACGAATCACACATTCTTCTTTCAAACCCTAAAACCATCGTTTGTTCATCCATGGAGTTCGTAAAAGAACACAACTGCCTCCCATACACTCTGAAACATGCTGAACTCCAACCGTTCCATACAATGATGGATTTCCTCAGGCACTCCCATATTCATCATGCACTATCCATAAACCCTACTATATACATCTCCCATATAGAACAGTTTTGGAACCATGCGTCTATTCAAACCATCAATGGAGTGCCTACCCTCCTTTCCAAGATTGATGGAACTACTATCCATATCACTGAGGAATCCATCAGACGTCACTTGCATCTTCAAGATGCCTCAAGTATAACCGACCTATCCCTTCAAGCTTTACATTTTGATCTTCAAAATATTGGTTATATGGGCCCTACTGATTCTTTTACTTTTCTTAAGGCACATTTTTCTCCTAAATGGAAATACCTTGTGCACATTATTCAGCAATGTTTAAGCCCCAAAAGAACTAGTTGGTCTGAGTTTTCTTCAAATATTGCCACTGCCTTAGTGTGCTTTTCTACTGGCCAACAGTTCAATTTTTCTAACATGATTTTTCAGGGGATGTTAAGGCATCATTCCCTAAAGAATGGGAAATTTTTGATGTATCCTAGGTTTTTGGCAGAAATTATTGCACACACCTGCACATCGTCACATTTACATAAACGGATACATGTTTCCCATAGGCACTCACTGTCTTCAATCAAAAGGCTATTAAAGCCAAGTGCCAATTTTGTAAGTATAGATGTTCCATTGCCTTCTGCAATGATGAACATTATTCCACGAAACAGAGGAGAGGGTCTTGAGCAGGCTCAGCCTAACATTACTGCCACAACCCCAAGACCCCAACCCACTCCTCATGATACAAATATTCCTTCTGATCCTTTTGTACAGCCAACATGCCCACTCAGAAACATATACAAAAGAAAAAGGGGACCAGGAGCTCCTTCCTCCTCCTCCCATCAGCAAGAGCCATATATCCCTGTGCAGGAGGACACTGCTGCACAGAATATCCAAAGGGAACCAATTGAGGAAACTCCCATCCTCACGCAGGAGGTGAACATCTCTTCAGAGATGGTTCATATGGGTTCTGTGGCTGGCACTACTGATGTCTCTGCACAAGAGGCACAGGACAGGGCCAACATATCTAAGACCACGCCCATGGCAACAGCAAGTGTGCAAACACAAGCTGGAAGTCCCCAGAACCAAGAAAAGAGGGGCCCAGAAGTTTCTACTTCTGGTCTTAATGTCAGTGATAGATCACAAGCTCCTCAGGTGTTTTCTGATCTTGAGACAAGTCTGCAACTCATGCTCTTGACGGATCCCAAGCTGAAACCTGTTGTAGCCATGTTGGAATATCAAATGTCCATCATTGCTGCATAGGGGGCTCAAAATTCTGCACTCAATCAGGCAGAGGCTGCTCAGAATAAAAGAATGGATTATCTTCACAAAGGGTTCACCCTCTGTGGAAATAAGCTCATGAAATTAGAGCAGATGATTCAAACCCAAGGGGCAAAGGTTGTAGGTCCTTCTGACCAAACCAATGCTTCCAAAAAGGGGGAGAATCAGGAGGTTCCCATATCAGTCCAAGCAGCTCCAACAACAACAGTCCAAGCAGCATCAACAGTCCCAGTTTCTAGGCTAGCAGTCCCAACAGCTTCTCAAGCTGTTAGCCTAGAAACTCAAGCTGCTTCTTCAAAAGCTACTGGAGTTGTGATCAGGGAAGGCATTCAAGCTCCATCAAGTACAGTCCAAGCTACATCATCTGCTGCAAAAGACAAGGGCAAGGGCATTCTCATTGAGTCTCCAAAGCATAAATTTTCTTCCAAAGAAGCCCAAATTGCCTTTGATGCTGAAGTTGCCAAAAGAATAGCAGAAGAACAGGACAAAGAATTGGATCAGCAAGCCCAAACCCCAATGAATGATGATGAGACCTTAGGTGATTACCTAAAGGGGTTAGTGGTTAAGCAAGGAGCAAAGAAGAGAATGATGCCAACAGGGCACACTAAAGCTGAGCACAGAAGATTTTTTATAAATTTTGCATTTGCAGCAGGTATTCCAAAGAAAATGGCTCAGTCCGTGTCTACTGAAAGGCTGCAGGAGATTCATGATAAGGAGATGGACAAAAGACAGAGAACACAAGTCTCTCCAGAAGCTCAACCATCCCAAGAAGTCCAACCATCAACCCAATCAGTCCAAGCTGAAGCTGGTGCCAGTGCACCTGCTCCCTCTGATCAAGCAGTTGCCTCTATTCCTTCATCGGTTAAAAGGGTGCTCTTTGAGCAACAACTACAAAAGGCTATGGAGATAGAGAAGCTGATTGAGCAGCATGATTTTACAAAGCCTCAAATCAACTACTGGTTTGCTAAGTCACTGGATGACCGTGACTTGAGAATGAAGTTTGTAATCAGAAGAGAGTCTGGACCTGAAGAGGAGTATGACACTTTTTGGCAGATAGTACAGAAGCTGACCAGAGATGAATGGATAAAGATGTACAATATAGGGTCAGTTACACAAGTGAGGTCTGCTCTTCCACAAGTCAAGCAACTCATCAAAGATCTAAGTACAGTGGTTGACCCTGAGTTTGCAAGACAAGAGATAGAAGATGCTGAAAAGAAAGGGAAAAGGATCAAGCAGATTGATCTGTTTGTCAAGTCAAAGACATTCAGAATCAAATTCACAGATGGATCTGGTATCTTCTTCAATCTTGATTTTTACAATTTTTCAAAAGATATGCTGCTGCAAATTAAATCAGCTAGAATATCTTGTGATAAAGAAGAGATGAAGAGAGAATTTTTGAAGGCTATAGATCATAAACTTGCACAATTGTGAGTTTTTGTAAGCCTTGGTTTGTAAATAATAGTTTACTTATTTATTTCCAATTCTTGTATAGGACTTAAAGTCTTGTGCAAAGAATTTAAGTTAGGGGGAGATTGTTGGGAAATAGTTTAAGTACATTCAAGCTGTTAGTTTAGACTTCTCAGACTGTTAGTAGATTTTACTTGTAAATACAAAGTTCATGCTGCTAGTTGAAGAAACTCGAGCTGCCAGTGTAAAAGTTAAAGCTGCCAGAGCAAAACAACTCAAGCTGCTCAGTTCATGCTGTCAAGAGATTCAAGCTGCTCAACAGTTTCATAAACAGAAAGTGCTGATTTCCAGGAAAGATATCTACACGAAGATTCCAGCATATCTACTATCAGAGAAGTCATAGGCCTTCAAGGAAACAAGTCCAAAAAGCAATATAAATAGACAGAATAGGTTTTCTATTGTATAGAAGTTATCTGCATATTTTGAGTCTGTAATTGCTTTATTGTTTAAGTTTTCATAAGCCTCTAAGGTTGTAAAACCCTAAGAACAGTTTGTGTTCTTCGTCTAATCAAACAGATTAGAGGTGATTGTAATCATTGAATTCAGCAATACAAACAGTCTTGATTACTTCTTATGTTTATTTATTATTGATTCTGAAAGTTTTTGTCAAAATAATTAAGTGTTATTCCGCAAACTTCTTGATTAAACTTTGATTCAAAGCAAGATTATTGATTTATACTCTGATAAATTCAAATCAGTTAGTCTTGGTAATTCATATTTTTAGATCCTGACAGCATCAATACAGCGCCTAACCCCAGTCTCGAGGCATCCGTATACACCACGAAATCATCATTGCCTTCAGGTAAGGCAAGTATCGGCGCCTCACTTAACGCCTTCTTCAGAACCTCAAAGGCCTCCTGCTGCACAGTTTCCCATACAAACGGTGCATTCTTCTTGGTTAATGCAGTCAAAGGAACTGCAATCTTAGAAAAGTCATTTATGAACCTCCGATAGTATCCTGCCAACCCCAGAAAACTTCTAGCTTCAGTAGCTGAATGAGGCGGCTCCCAGTTCTTTATTGCTTCAACTTTGGCTGGATCTACCGAAATCCCAGCCCCCGAAATCACATGCCCTAGAAACTGTATTTGTTGCAGCCAAAACTCACACTTCGAAAATTTGGCGTATAACCTTTCCTTTCTTAACAACTCCAATAACTCCCTTAGGTGATCAGTGTGCTCAGCCTCAGACTTAGAGTATACTAGAATGTCATCAATAAAAACGATCACCGACTTGTCTAACATCGGTCTACAAACTCGGTTCATCAAATCCATAAAGACAGCCGGGGCATTGGTTAACCCGAAAGGCATAACCAATAACTCATAATGCCCATAACGCGTCCTAAATGCTGTCTTAGGCACATCTTCTTCTCGTACCTAAAACTGATGGTACCCCAACCTCAAATCAATTTTGGAAAACACACTAGCTCCATGTAGTTGATCAAATAAGTCATCTATCCTCGGCAGTGGATACTTATTCTTGATGGTTAACTTATTCAGCTCCCTGTAGTCAATGCACATTCGCATTGTGCCATCTTTCTTCTTTACAAACAGAACCGGAGCTCCCCACGGTGATGAACTTGGCCGAATGAAGCCCTTGTCCAACAACTCTTGAAGCTGTGTCATCATTTCTTTCATCTCGGTTGGGGCAAGACGATAAGGAGAACGAGCTACCGGTGCAGCTCCAGGGATCAAGTCAATCTTAAATTCCACTTGTCTCTCAGGCGGCACGCCAGACAATTCTTCCGGGAACACATCTGGGAATTGTGAAACAACCGGCACATCGGCCAAAGTTCTCTTCTCAGCCTTAGCATCAATCGCATATGCTAAGTAAGCATCACATCCCTTTGCAACAAGCTTTCGGGCTTTTGCAATAGTCAGCAAGCACAAATCCCCGCTTCTCCTATCCCCGTAAATACAAATTTCCCGCCCCTCCGGAGTAGTTATCTTTATCATTCGGTTCTTACACACTATATGAGCTTCATTCTCAATCAACCAGTCCATCCCGACTATCACGTCAAACTCACTGAACTCAATAGGGATCAGGTCCAAATTGAAGACTACATCTTCAATTACTAATGTGCAATTACGGTATACGTGATCTACCTTGACTAGAGTGTTGCTAGCAGTTTCTATGTCAAGTACAGCAGATAATCTAGACAGTGGCATGGCAAGTCTTTGTGCTAACATAGTAGAAACAAACGAACGATTTGCACCCGAATCAAATAAAACTCGAGCTGACATAGAATTAACTATGAACATACCCATAACGACCTCCAGATTTTCCCTCGCCTCCTCTGCAGTAATTTGAAAAGCACGAGCCGGTGCCCTTTGTGACTGACCCCGGCGGTTAACTGAACCACCACTTGAACCTCCAGAAGATCGTGTTGTTGATGGAGCAGCAGCTGCTGGAGCATTCTTCCTACAGTTCCTACTATAGTGTCCCCACACCCCACACTTATAGCAAGCATCTCCCTTCCTTGGGCAATCATTCTGAAAATGACCCAATTCCCCACAGCAAAAGCAGGCGCGCCCGTTAGTGCACTTGCCAAAGTGTTCCAGATGACACTTATTGCAATACTGCGGCTCGATGTTAATAGAATAAGCATGAGCACGACCACGATCAGATGAACCAGACCGTTGGCGATAAGACTGCTGAGGTGAGTACTGTGAAGACCGGGAAGATCCCGAGTATCCTCCCTCCCATTGATGCTTCGGCGGTGACGGCTGTGTTGGGTTGGTGGAAGCAGGAGCGGACCCAATCGAGTATCCCGACATATTTAGAATCTGTTCTACATTTCTGGCAGCCTCAAGTAAACCAGCAAATGTAGGATAGCGAACGTTGCTCATGACCCTCCTAATTTCAATATCCAGACCAGCCTCGAACGTGGTCACTTTCCTTTCCTCAGTATCGACTTGATGAGGCGCGAACAGACTCAGCCTCGTAAACTCCACAGCATATTGGGACACAGTCTTAGTCCCCTGCATCAGTGCCATAAACTTCGCCTCCAATCTCCGACGCTCATCAACTGGACAGTATTGCTGAGTGAATAAGTTCGTAAACTCAGCCCAAGTCATTACAGAAACCTTCTCCATTGTCAACGCATTCACCACAGCGTTCCACCACATGATCGCATCATTGGTGAACATAGCGGTAGCATACCGAACCATGTCCTTCTCAGCACAGTCGCTGATTCGGAATGTCCGTTCGGTTGCCGTTATCCATTCCAGTGCAACAACGGCATCACCCAATCCATTAAATTCCACGGCCCCGTTTCCCTTAAAGTCCTTAAAACGACAACCCCTGAGTTTGTTAGATGACCCAGTATTGTCACCTTGTTCCTCTTTATGCCCCCTTCCTTCTCCTTGTTCTTTCTTTTATCCTCTCTTCTCTTATCATCGGCCTCATCTCGAGCCCGGAACTGATCTTGTATCATCTTGTTCTGCTTAGCCATCATGGCTAGCATCATCTCTCAGGCTTCTTCGGGTGTCATTCCTCCTCCAGACATGTTCTGAAATTATAAACATATAACTTGTTTAGTAACATGTCATCAATTAAAAGACACCACTCATTTGTCCCGTATGATCGTCACTAGATCATAACCTATCCTAGTTCAGATCATTACTTAAACCACTACATGTCATTACCTAATGTTTGAGATCAAGACCTCACGGACACTTGAATCTCAAACTACTGCTCTGGTACCGTCTCGTGTGACACCCTTGCCACAACAACCACCATTTACAAAACACCCAGGATTTAATCATCAAACACAAAAACATAATGATATGATAACCTAGTTTAAGTGCGGAAGCATTAAAATACATAAATAAAGTAGTGCAACAGTGACAAACACCCTACGGTGCTACAAGGTACCATAACTAAGTCTACATACCTAATACAATTATTACAACACCCAGAATATAAAACAACACTGTCACAAACCATAATTACCGATTGAGTAGTAGAATTCTTCCAAGAACTTCACACACGACCTAACTCGAAGGTCCGGCAGTAGACTTTCCCTTTCCTGTAAAAATAAAGCAACTGAGGTATAAGCAAAGGCTTAGTGAATACACAGATTACGCATTTTTTAAATTTTTATGAAGCCCCAAGGGTAACACCGATGACAAACATCGTATACCCTTCTTCGTACACCAAGTACGGACCAGAGCCGCAGCCCCTTCGAGCCCAAAGCTCGGCTTTAAACATACCATCTGAGACAAACGTTCGATCGGGGATGACATACTGCCTACCGGGCCTAGGAGGGATCAGCTCCAGGTCATATAGCACAGTAACATCAGAGTAATCGATGCGACCCACCGGTCCATCACTAGATGCACAACAATCGAAAGGACATGCAACAAGTATGAATGTGCATCTAAATCTACGCAAGTTAGTAGAATTCCAACAAATAAATGAAGCAACAGGTCTCAGCAGGCAAAGCTTAACATAAAACAGATATAAACACATAGAAAATGAGAGGCTTTGGCCTTTTATTCCCATTTTCACCATATTGCACATTTCACCCCTCGACTTAACCGGTTCCATAAAATACTGATTTATTCTTAGATTTATCATAACTAACTTTTATAATTCATAATATTTCTTAATAATAATTCCGAGTACAAATTTCTTAAAATAACAACAAACTTTCTAAATATCTCAAATTCATAATGATTGCTCATAATTCAACTTAATTATAAAATATCCAACTAATTAGCCCAATTTCAATAAAATAAATCCGAGGATGTTACAAAATGGGCTCCACCACGCTCAACTTCGTCCACGAAGTTATGTGGATTCAAACAACTGTGGATATTTCCTCAACATTTCCGTCTTAGCTTCCAATGTATGATTTGCTCCCTTATGATGCTTCCAACGTATAAGCACCATTTCTATCTCTTTTCTCCTCAACTTCTTCATCTTACTATCTAACACACACTCCGGCTCCTCAACATACCGGAGCCTTTCATCAACTTGCAGCTTGGTGTGGTCAGCCCAATCCTCATTGTCAGTATTAAACGATTTCCTGAGTTTCCCAACGTGAAACACCGGATGTATGCCCGACATCCATTCAGGCAACTCTAAACGATACGACTGATTTCCTACTTTTTCGGTTATCTTAAATGGTCCGACGAACCTCGGAGCAAACTTTCCTCTTTTCACAAATCGTGTAACACCTCTCATAGGTGACACTTTCAGATAAACCCAATCATTTACCTCAAAATAGATTGGTTTGTGCCTCCTATCGTAGTAACTTTTCTTACGATCCTGGGCCGCCTTCATGTTCTGTCTAATCAACTGTATCTTCTCGTTCGTTTCTTGAAGCAAAAGTCGGCCCAGCAATCAGTGTTTCACCAGTTTCTCTCCAACATGTAGGAGTCCTACATCTTCTTCCATACAAAGCCTCAAACGGCACTTTCTTTATAGTTGCGTGATAACTGTTGTTATATGAAAACTCTATAAGTGGTAGATGATCATCCCAGTTGCCACCGAGATCTAGTACACACGCTCTCATCATATCCTCCAAGGTGAGGATTGTTCGTTCACTTTGGCCATCGGTTTGCGGACGATAGGCCGTACTCATAGCGATCCTTGTTCCCAATCCTTCTTGTAACGCTGACCAAAAATTCGAAGTAAACCGGCTATCTCGATCCGATACTATGGACTTAGGCACTCCATGCCTAGAAACAATCTCGTCCATGTAAATCTGAGCCAACTTCTCTAACGAATAACTAGCCCGAATCGGTATAAAGTGAGCCGACTTAGTTAACCTATCGACTATCACCCAAACTGCATCGTGTTGGCGCCTAGTCTTCGGCAGTTTTGTAACGAAATCCATCGTTATGTGTTCCCACTTCCATTCCGGAATGGGAAGCGGTTGCAAACTGCCATAGGGTTGCTGATGTTCGGCTTTCACAAGCCGGCAAGTCCTGCATCGTTCCACGTACTGGCCGATATCCTTCTTCAATCCGGGCCACCAGAAGTCTGCTTTCAGCTCGTTGTACATCTTTGTACTTCCAGGATGTACAGAAAACTTGGATTGGTGTGCCTCCTCAATGATCACCTGTCTTATGCCACCAAATTTCGGCACCCAGATCCTTCCGTAAACTCCTTTCAGTCCCGACTCACTTGTTTCCATATTCTTAATCTGTACTGTAATATCCTCAGCACCGATATTATTTCTCCTCGGGCTTTCAACCGGATCCACCAAGTACCCCACTGTGGGTTATACAACACCACAAGGGACCTGTTAAGTTAGTTACAACAATACGTCGTGTCAAAAACCGTTTAAATTCATAAAACCAAGTTTTGTAAGTTTTAGAATATCTTTTTCCCCATTTCGGGTCCATATCTAAATTCAAACCATAATTAAGTTTGAACCCATCTCAAGTTCATACCCTGTCCTTTGAATAACTCTTGTCATTTTATGTGTTATTTATGAGTTTCATTCAAAATATTCGAGTTTAGGGAGTGGGTTTAAAATTTTTAGGCATTAAACTCGAACCCCATTCGAGTTTGGGGTAGATTCGAACACCCACATTCGAATTTGAGGCTTAAACTCGAAAATATATTCAAATCTAGTGCCAAAATCGAGTTTGTTCTTTCATTTCGACTGTGTTCTTGGTATTTTCGAGTTTGTTCATCATTATAACTTAATCCTTCATTCCAAGGCCTAAAAATCACTGATATATCATGTATGATGCCTAGATTCGATTCTATTATACAAATTCTATCATATTCTTGCAAGATTTCAAGCAAAACTAGCTCTATTCATGCAATAGTCGATAAACTCGAATTTCAACTTTCAAAAACTCAAATAACAAACTTAAAAGGGTCGATTCATACCTCAATCCGTACGAAATCAAGAATCCAAATGCAGATTGTTGTAGTACTCCTCGAAATCTTTCCGATGACGTATAAATCTCGATAATCGGCCGGTCGGTTTGTGAGATATCGTAGAGAGAAGTAGAGAGAATTCTAGAGAGAGAAAATGTAGAGAGAGTGTGTGTCCATAGAAAATGAAAGGCTTTAGCCTTTTATTCCCATTTTCATCATTTTGCTCATTTCACCCCTCAACTTAACCGGTTCCATAAAATACTGATTTATTCTTAAATTTATCATTAATAACTTTTATAAATTCATAATATTACTTAATAATAATTTTAAATTCTCAAACTTCGTAACTTCTTAAAATAGCAACAAACTATTAAATAACCCAAATACATAATATTTGCTCATAATTCAACTTACTTTATAAATTTTCCATCTAATTAGCCCAATTTTAATAATATAAATCCGAGGATGTTACAAAATGGGCTCCACCACGCTCAACTTCGTCCTCGAAGTTATGTGGATTCAAACAACTGTGGATATTTCCTCAACATTTCCGTCTTAGCTTCCCATGTATGATTTGCTCCCTTATGATGCTTCCAACGTATAAGCACCATTTCTATCTCTTTGCTCCTCAACTTCTTCATCTTACTATCTAACACACACTTTGGCTCCTCAACATACCGGAGCCTTTCATCAACTTGCAGCTCGGTGTGGTCAGCCCAATCCTCATTGTCAGTATTAAACGATTTCCTGAGTTGTTGGTACATCCTGTGTGACGATAGCAGTCTAAGTGATTCTGCATAGTGATTTTAGCAAGTATGTGTTAGATATGTTTATATGTGCTTGACTGTTATTGATTGTGTGTTTGAACTTGATGTAACATATTACAAGAAGTTCAAACATAAAGGTCAAAGATTAACTCAAGCATAAGTAAAACATAAGTTTCATCTCTTAAGTGTTTAAGTGTATTGGCTAGATTCGAATAGGTAAAGGAAGACATTCGAATCTGTGATAGATTCGAATGTATCCTTAGATTCGAATGGGCTAGATTCGAGAGTGTCATTGTGGACAGACTCGAATGGGCCTTGGGCCAGATTCGAGTTTGGCCCACATCAGACTCGAATCAGGGTCTATAATTAGGGATAGACTCGAATCATTAAGGGACTTTTAGCAGAATTCGTGAGGAATTAAGCAAAAGGCGATCTCGAGTTTATCAGCTAGGTGAGTGCCGTTTCGGAGAGAATTAGTTCGTAGGATCGTTCGTGTGTCATTCGTTCAGCGTCTAATAGTCTCCGTGTTCCGTTGGTTGAGAGTTGTCCGTCTAACCGTCAACGAGGATTCCGCACTCGTTCACGGATCCGCGTCTAGATAGATCTTGCAGTGATAGACCTTACAAGTGGTATCAAAGCCAGCGGAGTGTTCTTGGTGTTCTTCGTGTTCATCAGATACATTCTAGGTTTCTTGACGCTAGTTGGACGGTTTTGCTCTCAAAAACGTGTTTTCAAGCTTAGCAAATTCATATTCGGGAAACACTTTGTAGTTTTTCACGTTTTTGATCGGAATCATTATTTTTCGTTCGAAAAATAGTGATTTAATCTGTAAAACGTCAAAAAATCAAAGTGTTAGCCGTTTTTCGAGTTTGCGGCGCTCGAATCTATAGGGGTAATTAGGGTTTCACTTTAGTCTCGAGTCTAACCTAAATACGCTCCTTTCGAGTCAATTTCAGAGATTTTCGAATCTACCTTGTTTCGAATCTAGTGCTTCATTCGAATAGGATCTCGAGTCTACATTAGTTTCGAGTTTATTTCGAGTCTAGTATCGTTTCGAATCTGTGTTTCGAATCTGCTGAAATTCGAGTTTGTTCCCCTTCGACTCTAAGGACCATCGACTCTAAGGATATCTCGAATCTGACATAATTTCGCATCTAATCGAATTTTAACACTTAATCGAATTTAATCCCAAAAGATTTACCCTTAATTAGTTTCGAATCTACCTAGATTCGAAAAAGTTAGTCTAAATCAGTTTCGAATTAAATTAATTAAGTTCAAATTCAATTTGTTTAGAAAAGATGTCAAATCTTCAGAAATTCCTTGAGATGGACCACGAAGTTGGGAAGGCAAATGCACCGCCTAAGCTGATGAAAGTTGAGGACTATTACTGGTGGAAGGACCGATTTACAGATTTTGTACGATTCAATGATATGCGCATGTGGGTGTGCATAGATGAAGGATACATTCCGCCAGTATCTGAAGTTGAAGGCCGTCAAAAGGTCTTGTCATATCAGATGATGAAAGAAGATGACAAGAAATTATTTGAAGCCGAAAACAAAGCTTTCTCCATAATCCGTATGGCTTTACCTCAAGATATTTTGCACACATTTCGGACTCAAAGGACGTCGAAGGAACTTTGGGAGTCTCTCGAGAAAAGGTGTGAGGGTAATCCTCGGGTGCGTAGAAAGCGTACAGAGCTGTTGAAACAACAGTTTGCGATTTTCAAGGCAATTAAGGATGAACAGTTGGATGATATTATCACGAGGTTCTATCATCTGATAACAGAACTTGAAAGTCATAGAATTGAGTATTCGGACACTGACAAGAACAACAAGCTTCTTGATGCCCTACCAGCCAAATGGGCTATGTACGTGGCAATGATTAAGCTGAATGAGGACAAATACTATACTCAATCACTTGATGACATTGTGGGAACGTTGAGGGCATATCACTTCGAGTTGATTAAGGCTGAGACTGATTACGAGCAAGTCCAGATTCCGGCAATGTATTTTGGAAAGACATCTAAATCATCAGTGACAGCTGAACCGAAGAGTGCTACAGCGTTTTTCACCGGAGAAACGTCATCGCCAGCAGAGTCTGAAGACTCATTGAATCGCGCGTTCTTAGGATTAAGACGATCGGAAGAACCGCAACCTCAAGTCCAACAGGCATCGACAAGTCAGAGCTATTCGAAGATGCCCATGAGCGCAAAGTCAGCGGAAGAGCATCTGAATCTACTTGCTTCTTTTGTGGCCGCATACGGAAATTGTGTTCAAGGGAAAATCAATGACCCAGCTCTATGAGATGAAGATTACGATCAGGTCGACCCTGATGACTTAGAGGAAATGGATCTTAAGTGGCAACTGGCCATGGTGACCCAGAGGGTAAAAAGATTCATCAAAAGAACTGGGAGGAATCTGCAGATGAATAACAAGGGGATCAGGTTTGATAAGTCCAAGGTGAAATGCTACAACTGTCAGGGATTGGGACACTTCGCCAGGGAGTGTCAGAGACCGAAGGTAGAGACATACCAAGGACAGAGTCAGCATCAGGGACAGTACCAAAATCAGTCCCAACAAAGATACCTTCCGAGTTCCTCATCTGGACAGGCCAATCTAGCGGGTCTTCTCTCCAATGTCACTTCAGATAGACAGCTAGATGGCACGTATGATTGGAGTTCACATCCTGAGTCGAATGCTAGAGCCTTCATGGCTGAAGTCACAGAAACGGGGTGTGATGGGAACGAGCAGACTACACTTGACAGCAGTCCAATGTGGGTAGAGAAGGCGAATGATCAGACAGTGCTGGAGTTTGCTGCTCAGATGGCCAACGTGGAATCTGATAACTCTAAGGTTAATATATCTTACTCTCTATTTCAAGAATTATGTGCTTTGTGTGCTACTTCTAATGATAGGTTAAATCTAGTCTTAGAATCACATAAAACCATATCTGCTCAAAATGAGAATTTAAAAATTGAAAACGCTAGCCTAAATGATATAAAGCAAGATTTAAAAGAAAAGCTTAAGGCTGATGCTCAGGACGTAGTAGTTCTAAAAGACAAACTCAGTGAGCAGTGTGTTAGGATAGAACTTATGTATGAGCACGTAGAGGCCTTAACAAAAAGTCTTAAGGACAAGGATATAGAGCTAGCTGAGACCAAGGTTAAGGTAGCAGAGGCAAACATCAAGTTAGAGAAGTTTAGGAATTCAAGCTTAAATCTAGGGAAAGTCTTAGATGCCCAACGACAGTCTAAGAAGCCCGTAGGTCTAGGTTTTCATGAAATTCCTCCACCATTCAATGCGAACTATGTGCCTCAGCCTCAGGAGAAAACTGACAAGTCAGTAGACTTAGAGGACCTACCTGAACCGACACCTGAGCCTACAGTTGAAAATACACCTAAGGTGTCTGACTCAACCGTCAAGGTCAAGAAAGTGAAATTTGTGTCTTCCTCCAGTGAAACACCTGCAGGAAAACAGAAAATTTCTTGGGCTGACCAGGTCGAAGAGACAGACACTGTAGATGTACCAAAGGAAATAGACACTAGTGAGACACCTAGATCTAAGGGAACACACAAAAAGTCCATAGATAAGCTGTCTTGCTTTAGATGTCACGAGAAAGGGCATGTTGCTTCTCACTGTCCACTTAGGAAAGCCGATGTTACCCCTAAGACAGTGAATCCAACACCTGTCAAGCCCTCAACCAGTGTGGCAAGCAGCAGTAGTTCTCAACCTACCGAGAAAACTGTGCAGGCCGCACCCAAACAAGTTGTGAAAAACACACCGGTTAAGGTTGGACCAAAGGAAGTGATTAGGACAAATTCACCGAATCGTGTCAAATCAATCTAGGTCCGCACCACAACAAGTCTATAGGAACACCACACCTAGCAGGTCACATACTCCAGTTAGGTCACATACTCCAGTTAGACAATATGCACCGGTAAGAGCTCAGGGATCACAGTCCGAAATGCCATATAATAGGAATTATTCTAGAGCTCCACAACAAATGTCTACACCAAGGCAAAGAGTGAACTTAAATCACTCGACAACACAACAGAATTCAGTTCAAAGGCCCAAGTCACCTGAAAGGCGAGATGGGTACTTGAAAGAGTTCACGTATGTGGACGAGAATGGTATTACCAAGTCAGTCATGGCTTGGGTTCCCCGTGATAACTAACCTCTTTTCTTTCATGTGCAGGAGATAACTACAGGTCCAAACAACAAGTGGTTCGTCGACAGTGGTTGCTCCAGGCACATGACGGGGGAAAGAAGTCTTCTCACAGACTTCAAGGGGGGTAATAGGGGATTCGTATCATTCGCTGGTAACAAGGGTGGAAACATCACGGGTACCGGAGTGGTCACTAATGGGACCATAAAATTGGACCAAGTTTATCACGTTGATAAACTGGTTCATAATCTCATTAGTGTATCTCAAATCTGTGATAAGAAGAACTCGGTGTTATTTACTGACACTGAGGCGTTAGTGCTAAAGCCTGGATTCAAAATTCCTGAAGAATGGGTGTTGATGCGGGCGCCAAGGAAGAACGACTTGTACATGCTGGATATGAACAAGCCAGAGACTTCGATGGGGCCAATTTGTCTACTATCCAAAGCTTCGGAGACGGAATCCGTACTGTGGCACAGACGCATGGCTCACCTGCACCTGAGGAAGATGAATTACATAACGAAGCATGGACTGGTGCAGGGTGTGCCCATGAAAAGTTTTCAGTTCGAGGATAAGTGTCTACCTTGCATGAAGGGCAAACAGCACAAGAAGACACACAAGTCCAAGAAGCAGATTTCCATAGCCTCAACATTCGATCTGTTGCATATGGACCTTTTCGGCCCAATCAACAAAAGGAGTATCGGAGGTAGTTGGTACTGCTTAGTTATCACTGACGATTACTCACGTTTTTCTTGGGTTTTCTTTTTAGGTACGAAGGACGAGACGGCTGCAAAGCTCATCGGGTTCTTGGACCAAGTGGAGAACTCATACGGAACTAGGGTTAAAAATATTCGTAGTGATAATGGAACTGAATTCAAAAACACTGTAATTGGTGTATATTGCCTATCAAAGGGCATAGTGCATCAATTCAGTGCACCATATGAACCTCAACAGAATGGGGTGGCCGAACGTAAAAATAGAACTTTGATTGAGGCTGCAAGGACTATGCTTTCGGATTCAAAGCTTCCTACCATGTTTTGGGGGGAGGCAGTGAATACCGCGTGCCACATTTTAAACCGAGTCCTTACAGTCAAATCATTGAACAAAACATGCTATGAAATTTTGAATAAACGGCCACCTAACTTAACTGGATTCGAACCGTTTGGAGTACCATGCACACTTTTAAGAACAAAACATCAACCGAAGTTTGGTGAAAAGGCTGACGAAGGATACTTCCTAGGTTATGTGCCAAACTCACCAAACAAACGGGTGTTTAACAAAACAACTGGTACTGTGGAGATTGTGTATAACATTGAAGTCACAAGTTATACACATGAACCCCAAACTGGTCCGGAATGGATATTTGACTATGATAAGTTATTTGAGTCATTTAACATTCCTCTGGATGATAATGCAGGTACAATCGAGAAGGACATGGCGACGTTGCATCTGAACGACGATGGCCAAATCTTTCCAAGGACCACGTTCGAATCTACATCCGAGCCTAATGCGACTGTAGATGGATCTCAAGAAGTTGCTGATCAAGAAGCACCTACCACTGAGAATCAGACTCAAGCATCGAGTTCCAACTCTGAGGAAAACGTCCGTGAGGAGGAAAATGTAGAAGCTGAGCATGTTCCCCCATTAGGTGAAATAGGATCCAACTTAGGAGATAATCTAAGGGTTGATGAAATAGAGACCTCTAGGATTAACGAGAACCATCCAATAGAAAGCATCATAGGAAATCCTAACGAGGGTGTGAAGACTCGGAATAGTGTAAATAACAACACCGTGTTGTTGTCGATGATAAACGACCACGAGGCATACCACACATGTCTTTATTCATGTTTCATATCGCAAGTAGAGCCTAAGAATGTGCAAATGGCACTTAAGGATAACTCCTGGGTTGAAGCGATGCAGGAAGAACTTTCACAGTGTAGGAAACTAGAAGTGTGGGAGTTAGTTCCGTTACCTCGAGGGGAGATTGCAATAGGAACCAAATGGGTTTTTAAGTGCAAAAGAGACGATCGGGGTATAGTCACGCGCAACAAGGCGAGATTAGTTGTAAAGGGTTTCAACCAAGAGGAGGGAATCGATTACAACGAAGTTTTTGCACCAGTAGCAAGGCTGGAAGCCATTAGGTTGTTTCTAGCGTTTGCCTCCTTCAAAGGCTTTAAGGTATATCAACTAGACGTTAAGAGTGCCTTTCTATATGGGAAGGTGAAGGAGTTGGTGTATGTAGAACAACCGCCCGGATTTACAGATCCAAAATATCCTGATAGAGTATATCGCTTAGATAAGGCTCTTTATGGATTGCATCAGGCACCTAGGGCGTGGTATGAGACTTTATCCAACCATCTTTTAGAAAACGGTTTTGAAAGGGGTAGGATAGATAGTACTCTGTTTGTGAAGAGGAAGGGTGATCACTTTATCTTGGTACAAGTGTACGTCGATGATATCATTTTTGGATCATCAGACGAACAGATGTGCAAAGATTTCGAGAAGGTGATGAAGTCTAAGTTCGAGATGAGTGCTATGGGGGAGTTGAATTTCTTTTTAGGGTTACAAGTTGACCAAAAGAAGGAAGGGATGTTTAATCCATCCAAACTAAGTATGTCTATTGACATATTAGAACGGTTGGGATGGAGGGAACTAAGGTGATGCACCACTTCAGCCACGCCGATTTCAAGTGGAATCCACAATCTCGGGGCCGGGTACTGAAAGTGATACCGATGTGGATCCGACTTTATATCGGGCCATGATTGGGTCACTTATGTATTTAACTGCTTCAAGACCTGACATAATGTTTGCTGTGTGTATTTGTGCTAGGTTCAAGCGAATCCGAAGGAGATGCATATGAAGGCTGTGAAGCGGATTCTACGATACCTCAAGTCGAAACCGAAGTTGGGTCTTTGGTATCACGCGGAGGGAGATCTAGAGTTGGAAGCGTTCACGGATTCTGATTACGGAGGATGCAGCTTGACGCGCAAATCAACGACTGGAGGTTGTCAGTTCCTGGGAGGGAGATTGGTATCCTGGCAATGCAAGAAACAAACATCGGTAGCCATTTCAACGTGCGAGGCCGAGTATGTTGCTGCTGGTAGTTGCTGCTCACAGGTTCTGTGGATACAACAACAATTGCGGGATTACGGTTTGGCTTACACTCAAACTCCTATTAGGATAGACAATCAATCTACAATTTCTATAACTAATAATCCAGTTAAACACAGTAAAACAAAGCACATAGACATAAGGCATCATTTTATTCGTGATTGTGCTGAAAAGAACTTAATCAAACTGGTAAAAGTGGCAACAGAAGATAATAATGCAGATTTATTTACCAAAGCGTTTGACAAGTCACGGTTTGAGTATTTAATTCAACTGAATGGAATGCGCAACCAAGAGTAAATTGGCTTTAGTAGTAGTAAGTTTATTTTCTTGTAGAGTCGTAGTATTTCTTTCTTTACAGTAGTCTGCTAATTTAGGAAAGTTTCTATCTTTAGTAAGTTTCTATTTTTAGTAAGTTTCCATTTTTAGTAAGTTTCTATTTTTAGTAAGTTAGTAGGTTAGCTTATTTTACTGCTTTTCTTATGAAAAACAAAAGAAAAAAGAGAGAAAATTACAAAAATACAAAAAAAGAGAATATCAAAAATTGGTCATATATCTAAGTTAGTGACACGCTTGACTTTTCCTAGAATATTTTATTAGCCTTGAGATTCCCTATATGTATTATGCCTACCAACACATCAAACTAAGTAAAGTATAACACTTAGGATTTAGTTGCATTATGTGTGAAAGCCTAAATACTTAGAGTCTGTAACGACGGTGCTAATTTTCGTCACTTTGAACCTATGTATCTAAGACTTAACCCCTTTTTTTTTTTTTTTTTTTGATTTTTACTTAGGTAAAAGGTCAAAAATTACTGAGGGTGCATTCAAATTTGAATAAAATAATCAATGCGTGAATTATCTTAAGCTTAGGGTAAAAGAATTGGCATAGTTTATCTGGTTACACAATACCGTAGAAAAAGTTGGAAAAGTTGAAATTATTTCAAAATTTTCGAAATTTTTCTAAGTGTTGGTGGTTTCGAATCTAAGACAGACTCGAATAAGGAGTAATTCGTATCTGTCAGTAGATTTGAATCTACGCTTAGACTCGAGGGTTGGTGGTATAAATAGGTTAACAGTAGGTCATTAATTCCATCTGTTTTCGAATCTATACTATCGAATCTATCAAGGCGATTTCGAATCTGTTCTTTCGAGTCTATCGTAATCCTTCTAAACGACATTTTGTCGAGTTTGAAGACTGTGTGTTCGATTCTACTCTTGCATCTAGGTATAATCAACTTGATTGTACAAGATTTATGTAGTTTTATACACAAGTTTAGGCTAAAACATCAAATTTTGAAGTTTTATGGGTCAAAATAGGGTTTTTGCTAAATAACTAAGTTTGGACCTATAAAATATCAAATTAAAAGCATAAATCGATGATTAGAACCTAGTTGAACTAATGTATGTGATTTACCAAGTTCAAAATGGTTAAAATCTTGGGTTTTTGTTAAAAAATTGGGCCGACGGGGTTTCGAGTCTATGCTTGGATATCGAATCTGTTCATGGGTTTCTCGAATCTGTCAATAGATTCGAGATGACCATGATATTCGAATCTATCCATTAGACTCGAATAGGAACTTTTCGAATCTGTCCATTACACTCGAATATGGACACTTCGAATCTGTTACTTTCGAATCTGTACTTTATTTACTTTGTTTAATTTAAATTTTATTAAACTTGTGGAAATTGAATTGTGTTAGATTTTGTATTTAATCAAGTACAAAATAAAACAAATTTGAATTTAAACAAGTTTATTGATTTTAAATGAGTCTAACAGTTGTGCTTATTATGCAGATATGGCGGCTCGAGCTTTTATCCCAAAGCATAATATGGTCCTTAATCCTGATAATAATATTCCTGAGGCGCAGGGGTTTCGCCAAGTTTTGGATTTCCTAGCTGAATCTAGGATTAGCTATGCGTTGTATCATAACATTCCAATAGTCATTTCGTATGTACGACAGTTTTATGACCACTTACAGGTTGATTGTACTGTCACCCCGACAGTTCTAAGAACCAGAATTGCTGGACAGCTGCTAGTCTTCTCTGCAGATATGTTGCGACAGGTTCTGCAGTTGGGAACACAGGAATAGGAGGACGGGCCTATTGACTCCCCGTTAAGTATTAGGCAGACCGCGTTTCTGAGGATGGGCTATAGTTTGGATGTTGCGAAGTCATCATATATGAAGAGTGGCCTGATAGGGCAGTGGAGATTCTTGGTGCACGTTTTCATGGTTTGCTTTGCGCCGAAGAAGGCTGGATTTGACTACATAGTGTCAAAGATCCAATCTGGGGTTATTGCACTGGTGTATAATCGGAAGTTCAGCTTCTCACAAATGTTCTTCTCGGAGTTCGTCCATCAGCTTACGGCTCCTGAAAGGGAAAGGTTTCTGCTGTATCCAAGATTCGTCATGATGTTGATAAGGCACTTCTTGCCAAATTTGCCACAGTCAGATGACTCTCTGAGCGTTAATGTTATGGACAAACGCATTTTTGCTGACTGTTCCTCACATCGAGGTAGATTAGCTGTTCCGGTGGCGCGTCCATTATTTGGAGCGATTGTGGATAGGGAGTTTCACGCCCCGGGAGATGCCAACTGGGCAGGGGTCGTTGAGATTCAACCACAGCAACAACAACAACAACGTCAACAACAACAACAGCTGCGTGCTCAGCCGCGTGATCCAAGACGCCGACAGAGACCAGCTGCGAGTCAAATCCAGGCATCAAGGCCTTCTACAAGTGAGCAGCCCCAAGCACAGGAAGCAGGGCCTTCAAGTGCAGTTCCTGATTCTGAACAAATTGCGCAAACATTAGAAGAGATATGGGCATCAGGACCCCATGCGAACGAGGACGTGGCCGCAGCATTAGTGGGGGAGCTGCTCAGTCCACCAGAAGGAGCAGAAGATGTTCTTAGAGATGTGGATGAGTATGAGCCAGAAAGGGTTGATGAAGGCTTGACATCATCAGCATCAGAATCAGATGATATGGATGGGCAGGAGGCTGAAGTTCCTGAATCAGTGGCTGCAGATCCCAATATTCACATCGGAACCTATGGCACTAGGTTAGTAGTGAATGAAGCAGCAGGATCGAGGAGGAGAGAAGAAAGGGAATCTGAAGATTCGGATTTTGAAGAAGAGGAGGTTGCTCTACTAGTGACGAGGCAACGGGCCAAACGTCATCGGTTCATGCAAGGGTCTTTTTCGGCATCCACTAGTCAGTCAGAAGTTCCCCAATCCCAACCTCAAGCCACCGCTCCACCATCACCGCCACCTCAGCATCATGAACCATATATTCCACCACCATTCATTCCGTCTCGCATTCAGTCCATTCCATCTACGTCAGCCGCATATACTGAAAATCAAAGATTCATGCAACTCAAGGGACGTGTTGACTTTCAGCATGTTCAGATCTTGACTCTAACAAAAGCTGTCGGAGAGCTCCAGGAGCATAATGCAAATCTTGATAGAGATAATGCTGAGCTGAAGAAGATTGTGGAAAGTGTAAGGGATGAAAACACAGAGCTAAAATCTTTTATTGCTGATCAATCTTCAGAAATCAGATCAATGAGGTCCCTCCTTGAGCAACTTATGAAAAATCTACAAACTCAGGGGGAGACAAGTTGTAAGGATCAGGAGGTACAGCGAAGAGATGATGATAACGAAGGCAATGATCCCGGTGCAAATAAAGAGAATGAGTCTGTAGATTTTCCTGCAGCTCAAGCTACACAAATTCAGGGGGAGCCTAGTCAAGGCGAAGGAGAAATGGGTGAGGCTAGTTCATCTAAACAAGCTACGGACTTTGAAATCAGTGAGATGATTGACGCGCTCATGGATCTCGATGATGATCCTCTGGATATAGGTTTTGATAATGAAGATGAAGAGCTGGAGGAAGGCGAGTTTGTGCCAGAAGAGATAGTGGATTGGCAGTCAGATGATGAGGTAGTCGCTGATGAGGATGATGAAGGTGATGAGATAGTTGTGCAGCAAAATCCTATTACCGATACCTACATGATTGATGGAAATAGAATTGTCAATGTAGATATAGTAAATGCTGCATTGAATCCTCAGCCATCGACAGAAGAACCTGCAAGAGAGCTAACTAATGAAGAAAAACGAAAGCTATGGTTCAGGGCTGAAGAGAAGGAAGTAGCAATTAAAAAGACAATGAGAGTGCCAGGTACTGGGAAGCTGTCTGAGCGAATTTTAAGCTGGTTCTTTGACAGAGATCTGCAGCTATTTATAATAAAGAGAAAAGACGGGCTTCAGTACATGAGGCGAACTTTAAAAGCGTTCAACTCCCTGCCAAAGATCGAAATCACTGCGCTAGCTTGGAAAGATCTTATAAACATTGGCAATGATCCCTACGCGAGCGTAATCGAAAGAATCATAAGAAAGGAAGGGAGATCAAGGAAGTTCGAGCGTTTGAATCCAAGGGTCGGGAGAAGAGTAGAGGATCCGTCACGTATTGATCCTCTAACTGGACGACCTTGGATGAGGATTCACTATAAGCCGGCTAGATGTCTTAGGAAGGTTCCTCTCAAGCCGATGCCACAAAATATTCTGAAGAATCTGAAGTGGTGGTATGCTGACACGGAGACTGGGGAAGCGGTTATGGAAGACTTGGAAGAAAATGTTATTCTTAGAGTCTACGACCCTCTACACCTGGTAAACCTCTCCAAAGATGATCTTCACATTTTGCATGCCTGTAAGATCTCAAGTGATACACATATGGACGGTGAAGCTAATAAGTATGAAAATGTAGTCAAGGTTTGTGTCGAGAAAGGTTTGTATGCTGGTAGTATTTTGAATCAATAAATAAACAAAGTTTTTAAGTCAAATGTGTGAATTATTAGAAGCTATCGTCAAGGGGGAGTCAGTTGGTACATCCTGTGTGACGATAGCAGTCTAAGTGATTCTGTATAGTGATTTTAGCAAGTATGTGTTAGATATGTTTATATGTGCTTGACTGTTATTGATTGTGTGTTTGAACTTGATGTAACATATTACAAGAAGTTCAAACATAAAGGTCAAAGATTAACTCAAGCATAAGTAAAACATAAGTTTCATCTCTTAAGTGTTTAAGTGTATTGG
Organism: Centrapalus pauciflorus; assembly: GCA_020465985.1. Lineage (NCBI taxonomy): Eukaryota > Viridiplantae > Streptophyta > Magnoliopsida > Asterales > Asteraceae > Centrapalus > Centrapalus pauciflorus. The sequence goes on along the minus strand of JAANYP010005307.1, from coordinate 154,369 downwards.
CTAGATTCGAATAGGTAAAGGAAGACATTCGAATCTGTGATAGATTCGAATGTATCCTTAGATTCGAATGGGCTAGATTCGAGAGTGTCATTGTGGACAGACTCGAATGGGCCTTGGGCCAGATTCGAGTTTGGCCCACATCAGACTCGAATCAGGGTCTATAATTAGGGATAGACTCGAATCATTAAGGGACTTTTAGCAGAATTCGTGAGTAATTAAGCAAAAGGCGATCTCGAGTTTATCAGCTAGGTGAGTGCCGTTTCGGAGATAATTAGTTCGTAGGATCGTTCGTGTGTCGTTCGTTCAGCGTCTAATAGTCTCCGTGTTCCGTTGGTTGAGAGTTGTCCGTCTAACCGTCAACGAGGATTCCGCACTCGTTCACGGATCCGCGTCTAGATAGATCTTGCAGTGGTAGACCTTACATGAGTTTCCCAACGTGAAACACCGGATGTATGCCCGACATCCCTTCAGGCAACTCTAAACGATACGACTGATTTCCTACTTTTTCGGTTATCTTAAATGGCCCGACGAACCTCGGAGCCAACTTTTCTCTTTTCACAAATCGTGTAACACCTCTCATAGGTGACACTTTCAGATAAACCCAATCATTTACCTCAAAATAGATTGGTTTGTGCCTCCTATCGTAGTAACTTTTCTGACGATCCTGGGCCGCCTTCATGTTCTGTCTAATCAACTGTATCTTCTCATTCGTTTCTTGAAGTAAAAGTCGGCCCAGCAATCAGTGTTTCACCAGTTTCTCTCCAACATGTAGGAGCGCTACATCTTCTTCCATACAAAGCCTCAAACGGTGCTTTCTTTATAGTTGTGTGATAACTGTTGTTATATGAAAACTCTATAAGTGGCAGATGATCATCCCAGTTGCCACCGAGATCTAGTACACACGCTCTCATCATATCCTCCAAGGTGAGGATTGTTCGTTCACTTTGGCCATCGGTTTGTATAACACCTTGCCTTTTATTTGCATTTTTATTTTAAGTAATTTTAAGCAATTTGCGTAAAAAGATGTAATTTCGAGATTTAGTATAAATAGGAGTTGAGTGCTCCATTTTCACACTTTTGCAAAACCCGTCTAGCATTTTCAGAGCTCCTCTCTCTAGAACCCGAACTTCTCTCAAACTTTTCACTCAAACCGACCGGCCAAATCTCGAGTTCTATACGTCATCGGAAAGGTCTCGAAGTGTACTACGCGGATCTACCATTGCATGTGAGATTTGATACGAATTAGAGGTAAGAATTGCCATTTTCGTATTCTGCATTTTTGGGTTTTTGAAGGAAGCTTCATATTTCATTTTTGGTTCGATTTTAAGCCATTTAGCTTGAGTTTTAGCCTGATTATGGTAGATTATGTATAATATAACTAAACCGAGGCTTATTACTTAGCTTATTTGTGGATTTGAGGCTTGAAAATGCATGTTTAAAGCTGTAGTTTATGAACAAACTCGAGTATGCATAGAACAGACTCGAAATGCCAAGAAGAAGCTCGAATAGAGCTAAATTCGAGACATTGGTTCGAATCTATATACATATTCGAATGAGGTTCGAATCTGACCCCATAATTCGAATATGTCTTCGAATCTAACCCCCATAATTCGAATCTGTCTTCGAATCTGTCCCCTAAATTCGAATTTAATTGATAAAGTTTACGAACAACGCATAAATTAGCAAAATAAATAGCAAAATATTTAGCTAGAAGTTATGGCTTATAGATGTTGGAATATTGAGCTAGCATTATTAATTTAGCACATGTTCTGTAATATTAAACTTCAGATATTATACATAAGCCGTTTAGCCCAGTTGCGAGTCAAAGCCAGTGCAAGAATATATTAAAGCCTAGATAAGCAAGTGCAAGCGTTATAAAGCAATTTAAAGAGTAAATAAGCCCGAGCAAGTATTTCAGAGCATTTCAAAGCATTTTCAGTACTGTGAGTAACAGTTATTCTTGTTTACATGTTTTATATGAAATTGAGACATAAATTTGCTTCTATATGATTTCTTTGGAATTCAATAGACTTTTGTGAGTGAAGGCGAACACTGTGGTACAGGTGATGCCCAGCTTAGCCGGATCTTACATTTGATCTATTAATATGCATATTTATCTGCTATCTGTTTATTGTTCTGCATACTATACAGCAAACTTTGTGTTAGCGTTTCTTTGTGCATCTCATAAGCATTATATTTAGCGAGCAAGCAATTCTGATGTTCACCACTATCCCTTGAGCATTATGCGGGTAGCTAGCCCCGCATCACAGATTGATCATCTGTCAGCGGTAAACCCATAGTGGTGGCATCTCCGTTCTGCGTGAAATGTCTCAATTGTGCAGCGTTCTTTCTGGGTATTAAGCAAATGCAAGCAAGCAAGCAAGCATAACAGCCTTTTTAGGCACTTTCGCCTCATATTTTACATGCATTCATGAATATCTGTTTACTCACTAAGCATTAGCTTACAGTTGCTATTACAATTTTTACAGGAAAAGGTAAAGAACAAGCTGGACCTTCTGCTTAGGTCTATTATCTGATCTGCCCAGAGGACTTAGCTCACTTTCAGCTTGTGGTATAGCTTTATGATGCCTTGGGTTCTGGGTAGCTGCTTTTATTTTAATAGTGATGTTTTTAGCAACTTAATACTGTAACCTTGTAGCACGTGTAGTGCAAGACTTATAATGTTTTATTTAGCTTTATGCATTTATTATTATTCCTGGGATAAGCAAGCATGTTTTAAAGCAAGGATGTGACAGGATGGTATCAGAGCGTTGGTTTGAGGGATTCAAGTGTTAGCAATAACACTTGGACTCAAACTTTTAAGCAAAGATATTAGCTTCGAATATCTAGGCTTTAACTTGACCTGAGATAGGCTTTGACTATGCTTTAGGAATTGGGAAATGGGGTAGAATAGGAGTTATGCCTATTCTTATGCAAGTATTATTTATATAATTTCAGAACATGTCTGGATCTGGTGAAGGAGCTGGAGGTGGACTCACTCCTGAACAGATCATGCAAATAATGCAAACAATGCTTAACGAGAACAACGAGCGTTAAGCTAAGTTCTTGCAAGAACAGTTTCGTGCTCGTGATGAAGCCGAAACTAAGCGCAGAGAAGAACGTAGGAAAAAGCAACAAGATGATACTGGACGCCACAACGACGACACCGACGAGGAGGAAGCCCCTATAGTCCCTTCTAAGGGCTGCAAGTTCCGTTACTTTAAAGCTTGTGGAGCTCAACCCTTCAAGGGTGCTGCAAACTCGATCGAAGCGCTTGAGTGGATTACTGGCATCGAGCGGATTTTTGTCATTAGTGACTGCGCTGAGGAATCAAAAGTCAGCTTTGCTACTACATTGTTCGAGGGAGGCGCTGTCATGTGGTGGAGGTCTCAGGAGAACATGCACGGAGCCACCTGGATTAAGTCCCTATCTTGGGATGAATTCAAAGTTATCTTCTTTCGTCAGTACTGCCCAGCTGATGAAAAGAAGCGTTTGGAAGAGAAACTGATGTCTCTTACTCAGGGAACCAAATCGGTGACTGAGTATGAGATAGAATTTACCCGATTAAGCTTGCTGTCTGACTATCAAGTCGCTACTGAAGAGCGAAAGATCGACCGTTTTCTGATGGGTCTGCATCCTGAATATCAGAAGTTCTTGAAACACCGGGGATATACCAACTATGCTGACTGTGTTGAAGCTGCTCGAATTCTCGAGCAGGATTTTATTCGAGCTGGAGGAGTTCCTACTTCCTCTGTTAACCCGACATGTCCATCACCGCCAAAGAAATCGCGCACCGGAAGCTATTCTGGATCTTCATCCAGATATTCTCAGCCACAGCAGTCTCAGTACCGACAGTTCGGCTCGCCTCCGGCACAGCAAACTCGATCTTATGCGGTACATTCTGAGCCGAGGCAGTGTCGCCGCTGCCAGAAGTCACACATTGGGCGTTGTAACCCCAATGATGTGAGGTGCTACGTGTGCAATGAAATAGGACATAGCAGTGAGGAATGTCCTAACAAAGTTAAAGTTTGCAACAACTGTTTACGCCCTGGACATAATGAGCATGCATGTACGCATCCGTTCAGCATGATTTACCCGAGTGCAGAGCATCATCCGTGATTGCAGCAACAGCAATACCGACCCCAGCAGCAGCAACAACATCAACAACAACAACAAAGGCAAAACCAACCGGCCCGACATAGCACAACACGTGGAGGTTCTAGCCGCCGTAATGAACCAGCAAGGAATCAGAATCGCGCATTCCAAATAACGGCCGAGCAAGCGAAAGAAATACCAGATGTGGTATCTGGTACGTTTCTTGTTAACTCTATCCCTGCTAGAGTTATTTTCGATTCAGGAGCCAATCGCTCTTTTATATCAAGTGCATTTGCATCTAAGCTTGGAATTACTCCGACAACTCTGCCTGTTATATTTGATATCGAAACGGCCAGTAACGTGTGCGTGTCCACCGATAAAATTTACCGCGACTGCATAATTCTGTTAGATAATTACACGTTCCAACTTGACCTCATTCCTATGGACTTTCACGAATTCGACGTCATCGTCGGTATGGATTGGCTTGATCATCACGACGCCCACATTGTCTGCAAGAAGAAGTTGATAAAGCTCACTACACCGGATGGCCGCAGTATCTGCATCTATGGTGACAGAAAGGAAGGTGACTTATGTTTAATTTCTGTAGTCAAAGCTAGGAAACATATAGCTAAGGGTTGCGTGTCATACTTAGCATATGCAATAGATGCTAAGTCTGAAAAGAAAACTTTAGCCGAGGTACCGATAGCCTCTGAATTTCCAGATGTCTTTCCAGAGGACATCTCTGGACTCCCACCAGACCGTCAGGTGGAGTTCAGAATTGATTTAGTGCCCGGCGCGGCACCAATTGCTCGAGCCCCTTATAGACTTGCACCTGCAGAGATGCAAGAAATGATGAAGCAATTGCAAGAATTGCTAGATAAGGGACTCATACGACCAAGTTCATCTCCCTGGGGAGCTCCTGTCCTTTTTGTTAAGAAGAAAGATGGGACTCTCCGGATGTGCATTGATTATAGGGAATTGAACATTGTAACAATAAAGAACAAATATCCGTTGCCCAGAATAGACGATCTTTTCGACCAGCTTCAGGGAGCCAGTTACTTCTCGAAAATCGATCTTAGATCTGGGTATCATCAACTCAAAGTTCGTGAAGAAGACGTCCCCAAAACAGCTTTCCGTACTAGATATGGGCATTACGAGTTTCTTGTTATGCCCTTTGGCCTTACAAACGCTCCTGCGGCGTTCATGGATCTGATGAACCGCGTTTGTAGACCAATGCTCGATAAGTCTGTTATCGTCTTTATAGACGATATTCTCATCTACTCGAAAACTGAAGCTGAGCATGCTGTGCATCTTAGAGAGCTGCTAGAGTTGCTGCGCAAGGAGCGACTTTACGCCAAGTTCTCTAAATGCGAATTTTGGTTGCGACAGGTGCTTGCAATCTCGATTTATTCATTTTTAAGCTTATCTTTTCTTAAATTTCATGCTCAGCGTTAACTTGCAAATCTTGTATCTTATCAGATACAATTCCTTGGTCATGTGATATCTGGTGAAGGAATCTCTGTGGATCCTTCTAAGATAGAAGCCATTCAAAATTGGGAAGCTCCCAAATCAGCTACCGAGATCCGAAGTTTCTTGGGATTGGCGGGTTACTACCGTCGATTCATTAAGGACTTCTCAAAACTAGCCATGCCTCTTACATCTCTTACTCGCAAGAATGTTCCCTTTATTTGGGAAGAAGCTCAAGAGAACGCATTCCAAACATTAAAACAGAAACTCACCGAAGCACCTATTTTGGCCTTACCCGAAGGCAATGAAGACTTTGTGGTCTTCAGCGATGCTTCATATCAAGGGCTTGGGTGTGTTTTGATGCAAAGAGGCAGAGTCATAGCATATGCTTCTCGCCAACTTAAGGATCATGAAAAGAGTCATCCGACTCATGACCTTGAACTTGCTGCTGTGACTTTTGCATTGAAAACATGGCGACATTATCTCTACGGCACCAAATGTCAACTGTATACGGATCACAAGAGCCTTAAGTATATTTCCAGCCAGAAGGAGCTCAACATGCGCCAGCGACGCTCCATGGAACTCATCAAAGACTATGACTGTGATATTCTTTATCACCCTGGTAAAGCGAATGTGGTGGCCGACGCATTGAGTTGTAAATCCTACTCTGCTAAATGTCTCTATACCTTGACTCATACTTCGTTTTCATCAACTTTGATCGATGAAATTCTCGTTGCTCAAGCCGAAGCCCTAAAAGGGAAAAACCTCAACTCTGAGGACATGAAAGGGCAACTTCAGTTCTTAACCGATAGCCCTCGTGGCTTAAAGCTTTTCAAAAATCGTGTCTGGGTTCCCAAATTTGGTGATGTTCGACAGAAAATTCTTTCGAAAGCCCACTGTTCTAACTTCTCGGTACATCCTGGCAGCACCAAGATGTACAACGATCTAAAAGCCGAATATTGGTGGCCCGGTATGAAAAGAGACGTAGGCCAATATGTCGATAATTGTGTTACTTGCCGATTGGTCAAAGCGGAGCATCAGCAGCCTTATGGCAGTCTACAGCCCCTACCGATTCCCGAGTGGAACTTCGATCACATAACGATGGACTTTGTGACGAAGCTTCCAACTACGCGAAGACAGCACGACGCAATATGGGTGATCGTGGATCGTTTAACCAAAGTTGCGCACTTCATTCCGATTCGCGAGAATTACTCACTAGAGAAACTAGCCAAGTTGTACATAGACGAGATCGTTACCCGACACGATGTGCCTCTATCAATTGTTTCCGACCGCGACAGCCGATTTACTTCGAGGTTCTTGAGTGCATTGCAAGATGGATTAGGCACTAAGATCAGAATGAGCACAGCATATCATCCGCAACCTGATGGCCAGAGTGAGCGCACGATCCTTACGCTCGAAGACATGCTGCGAGCATGTGTCCTTGAGTTTAGCGGTAGTTGGGACGACCACTTGCCGTTAGCAGAGTTTTCTTATAACAATAGTTACCACTCATCCATCAAAGCCGCACCTTTCGAAGCCTTATACGGACGCAAGTGCCGAACTCCTACGTGTTGGCATGAAGCCGGTGAAGCACCAATCGCCGGTCCCGAGCTACTTCAGCAGACTAATGAAAAGATCAGAATTATTCGCCAACGCTTAGAAACCGCTCAATCTCGACAAAAATCGTATCACGACCGACGCCATAAACCTTTAGAATTCCAGAAGGACGATTATGTTGTATTAAAAGTCTCGCCGATGAAAGGTGTGTTCAGATTCGGCAAGCGTGGCAAGTTAGCACCACGATTCGTTGGTCCTTTCAAGATCACCGAGCGTGTTGGAACTCAATCTTATCTGTTGGACTTGTCGAGCGAACTGTCCAACATACACCCCGTATTTCACGTTTCGCAACTAAGGAAGTGCAAGGAAGATGACAAAGAAAAGTGGGCCGATCATCTAACTTACAAGATTAATGAAAGGCTACAATGTGACGAGCCTGAAGTTATTCTAGAAACAAAGATGAAGAAGTTGAGGAATCGAGAGGTATCAATGGTGTTGGTGCAATGGAGGACTTCTCACGGAACTTCTCAGACCTGGGAATCTGAGCAAGACATGAGAGTTCGATATCCGCATCTGTTTGAGCCTTAGGTACTTCGAGGACGAAGTGCAAGCGTGGTGGGCTCATACTATAACACCTTGCCTTTTATTTGCATTTTTATTTTAAGTAATTTTAAGCAATTTGCGTAAAAAGATGTAATTTCGAGATTTAGTATAAATAGGAGTTGAGTGCTCCATTTTCACACTTTTGCAAAACCCGTCTAGCATTTTCAGAGCTCCTCTCTCTAGAACCCGAACTTCTCTCTAACTTTTCTCTCAAACCGACCGGCCAAATCTCGAGTTCTATACGTCATCGGAAAGGTCTCGAAGTGTACTACGCGGATCTACCATTGCATGTGAGATTTGATACGAATTCGAGGTAAGAATTGCCATTTTCGTATTCTGCATTTTTGGGTATTTGAAGGAAGCTTCATATTTCATTTTTGGTTCGATTTTAAGCCATTTAGCTTGAGTTTTAGCCTGATTATGGTAGATTATGTATAATATAACTAAACCGAGGCTTATTACTTAGCTTATTTGTGGATTTGAGGCTTGAAAATGCATGTTTAAAGCTGTAGTTTATGAACAAACTCGAGTATGCATAGAACAGACTCGAAATGCCAAGAACAAGCTCGAATAGAGCTAAATTCGAGACATTGGTTCGAATCTATATACAGATTCGAATCTGACCCCATAATTCGAATCTGTCTTCGAATCTAACCCCCATAATTCGAATCTGTCTTCGAATCTGTCCCCTAAATTCGAATTTAATTGATAAAGTTTACGAACAACGCATAAATTAGCAAAATAATTAGCAAAATATTTAGCTAGAAGTTATGGCTTAGAGATGTTGGAATATTGAGCTAGCAATATTAATTTAGCACATGTTCTGTAATATTGAACTTCAGATATTATACATAAGCCGTTTAGCCCAGTTGCGAGTCAAAGCCAGTGCCAGAATATATTAAAAGCCTAGATAAGCAAGAGCAAGCATTATAAAGCAATTTAAAGCGTAAATAAGCCCGAGCAAGTATTTCAGAGCATTTCAAAGCAATTAAAAGCATAGAAAAGCCAGTGCAAGCATTTTCAGTACTGTGAGTAACAGTTATTCTTGTTTACATGTTTTATATGAAATTGAGACATAAATTGCTTCTATGTGACTTCTTTGGAATTCAATAGACTTTTGTGAGTGAAGGCGAACACTGTGGTACAGGTGATGCCCAGCTTAGCCGGATCTTACATTTGATCTATTAATATGCATATTTATCTGCTATCTGTTTATTGTTCTGCATACTATACAGCAAACTTTGTATTAGCGTTTCTTTGTGCATCTTATAAGCATTATTTTTAGCGAGTAAGCAATTCTGATGTTCACCACTATCCCTTGAGCATTATGCGGGTAGCTAGCCCCGCATCACAGATTGATCATCTGTCAGCGGTAAACCCATAGTGGTGGCATCTCCGTTCTGCGTGAAATGTCTCAATTGTGCAGCGTTCTTTCTGGGTATTAAGCAAATGAGCAAGCAAGCAAGCATAACAGCCTTTTTAGGCACTTTCGCCTCATATTTTACATGCATTCATGAATATCTGTTTACTCACTAAGGGTTGCTGATGTTCGGCTTTCACAAGCCGGCAAGTCCTGCATCGTTCCACGTACTGGCCGATATCCTTCTTCAATCCGGGCCACCAGAAGTCTGCTTTCAGCTCGTTGTACATATTTGTACTTCCGGGATGTACAGAAAACTTGGATTGGTGTGCCTCCTCAATGATCACATGTCTTATGCCACCAAATTTCGGCACCCAGATCCTTCCGTAAACTCCTTTCAGTCCCGACTCACTTGTTTCCATATTCTTAATTTGTACTCTAATATCCTCAGCACCGATATTATTTCTCCTCGGGCTTTCAACCGGATCCAAGTACCCCACTGTGGGTTATACAACACCACAAGGGACCTGTTAAGTTAGTTACAACAATACGTCGTGTCAAAAACCGTTTAAATTCATAAAACCAAGTTTTGTAAGTTTTACAATATCGTTTTCCCCATTTCGGGTCCATATCTAAATTCAAACCATAATTAAGTTTGAACCCATCTCAAGTTCATACCCTGTCCTTTGAATAACTCTTGTCATTTTATGTGTTATTTATGAGTTTCATTCAAAATATTCGAGTTTAGGGAGTGGGTTTAAAATTTTTAGGCATTAAACTCGAACCCCATTCGAGTTTGGGGTAGACTCGAACCCCCACATTCGAATTTGAGGCTTAAACTTGAAAATATATTCGAATCTAGTGCCAAAATCGAGTTTGTTCTTTCATTTCGACTGTGTTCTTGGTATTTTCGAGTTTGTTCATCATTATAACTTAAATCCTTCATTCCAAGGCCTAAAAATCACTGATATATCATGTATGATGCCTAGATTCGATTCTATTATACAAATACTATCATATTCTTGCAAGATTTCAAGCAAAACTAGCTCTATTCATGCAATAGTCGATAAACTCGAATTTCAACTTTCAAAAACTGAAATAACAAACTTAAAAGGGTCGATTCTTACCTCAATCCGTACGAAATCAAGAATCCAAATGCAGATTGTTGTAGTACTCCTCGAAATCTTTCCGATGACGTATAAATCTCGATAATCGGCCGATCGGTTTGTGAGATATCGTAGAGAGAAGTAGAGAGAATTCTAGAGAGAGAAAATGTAGAGAGAGAGAGTGTCCATACAAAATGAAAGGCTTTAGCCTTTTATTCCCATTTTCATCATTTTGCTCATTTCACCCCTCAACTTAACCGGTTCCATAAAATACTGATTTATTCTTAAATTTATCATTAATAACTTTTTAAATTCATAATATTACTTAATAATAATTTTAAATTCTCAAACTTCGTAACTTCTTAAAATAGCAACAAACTTTTAAATAACCCAAATACATAATATTTGCTCATAATTCAACTTAATTTATAAATTTTCCATCTAATTAGCCCAATTTCAATAATATAAATCCGAGGATGTTACAAAATGGGCTCCACCACGCTCAACTTCGTCCTCGAAGTTATGTGGATTCAAACAACTGTGGATATTTCCTCAACATTTCCGTCTTAGCTTCCCATGTATGATTTGCTCCCTTATGATGCTTCCAACGTATAAGCACCATTTCTGTCTCTTTGCTCCTCAACTTCTTCATCTTACTATCTAACACACACTCCGGCTCCTCAACATACCGGAGCCTTTCATCAACTTGCAGCTCGGTGTGGTCAGCCCAATCCTCATTGTCAGTATTAAACGATTTCCTGAGTTTCCCAACGTGAAACACCGGATGTATGCCCGACATCCCTTCAGGCAACTCTAAACGATACGACTGATTTCCTACTTTTTCGGTTATCTTAAATGGTCCGACGAACCTCGGAGCCAGCTTTCCTCTTTTCACAAATCGTGTAACACCTCTCATAGGTGACACTTTCAGATAAACCCAATCATTTACCTCAAAATAGATTGGTTTGTGCCTCCTATCGTAGTAACTTTTCTTACGATCCTGGGCCGCCTTCATGTTCTGTCTAATCAACTGTATCTTCTCGTTCGTTTCTTGAAGCAAAAGTCGGCCCAGCAATCAGTGTTTCACCAGTTTCTCTCCAACATGTAGGAGTCCTACATCTTCTTCCATACAAAGCCTCAAACGGCGCTTTCTTTATAGTTGCGTGATAACTGTTGTTATATGAAAACTCTATAAGTGGCAGATGATCATCCCAGTTGCCACCGAGATCTAGTACACACGCTCTCATCATATCCTCCAAGGTGAGGATTGTTCGTTCACTTTGGCCATCGGTTTGCGGACGATAGGCCGTACTCATAGGCCCAATCCTTCTTGTAACGCTGACCAAAAATTCAAAGTAAACCGGCTATCTCGATCCGATACTATGGACTTAGGCACTCCATGCCTAGAAACAATCTCGTCCATGTAAATCTGAGCCAACTTCTCTAACGAATAACTAGCCCGAATCGGTATAAAGTGAGCCGACTTAGTTAACCTATCGACTATCACCCAAACTGCATCGTGTTGGCGCCTAGTCTTCGGCACTTTTGTATTGAAATCCATCGTTATGTGTTCCCACTTCCATTCCGGAATGGGAAGCGGTTGCAAACTGCCATAGGGTTGCTGATGTTCGGCTTTCACAAGCCGGCAAGTCCTGCATCGTTCCACGTACTGGCCGATAAACTTCTTCAATCCGGGCCACCAGAAGTCTGCTTTCAGCTCGTTGTACATCTTTGTACTTCCGGGATGTACAGAAAACTTGGATTGGTGTGCCTCCTCAATGATCACCTGTCTTATGCCACCAATTTTCGGCACCCAGATCCTTCCGTAAACTCCTTTCTGTCCCGACTCACTTGTTTCCATATTCTTAATCTGTACTCTAATATCCTCAGCACCGATATTATTTCTCCTCGGGCTTTCAACCGGATCCACCAAGTACCCCACTGTGGGTTATACAACACCACAAGGGACCTGTTAAGTTAGTTACAACAATACCTCGTGTCAAAAATCGTTTAAATTCATAAAACCAAGTTTTGTAAGTATTACAATATCTTTTTCCCCATTTCGGGTCCATATCTAAATTCAAACCATAATTAAGTTTGAACCCATCTCAAGTTCATACCCTGTCCTTTGAATAACTCTTGTCATTTTATGTGTTATTTATGAGTTTCATTCAAAATATTCGAGTTTAGGGAGTGGGTTTAAAATTTTTAGGCATTAAACTCGATCCCCATTCGAGTTTGGGGTAGATTCGAACCCCCACATTCGAATTTGAGGCTTAAACTTGAAAATATATTCGAATCTAGTGCCAAAATCGAGTTGTTCTTTCATTTCGACTGTGTTCTTGGTATTTTCGAGTTTGTTCATCATTATAACTTAAATCCTTCATTCCAAGGCCTAAAAATCACTGATATATCATGTATGATGCCTAGATTCGATTCTATTATACAAATTGTGACACCCTTGCCACAACCACCACCATTAACATAACACCCAGGATTAATCATCAAACACAAATAACATAATGATCTGATAACCTAAATTAAGTGCGGAAGCATTTAAGACATAAATAACGTAGTGCAACAAGTGTTAAACACCCTACGGTGCTATATGGTACCAAGTCTAAGTCTACACACCCATACAATTATTACATTCATCCAGAATATTACAACATTGTCTCATAACATAAATTACCGATGAAATAGTGCCGAGTCTCCCAAATCTTCCAAACGACCTAACTAGAAGGTCCGGCTGTAGACTTTCCCTTTCCTGTAAAATAAAATCAACTGGGGTAAGCGAATGCTTAGTGAATACACAGATTTACGCATTTTATAAATCCTTATGATGCCCACAAGAGTAGCACCGACGACACACGTCGTGCACTCTCCACGTACACAAAGTACGACCACACAAGAGCCGTCGCTCTACAAGCTCGCAACTCGTCCTTTAAAATACACTACTGAGACAGACATAACATCGGTAATGACATACTGCCTACGGACCTGGAGGGATCAGCTCCAGCGTCATATAGAGCAGTAACATCAGAGTAACAAATGCGACCCGCAGGTCCATCATAGATGCACAACAAACGAACGGACATGCATCAAATAAGAATGTGCATCCCAATTTACGCAAGTTAGTAGAATTCCAAACGAATAATGAAGCAACATGTCTCAGTAAGCAAAAGCAATCATAAAGCAGATATAAACATGCGAAATCATATGTACTCACAGTGGGTGCGTAATTAAACTTTAACCAATTTTATTTCTCTTCGGGCTTTCAACCGGATCCACCAAGTACCCCACTGTGGGTTAAACAACACCACAAGGGACCTGTTATATTAATTACAACAATACCTCGTATCAATAACCGTTTAAATCCATAAAATCAAGTTTCGTAAGTTTGGCGATATTTTCCCCCATTTCGGGTCTATGTCTAAATTCATACCATAATTAAGCTTGAACCCATTTCAAGTTTACATCTTGTCCTTTGCATATTTCATATCATTTTATGTGTTGTTTATGAGTTTCATTCATAATACTCGAGTTTAGAGAGTAGCATTCTCAATTTTAGGCATTAAACTCGAATTTAATGGGTTAGATTCGAACCTATGCATCAGATTCGAAACTTATGCATCAGATTCGAACCCTTATGGTCAGATTCGAACTAAGCTTCGAATCTATGGTTAGATTCGAACCCCCCCCCCCCCTTAGAATCTGATGGTACACATTCGAATCTAGTACCAAACTCGAGTTTGTTCTTACATTTCGACTCTGTTCTTGGCATATTCGAGTCTGTTCATCCTTATGACTTAAATCCTTCATTCTAAGGCCTAAAATCACTGATATATCATGTATGATACCTATATTCGATTCTATTATGCATATACTATCATAATCTTGCAATATTTCAAGCAAAACAAGCTCCAATTTACATAAAATGACAGATTCGAAATTCTAGTTCTTCAAAACCGAAACAATAAACTTAAAAGGGTCGATTCTTACCTTAATTCGTACGAAATCGGAAATCCATTTGTAGATTGTTGTTGTACTCCTCGATACCTTTCCGTTGACGTATAATTTTGGATAATCTGACGGTCGGTTTGTGAGATAACTTAGAGAGATGTAGAGAGAAAATTCTTAGAGAGAGAAAGTAGTGAGAGAGTCAAAATGGTGAAAATGAAGCCCTTTTGCCCTTTTTATTCAACTTTAATCATTTTTGCACATTTCACCACTCGACCTAATCGGTTCCATAAAATACTGATTTAATCTTAAAATTATCATAAATAACTTTTAATTCCTTAATATTCCATAACAATGATTCTGAGTTCAATTTTCTTAAAAATAGCAACAAACTTGCTAAATATCCAAAATACATAATAATCACGTAAATTCCAACTTAAATATATAAATTTTTTCCACTTAATGAACGAAATTACAATAAAATAAATCCGAGGATGTTACAGCATGGGCTCCACCACGCTTAACTTCGTCCTCGAAGTTACTCGGATTCAAATAGTTTCGGATACTTTCTTAACATTTCTGATTTGACTTCCCATGTATGATTTGCTCCCTTATGATGCTTCCAACGTATAAGCACCATTTCTATCTCTTTGCTCCTCAATTTCTTCATCTTAGTATCCAATATACATTCCGACTCCTCCACATATCGAAGCCTTTCATCCACTTGCAGCTCTGTGTGATCTGCCCAATCCTCATTTCCAGTGTTAAACGATTTTCGGAGATTCCCAACGTGAAATACTGGATGTATGCCTGACATCTCTTCAGGCAACTCCAGGCGATACGATTGATTTCCAACTTTTTCTACTATCTTAAAGGGCCCAACAAATCTCGGAGCCAACTTGCCCCTTTTTACAAAACGAGTAACACCCCTCATGGGTGATACTTTCAGATAAACCCAATCATTCACCTCAAAATTGATTGGTTTGTGCCTCCTATCGTAGTAACTTTTCTGACGATCCTGGGCTGCTTTCATGTTCTGCCTAATCAACTGTATCTTCTCGTTTGTTTCTTGAAGCAAAGCCGACCCAGCGATTTGTGTTTCTCCTGTTTCTCTCCAACATGTAGGAGTCCTACATCTCCTTCCATATAAAGCCTCAAACGGTGCTTTCTTGATTGTCGCATGATAGCTATTATTGTACGAAAACTCTATTAGTGGCAGGTGATCATCCCAGTTGCCACCGAGATCTAACACACACGATCTCATCATATCTTCCAAAGTAAGGATCGTTCGTTCACTTTGGCCATCAGTTTGCGGACGATAGGCTGTACTCATTGCTATTCTCGTCCCTAACCCTTCTTGTAGTGCCGACCAGAAGTTCGAAGTAAATCGGCTATCTCTATCCGACACTATGGACTTAGGCACTCCATGCCTAGCAACGATCTCGTCCATATAGATTTGAGCTAACTTCTCCAATGAATAACTTTCACGAATCGGAATAAAGTGAGCTGACTTAGTTAACCGATCCACTATTACCCAAACTGCATCATGCTGTTGCTTAGTCTTCGGCAGCTTTGTAACAAAATCTATAGTAACGTGCTCCCACTTCCATTCCGGAATAGGAAGCGGTTGCATACTGCCGTACGGTTGCTGATGTTCGGCCTTTACCAACCGACAAGTTCGGCATCTTTCCACATACTGCCCTATGTCTCTCTTCAATCCCGGCCACCAAAAATCTGCCTTTAAGTCATTGTACATCTTTGTACTTCCAGGATGTACAGAAAACCTAGACTGGTGTGCTTCTTCGATAATTACTTGTCTCATTCCACCATATTTCGGCACCCAAATCCTCCCGTACACACCTTTTAAGCCAGACTCGCTCGTTTCCATATTCTTTAGTTGCATCCTAATATCCTCAGCACCAATATTTTCATCTTTCAAGGCTTCTTCCTGAGCGGCCTTGACATCATCAATTATCGTGGAGGTCAGCATTGTAGACGTCATCATATAACAGAAATCTTTAGCATAAGCTTTTCGACTCAAGGCATCGGGTACTACATTAGCCTTTCCGGGATGATAAAGTATCTCACAATCGTAGTCTTTAATAAGCTCCATAGACCTACGTTGTCTCATATAAAGTTCCTTCTGGCTAAAAATATACTTCAAGCTCTTATGGTCCGTGTAAAGTTGACACTTAGTACCGTACAGGTAGTGCCTCCATAATTTCAATGCAAACGTTACTGCGGTCAACTCCAAGTCATGAGTTGAATAGTTCTTTTCGTGTTGCTTAAGCTGTCTCGAGGCATAAGCGATCACCTTTCCACGCTGCATCAGTACATCACCTAACCCTAACCTTGAAGCATCGGTATAAACTATAAAGTCATCATTGCCTTCAGGTAAGGCAAGTATCGGAGCCTCGCTTAATGCTTTCTTCAGAACCTCAAAGGCCTCCTGTTGCACAGTTTCCCATATAAACGGTGCATTCTTCTTGGTTAATGCAGTTAAAGGAACTGCAATCTTCGAAAAATCTTTGATAAATCTCCGATAATACCCTGCCAGCCCAAGAAAACTTCTAATTTCGGTATCTGATTGAGGCGGCTCCCAGTTCTTTACTGCTTCAACTTTGGCTGGATCCACAGAAATCCCAGCCCCCGAAATCACATGTCCTAGAAACTGTATCTGTTGTAGCCAAAACTCGCACTTTGAGAACTTGGCGTACAACCTTTCCTTCCTTAGCAATTCCAACAGTTCTCTCAGATGTTCAACATGTTCGGCTTCAGACTTAGAGTATACTAGAATATCATCGATAAACACAATTACCGATTTATCCAACATCGCTCTGCAAACCCTATTCATTAAATCCATAAACACTGCTGGGGCGTTAGTTAATCCGAAAGGCATGACCAGAAACTCGTAATGCCCATACCGAGTTCTGAAAGCTGTCTTCGGCACATCTTCCTCTCGAACCTTCAATTGATGATATCCCGATCTCAGATCAATCTTAGAAAATACACTAGCCCCGTGTAGTTGATCAAATAAGTCGTCTATCCGTGGCAACGGATACTTGTTCTTAATCGTCAACTTATTCAGCTCCCGGTAATCTATACACATCCTCATCGTGCCATCCTTCTTCTTTACAAACAGTACCGGGGCTCCCCATGGCGATGAACTCGGCCGAATGAAGCCTTTGTCCAACAGCTCTTGAAGTTGTGTCATCATTTCTTTCATCAGTTGGGGCGAGGCGATAAGGAGAACGAGCTACCGGTGCAGCTCCCGGGATCAGGTCAATTCGAAATTCAACTTGTCTATCAGGCGGCACGCCAGACAAGTCTTCCGGAAACACATCCGGAAACTGTGAAACAATAGGCACATCGGCCAACGTTCTCTTTTCAGCCTTGGCATCAATAGCATATGCCAGGTAGGCGTCACACCCCTTTGCAACAAGTTTTCGAGCTTTTGCAATGGTTAGTAAGCACAGATCCCCACTTCTCCTATCTCCGTAGATGCAAATCTCACGCCCCTCCGGAGTAGTTATCTTAATCATTCGGCTCTTACACACTATCTGGGCTTCATTCTCTATCAACCAATCCATCCCGATTATCACATCGAATTCACTAAATTCTATAGGGATCAAGTCCAAATTGAAGACTACATCTTCAATTACTAACGTGCAGTTACGGTAGACATGATCTACTTTTACTAAAGTGTTACTAGAAGTTTCTATATCAAGAACAGCAGATAATCTAGATAGTGGCATGGCAAGTCTTTGTGCAACATAGTAGAAACAAACGATCTATTGGCACCAGAATCAAATAAAACTCGTGCTGGCATAGAATTAACTATGAACGTACCCGTGACGACTTCCGGATTTTCCCTTGCCTCCTCTGCAGTTATCTGAAAAGCACGAGCAGGTGCCCTTTGAGACTGACCCCGGCCTCGGTTAACTGAACCACCGCTTGAGCCTCCCGAAGATCGTGTTGTAGATGGAGCAGCAGCTGCTGGATCGTACTTTCTGCAATTCCTACTGTAGTGTCCCAATACACCACACTTATGGCAAGCATCTCCCTTCCTGGGGCAATCACTCTGATAATGGCCCAACTCACCACAACAAAAACAAGCACGTCCATTGGTGCACTTGCCGAAGTGTTCCAAGTGACACCTATTACAATATCGCGGCTCGGTGTTGATGGAGTAGGCACGAGCACGACCACGGTCGGAAGAACCAGACGATCGACGATACGACTGCTGAGGTGAGTACTGTGAAGACCGGGAAGATCCCGAGTATCCTCCCTCCAGCTGGCGCTTCGGCGGTGACGGCTGTGTTGGGTTGGTGGAAGCAGCAGTAGACCCAATCGAATAACCCGACATTATCAAAATCTGCTCTACATTTCTGGCAGCCTCAAGTAAGCCAGGAAATGTAGGGTAGCGGACGTTGCTCATAACCCTCCTAATTTCAATGTCAAGACCAGCCTCGAACATGGTCACTTTTCTTTCTTCAGTGTCCACCTGATGAGGCGCAAACAGACTCAGCCTCGTAAATTCTACAGCATATTGGGACACCGTCTTAGTCCCTTGCATCAGCGCCATAAACTTTGCCTCCAATCTTCGGCGCTCATCAACCGGACAGTACTGCTGAGTGAATAGTTCCTTGAACTCAGCCCAAGTCATTACACTTACTTTTTCCAAGGTTAAAGCATTAACCATGGAATTCCACCACATAATTGCATCATTTGTGAACATTGATGTAGCATACCGAACCATATCCTTCTCAGCACAGTCGCTGATTCGGAATGTTCTCTCAGTAGCTGTTATCCATTCAAGTGCGGCAACAGCATCCCCTAAACCGTTAAACTCCACCGCCCCGTTTCCTTTAAAATCCTTAAACCGACAACCCCTGGGCTTATTAGATGACCCAGTGTTGTCATCTTGTTCCTCATTATTTCCCTCCCTTTCTTTTTCCTTGTTCTTCCTTTTATCTTCTCTTCTCTTAGCATCGGCTTCATCTCGAGCCCGAAACTGATCTTGTATCATTTTGTTCTGTTCAGCCATCAAGGCTAACATCATTTCTCTGGCTTCTTCGGGTGTCATTCCTCCTCCAGACATGTTCTGAAATTATAAACATATAACTTGTTTAGTAACATGTCATTAATTTAAAGACACCACTTTTGTGTCCCGTATGATAGTCAATCTCTTATAATTACTAGATCATAACCTATCTTAGTTCAGATCATTACTTAGCATCACTACATATCATCGCTTAATGTTTGAGATCAAGACCTCACGGACACTTGAATCTCAAACAACTGCTCTGATACCATCTCGTGTGACACCCTTGCCACAACAACCACCATTAACATAACACCCAGGATTAATCATCAAACACAAATAACATAATGATCTGATAACCTAAATTAAGTGCGGAAGCATTTAAGACATAAATAACGTAGTGCAACAAGTGTTAAACACCCTACGGTGCTATATGGTACCAAGTCTAAGTCTACACACCCATACAATTATTACATTCATCCAGAATATTACAACATTGTCTCATAACATAAATTACCGATGAAATAGTGCCGAGTCTCCCAAATCTTCCAAACGACCTAACTAGAAGGTCCGGCTGTAGACTTTCCCTTTCCTGTAAAATAAAATCAACTGAGGGGTAAGCGAATGCTTAGTGAATACACAGATTTACGCATTTTATAAATCCTTATGATGCCCACAAGAGTAGCACCGACGACACACGTCGTGCACTCTCCACGTACACAAAGTACGACCACACAAGAGCCGTCGCTCTACGAGCTCGCAACTCGTCCTTTAAAATACACTACTGAGACAGACATAACATCGGGGATGACATACTGCCTATGGACTTGGAGGGATCAGCTCCAGCGTCATATAGAGCAGTAACATCAGAGTAACAGATGAGACCCGCAGGTCCATCATAGATGCACAACAAACGAACGGACATGCATCAAATAAGAATGTGCATCCCAATTTACGCAAGTTAGTAGAATTCCAAACGAATAATGAAGCAACATGTCTCAGTAAGCAAAAGCAATCATAAAGCAGATATAAACATGCGAAATCATATGTACTCACAGTGGGTGCGTAATTAAACTTTAACCAATTTTATTTCTCTTCGGGCTTTCAACCGGATCCACCAAGTACCCCACTGTGGGTTAAACAACACCACAAGGGACCTGTTAAATTAGTTACAACAATATTTCGTATCAATAACCGTTTAAATCCATAAAATCAAGTTTCGTAAGTTTGGCGATATTTTCCCCCATTTCGGGTCTATGTCTAAATTCATACTATAATTAAGCTTGAACCCATTTCAAGTTTACATCTTGTCCTTTGTATATTTCATATCATTTTATGTGTTGTTTATGAGTTTCATTCATAATACTCGAGTTTAGAGAGTAGCATTCTCAATTTTAGGCATTAAACTCGAATTTAATGGGTTAGATTCGAACCTATGCATCAGATTCGAAACTTATGCATCAGATTCGAACCCTTATGGTCAGATTCGAACTAAGCTTCGAATCTATGGTTAGATTCGAACCCCCCCCCCCCCTTAGAATCTGATGGTACACATTCGAATCTAGTACCAAACTCGAGTTTGTTCTTACATTTCGACTCTGTTCTTGGCATATTCGAGTCTGTTCATCCTTATGACTTAAATCCTTCATTCTAAGGCCTAAAATCACTGATATATCATGTATGATACCTATATTCGATTCTATTATGCATATACTATCATAATCTTGCAATATTTCAAGCAAAACAAGCTCCAATTTACATAAAATGACAGATTAGAAATTCTAGTTCTTCAAAACCGAAACAATAAACTTAAAAGGGTCGATTCTTACCTTAATTCGTACGAAATCGGAAATCCGTTTGTAGATTGTTGTTGTACTCCTCGATACCTTTCCGTTGACGTATAATTTTAGATAATCTGACGGTCGGTTTGTGAGATAACTTAGAGAGATGTAGAGAGAAAATTCTTAGAGAGAGAAAGTAGTGAGAGAGTCAAAATGGTGAAAATGAAGCCCTTTTGCCCTTTTTATTCAACTTTAATCATTTTTGCACATTTCACCACTCGACCTAACCGGTTCCATAAAATACTGATTTAATCTTAAAATTATCATAAATAACTTTTAATTCCTTAATATCCCATTACAATGATTCTGAGTTCAATTTTCTTAAAAATAGCAACAAACTTGCTAAATATCCAAAATACATAATAATCACGTAAATTCCAACTTAAATATATAATTTTTTTCCACTTAATGAACGAAATTACAATAAAATAAATCCGAGGATGTTACACAAATACTATCATATTCTTGCAAGATTTCAAGCAAAACTAGCTCTATTCATGCAATAGTCGATAAACTCGAATTTCAACTTTCAAAACTGAAATAACAAACTTAAAAGGGTCGATTCTTACCTCAATCCGTACGAAATCAAGAATCCAAATGCAGATTGTTGTAGTACTCCTCGAAATCTTTCCGATGACGTATAAATCTCGATAATCGGCCGGTCGGTTTGTGAGATATCGTAGAGAGAAGTAGAAAGAATTCTAGAGAGAGAAAATGTAGAGAGAGAGTGTGTCCATAGAAAATGAAAGGCTTTAGCCTTTTATTCCCATTTTCATCATTTTGCTCATTTCACCCCTCAACTTAACCGGTTCCAAAAAATACTGATTTATTCTTTAATTTATCATTAATAACTTTTTAAATTCATAATATTACTTAATAATAATTTTAAATTCTCAAACTTCGTAACTTCTTAAAATAGCAACAAACTTTTAAATAACCCAAATACATAATATTTGCTCATAATTCAACTTAATTTATTAATTTTCCATCTAATTAGCCCAATTTCAATAATATATATCCGAGGATGTTACAAAATGGGCTCCACCACGCTCAACTTCGTCCTCGAAGTTATGTGGATTCAAACAACTGTGGATATTTCCTCAACATTTCCGTCTTAGCTTCCCATGTATGATTTGCTCCCTTATGATGCTTCCAACGTATAAGCACCATTTCTATCACTTTGCTCCTCAACTTCTTCATCTTACTATCTAACACACACTCCGGCTCCTCAACATACCGGAGCCTTTCATCAACTTGCGGCTTGGTGTGGTCAGCCCAATCCTCATTGTCAGTATTAAACGATTTCCTGAGTTTCCCAACGTGAAACACCGGATGTATGCCCGACATCCCTTCAGGCAACTCTAAACGATACGACTGATTTCCTACTTTTTCGGTTATCTTAAATGGTCCGACGAACCTCGGAGCCAGCTTTCCTCTTTTCACAAATCGTGTAACACCTCTCATAGGTGACACTTTCAGATAAACCCAATCATTTACCTCAAAATAGATTGGTTTGTGCCTCCTATCGTAGTAACTTTTCTTACGATCCTGGGCCGCCTTCATGTTCTGTCTAATCAATTGTATCTTCTCGTTCGTTTCTTGAAGCAAAAGTCGGCCCAGCAATCAGTGTTTCACCAGTTTCTCTCCAACATGTAGGAGTCCTACATCTTCTTCCATACAAAGCCTCAAACGGCGCTTTCTTTATAGTTGCGTGATAACTGTTGTTATATGAAAACTCTATAAGTGGCAGATGATCATCCCAGTTGCCACCGAGATCTAGTACACACGCTCTCATCATATCCTCCAAGGTGAGGATTGTTCGTTCACTTTGGCCATCGGTTTGCGGACGATAGGCCGTACTCATAGGCCCAATCCTTCTTGTAACGCTGACCAAAAATTCAAAGTAAACCGGCTATCTCGATCCGATACTATGGACTTAGGCACTGCATGCCTAGAAACAATCTCGTCCATGTAAATCTGAGCCAACTTCTCTAACGAATAACTAGCCCGAATCGGTATAAAGTGAGCCGACTTAGTTAACCTATCGACTATCACCCAAACTGCATCGTGTTGGCGCCTAGTCTTCGGCAGTTTTGTAACGAAATCCGTCGTTAAGTGTTCCCACTTCCATTCCGGAATGGGAAGCGGTTGCAAACTGCCATAGGGTTGCTGATGTTCGGCTTTCACAAGCCGGCAAGTCCTGCATCGTTCCACGTACTGGCCGATAAACTTCTTCAATCCGGGCCACCAGAAGTCTTCTTTCAGCTCGTTGTACATCTTTGTACTTCCGGGATGTACAGAAAACTTGGATTGGTGTGCCTCTTCAATGATCACCTGTCTTATGCCACCAAATTTCGGCACCCAGATCCTTCCGTAAACTCCTTTCAGTGCCGACTCACTTGTTTCCATATTCTTAATCTGTACTCTAATATCCTCAGCACCGATATTATTTCTCCTCGGGCTTTCAACCGGATCCACCAAGTACCCCACTGTGGGTTATTCAACACCACAAGGGACCTGTTAAGTTAGTTACAACAATACCTCGTGTCAAAAACCGTTTAAATTCATAAAACCAAGTTTTGTAAGTTTTACAATATCTTTTTCCCCATTTCGGGTCCATATCTAAATTCAAACCATAATTAAGTTTGAACCCATCTCAAGTTCATACCCTGTCCTTTGAATAACTCTTGTCATTTTATGTGTTATTAATGAGTTTCATTCAAAATATTCGAGTTTAGGGAGTGGGTTTAAAATTTTTAGGCATTAAACTCGAACCCCATTCGAGTTTGGGGTAGATTCGAACCCCCACATTCGAATTTGAGGCTTAAACTCAAAAATATATTCGAATCTAGTGCCAAAATCAAGTTTGTTCTTTCATTTCGACTGTGTTCTTGGTATTTTCGAGTTTGTTCATCATTATAACTTAAATCCTTCATTCCAAGGCCTAAAAATCACTGATATATCATGTATGATGCCTAGATTCGATTCTATTATACAAATACTATCATATTCTTGCAAGATTTCAAGCAAAACTAGCTCTATTCATGCGATAGTCGATAAACTCGAATTTCAACTTTCAGAAACTGAAATAACAAACTTAAAAGGGTCGATTCTTACCTCAATCCGTACGAAATCAAGAATCCAAATGCAGATTGTTGTAGTACTCCTCGAAAT
The DNA here is from genome assembly GCA_020465985.1 of Centrapalus pauciflorus. Classification (NCBI taxonomy): domain Eukaryota; kingdom Viridiplantae; phylum Streptophyta; class Magnoliopsida; order Asterales; family Asteraceae; genus Centrapalus; species Centrapalus pauciflorus. The sequence goes on along the minus strand of JAANYP010005307.1, from coordinate 130,162 downwards.
CTTTCCGATGACGTATAAATCTCGATAATCGGCCGGTCGGTTTGTGAGATATCGTAGAGAGAAGTAGAGAGAATTCTAGAGAGAGAAAATGTAGAGAGAGAGTGTCCATAGAAAATGAAAGGCTTTAGCCTTTTATTCCCATTTTCATCATTTTGCTCATTTCACCCCTCAACTTAACCGGTTCCATAAAATACTGATTTATTCTTAAATGTATCATTAATAATTTTTTAAATTCATAATATTACTTAATAATAATTTTAAATTCTCAAACTTCGTAACTTCTTAAAATAGCAACAAACTTTTAAATAACCCAAATACATAATATTTGCTCATAATTCAACTTAATTTATAAATTTTCTATCCAATTAGCCCAATTTCAATGATATAAATCCGAGGATGTTACAAAATGGGCTCCACCACACTCAACTTCGTCCTCGAAGTTATGTGGATTCAAACAACTGTGGATATTTCCTCAACATTTCCGTCTTAGCTTCCCATGTAAGATTTGCTCCCTTATGATGCTTCCAACGTATAAGCACCATTTCTATCTCTTTGCTCCTCAACTTCTTCATCTTACTATCTAACACACACTCCGGCTCCTCAACATACCGGAGCCTTTCATCAACTTGCAGCTCGGTGTGGTCAGCCCAATCCTCATTGTCAGTATTAAACGATTTCCTGAGTTTCCCAACGTGAAACACCGGATGTATGCCCCACATCCCTTGCAACTCTAAACGATACGACTGATTTCCTACTTTTTCGGTTATCTTAAATGGTCCGACGAACCTCGGAGCCAACTTTCCTCTTTTCACAAATCGTGTAACACCTCTCATAGGTGACACTTTCAGATAAACCCAATCATTTACCTCAAAATAGATTGGTTTGTGCCTCCTATCGTAGTAACTTTTCTGACGATCCTGGGCCGCCTTCATGTTCTGTCTAATCAACTGTATCTTCTCGTTCGTTTCTTGAAGCAAAAGTCGGCCCAGCAATCAGTGTTTCACTAGTTTCTCTCCAACATGTAGGAGTCCCACATCTTCTTCCATACAAAGCCTCAAACAGCGCTTTCTTTATAGTTGTGTGATAACTGTTGTTATATGAAAACTCTATAAGTGGCAGATGATCATCCCAGTTGCCACCGAGATCTAGTACACACGCTCTCATCATATCCTCCAAGGTGAGGATTGTTCGTTCACTTTGGCCATCGGTTTGCGGACGATAGGCCGTACTCATAGCGATCCTTGTTCCCAATCCTTCTTGTAACGCTGACCAAAAATTCGAAGTAAACCGGCTATCTCGATCCGATACTATGGACTTAGGCACTCCATGCCTAGAAACAATCTCGTCCATGTAAATCTGAGCCAACTTCTCTAACGAATAACTAGCCCGAATCGGTATAAAGTGAGCCCACTTAGTTAACCTATCGACTATCACACAAACTGCATCGTGTTGGCGCCTAGTCTTCGGCAGTTTTGTAACGAAATCCATCGTTATGTGTTCCCACTTCCATTCCGGAATGGGAAGCGGTTGCAAACTGCCATAGGGTTGCTGATGTTCGGCTTTCACAAGCCGGCAAGTCCTGCATCGTTCCACGTACTGGCCGATATCCTTCTTCAATCCGGGCCACCAGAAGTCTGCTTTCAGCTCGTTGTACATCTTTGTACTTCCGGGATGTACAGAAAACTTGGATTGGTGTGCCTCTTCAATGATCACCTGTCTTATGCCACCAAATTTCGGCACCCAGATCCTTCCGTAAACTCCTTTCAGTCCTGACTCACTTGTTTCCATATTCTTAATCTGTACTCTAATATCCTCAGCACCGATATTATTTCTCCTCGGGCTTTCAACCGGATCCACCAAGTACCCCACTGTGGGTTATACAACACCACAAGGGACCTGTTAAGTTAGTTACAACAATACCTCGTGTCAAAAACCGTTTAAATTCATAAAACCAAGTTTTGTAAGTTTACAATATCTTTTTCCCCATTTCGGGTCCATATCTAAATTCAAACCATAAATAAGTTTGAACCCATCTCAAGTTCATACCTTGTCCTTTGAATAACTCTTGTCATTTTATGTGTTATTTATGAGTTTCATTCAAAAAAATTCGAGTTTAGGGAGTGGGTTTTAAATTTTTAGGCATTAAACTCGAACCCCATTCGAGTTTGGGGTAGATTCGAACCCCCACATTCGAATTTGAGGCTTAAACTCGAAAATATATTCGAATCTAGTGCCAAAATCGAGTTTGTTCTTTCATTTTGACTGTGTTCTTTGTATTTTCGAGTTTGTTCATCATTATAACTTAAATCCTTCATTCCAAGGCCTAAAAATCACTGATATATCATGTACGATGCCTAGATTCGCTTCTATTATACAAATACTATCATATTCTTGCAAGATTTCAAGCAAAACTAGCTCTATTCATGCAATAGTCGATAAACTCGAATTTCAACTTTCAAAAACTGAAATAACAAACTTAAAAGGGTCGATTCTTACCTCAATCCGTATGAAATCAAGAATCCAAATGCAGATTGTTGTAGTACTCCTCGAGATCTTTCCGATGACGTATAAATCTCGATAATCGGCCGGTCGGTTTGTGAGATATCGTAGAGAGAAGTAGAGAGAATTCTAGAGAGAGAAAATGTAGAGAGAGAGTGTGTCCATAGAAAATGAAAGCCTTTAGCCTTTTATTCCCATTTTCATCATTTTGCTCATTTCACCCCTCAACTTAACCGGTTCCATAAAATACTGATTTATTCTTAAATTTATCATTAATAACTTTTTAAATTCATAATATTACTTAATAATAATTTTAAATTCTCAAACTTCGTAACTTCTTAAAATAGCAACAAACTTTTACATAACCCAAATACATAATATTTGCTCATAATTCAACTTAATTTATAAATTTTCCATCTAATTAGCCCAATTTCAGTAATATAAATCCGAGGATGTTACAGTTTTTAAGGGGTTTTAGCTTGTTCTTCACTGCTTTTTACGTGTTTTGGGTTATTTTATATCATCATCTCGTGTGACACCCTTGCCACAACAATCACCATTTACATAACACCCAGGATTAATCATCACACACAATTACAATGATGATCTGATAACCTATTTTAAATTTCTTAATACTCCATAACAATGATTCAGAATCTGCCCTACATTTGCTGGCTTATAGTTTACCAATCATTTAGAAACTTTTTTAGGCTTTAAAACTGATAAAATAGTATTCTGAACTGTTCTGTCTTAGAAATTCTGCTAAAACCTGCTGTATTTCGGAACAGTCACTGTACCATTTCGGACCAATTAGGATCCCAATTCGGACCGTATAATGCCCTAGTTCGGACCTCATTTCGGTCCAATTCGGACCAACCTTAGGTGAACTTCTGACCAACCCAGTGCCCATTACGGACCTTAATTCGGTCCCATCCGAACTTCGGACCATCCGAAGTTATAGTCAGGCTTCCACAATCTACCATTTTGGACTTGTGCTTTTATTTTAAAATTCACCCATCTCCATTTCGGATCCCCCGAACTCGGACCATCCGAATTCGGTCCCCTACCTAGACATTTTCATAAGTCTATGTCCACTGTTCACCCGAATTCAAACCATCCAAATTCGGTTCCCTCATCTCATTCGAACCACATATTGTCCATCTGAAGTACCCTATCCGAAGTCGTCACTGTTCATCTGAATCCGGTTCATCCGAATTCGTTCCATCAGACTTCGTCCATCCGAAGTACCCCATCTGAACTCACAGTTCATCCGAATTTGATCCTTGTCCGTACCGCTGTCCATCCGAATTGCTACATATCCGAAACACTGTCCATCTGAATTACTATTTCATCCGAAATCCGTCTGATATCCGAATTAGCACCATCCACAGTGCTATTCTTCCAAAGTCCAGCCCATCCGTGTCAAGTTTCACCATTAAGATCTTATCTTTTTCATCAGCACCAAAATCATGTCTCGCGAAGCTCTCGTACTCGGATTTGAGAACAGACCACCTGTTCTCTAACCCAATGAGTACGAACAATGGAAATCCCGGTTCCTCAAATTCATTGGGATGCAACCGTTTGGGAATTTAATGCTTCAGTCCATCTCCGAGGCTCCCGTCATCTATTATCGGGAAATAGCAGCCAGACCTGAGGCTGACCCCCCTGTTTTAGCCTCCAAAGTTGAAAGAGAACCGGCTAATGACGCCGAGAGAGACAGATAGCATGCCGATAAGAGGGCGGAATATTTGATCTATCAGGCCCTCCCCACTGACATTCTGGTTGGCGTAGACATCAAAATGTCTGCCAAGGAAATATGGGACGAATTGGAAGTCCAGATGCTGGGGGGCAGATCTCGATGATAGGGCCAAGATTGAGGAGGCCAAGGCTAAGTTTACAGAATTCCACACAAAAGACAGGAAATCTCTGCAAGCCACGTTTACAAGGTTTTGTGTGGTCCTGAATGAGTTGAACAAACTGCACCTTAAAAAGGATAGGGATGACATAAACATCCAGTTCTTTGCAGCCTTAGCCCCCGAGTGGCAGATCACATGTCGGGCCACGAAACGAGTCCTGAACATTCCTAAGGTATCCATCAACGTCGTCTTTAAGGAGCTAAAGAAGTATCAAGGGGATGTGGATCAACAAAAACTGATGGCGAATCAATTGGCATCTTTACTGCTATCAGCCAACACCGGAATGAAACCCAATGATTCACTCGCCTTGATTACCAACACGAATATTCCAACACCATCCTTTGCTCCAGGTTCATCATCATCGCAGTGCAGGTATGCCTCTCCTCCACGACAGGTACTTGATGAGGAAGAGGCCACAATACAGGAACAGATAGCCTTGTGGACCTATCGTCTCCAACAACGACGGTTTTCCAACAAGACTAACAACCAACTCCGTTATGACACCGTTCAACGGAGGTACTCAGATGATCGAAGGGATGAACGACGCGATGATTATCGCAGGGACGACTACCGAATGGATGATCGGGATGACAGGAGGTATGACGATAGACGCGACTATCGAGATGATCGCCGTTATGAAAGGCGAGACGATAGGCGCGAGGATCGAAGGGACGACAGGCGGGACTATGATAGGCGGGACGATTGACGGGATTATCGTAGGGACGACCGCAGAGGTGAGAGGAGAGAGCCTGAGAGAAGGGAAAGAAGGAGAGATGAAAGTAGAGAGCATCGCCGCGCCGATAAGATGCCGGCAGAGTGGATAGATGAACGGCCGCGACCAGACGAACCGAAAGTCGCAGACGAGCGTCTCTGTTACAAGTGAGGAAAACCAGTCCACTTTGCTCGGCAGTGGAAAATCAATTTTGACAGAGACGTTGCCTGTTATGAGAGAAAGCTGGAGGCCGCGAAGAAAAGAACCGATGCGCTGGCCCTCGTCGCCCAGGAAGATTACTGGGATGCTGAAGACACCGATGAGGAGGATGACAAGGGCAAGAACTGTTACATGGTTGATCGTATTGGGTTGGAGCATTGTGCCGTTTCCACTGCTGCGTCTTCAGATCATGCTGCTGAGGGGGAGACATTGAAAAATCCACCAGCGTGTCTGATGACCACAACCGACGATCCCGAATGCTCTACATCCGGTTCTGAGACAAATGAGGTATATTCCTGTTACATTCCTGAACATGTAAATAATTTATTTGTAAATAATGAATGTACATTGCACACACATATTCTTGATCTACAGGCTAGATTAAATGCTGAAACTGCAAAGTGTGTTCAGGCTGAACATCAAGCTCAAACTTTAAAAGAGTCGTCTGAATTGTATCATTCAAAGTGGTTAACTAATCACAATGTTATAAAACAGATGTTAATCGAAAAAGTAGATGTTCAGGACACGAATATATATCTTGAATCTTGCATGGACACGTTATCAAAAGAAAAAATCTCATTAAAAGAAGAAACTTCTGTATTTACAAAGCAGTTAGATACGGTAAATATGGAAAATATAGATAGTTTAGAAAAATATAAAATGATTGAAGAAGAAAGGATAAGTTTGTACTCTCGAATAAAGACCCTTGATGATGCATTTTTAAAAAGGGGTCAAACAGAACAAACTATCCACTTAAATCAGCCCAAAGAAACTAGATTTTACCATTCTAAACAAGGAATCGGTTTTAAAAATCCTAAATATTTGGAAAAAGCACAAAAAGTTTTACCTTTATTTTATGACATGAATTATATGGGAGCCGGTCTTAAATCTTTCTTTTTTGAGTCATCAAAAGAAGTTTTAAACCAAGAAAATGAGAAATGTGTTGCTCATAATGAAAAAGAAATTTCTTTTCAATATGAAGTACTTAACGAGAGTTATCCTTCTAGAGTACCCACTTTAGAGGAAGACTTCTTGTCAACTTATTCAGAAGCTGAATTGAAAACAAAAACTGTAAAATCAACTCCTCAACTTTATATTCCTGCAAAAGTTCTTCAACAACAAATCAATGTTTTAGAAAAGGAATTGAAGTCGTCTCAAAATAAATCACTTGATCTTCAACATGCTCTTATTAAGAGCGAATAAGAATTGGTAAATCAAACTGTTTAACAATCTGTGGAAGTAACTGTCTACAGAGAAAATTTATAAATGGTTTCTCAAAAGTTGAAAGATTTTTCAAAAGAACAAACAGTTTCTCATTCCACCAAAATTCCATATGTGTCATCAAATAAAGGTAAGGCTAAAGCTGAAACTTTTTCGTTCATTTATAAAGGTGAGTGTTCAAAACCATTTAAAAATGAGGTTTCTAAAAAGACTCAGATCCAATCCAAGTCTTTTAAGAAACCCACTCACCAACAAAAAGAAAATTCTGTCAAGTCTAAATCTTCCATGCTTACTGACTCTAATCGTTTTGTTCCTACAGATCATATAAGAAGAGTTCCAAAAACCACCATGCTGGATTTTACGAGTTTTTTTTGTGAAGAAGGCTATAATGCCAAATGAATTTGTTACTAGAGATAGGATGTCTGTAATCTCTAAAGACAATTTGTGTAACAATGTGTGTGACAATGTGTGTAATGATGTACCGAATTTAGTTTTTTCTTTAAAGTACTCTTTCAGTGAATTATTTAATCTATGTCCAACTCGCTATAGACGACAGGTTCCTGAAATGAATGCTTTCGTGCCATATCCTGTCAAACGAATTCGGAAAAAGAAAACAAAAAATGTTGCAGCATTAGCCTCAAATAAAATTGAGACTTGTCAGTTGCCAAGGCCCAAAACCAAAGCAACGGTGAAAAAGGTCTCAAAAAGACAAAAACCAAAGGCAATTTCATCGCCTAAGGTTCCAAAGCCCAATAAATCCAATCTTCAATGGATTCCAAAGGTTTATGCATCCGGTCCACACACAAATGCTAAATGGGCTTCTAACACTGTACATGTGCCATATAATTCTGGAACTTCTAACAAAAAGGGACCCATATTGAGGTGGGTACCCAAAGTTGTGTGATCTTTATGCAGATGGTTCTTGGTTACTTCTGATCAAGACTCGTTCTAAAATGAAATGGCTTCTAGTTACCATATACTAGGACCCGTTCTTTTGCTTGTCGGTTGTGCTTAAACCGACACGTTTGGCTTCTGTGCACACAGCTCAGGACCCGGTCTTATCTCTTCATGTTTTATGAACAACTCGGTTCAGAACACGGTTTGATTCTAATTTAAAAATGGATGTGTTTGAATGCATATAGTTTTTCATTTGTATGAATTTATTTGCTTTTCGGGCTAAGTTCATTTGGTATATGGATTCGGGTTGCTCCAAGCATATGACGGGAAGAAGAGAATTGCTGTCTAACGTAGTTGAACAGTATTGCGGAACAGTAAAATTCGGGAACAACCATCAGGCTCACATCAAAGGATACGGGGACTTAGTTCTAAATAATCTAGTCATCAAGGATGTTGACTATGTTGAGGGATTATCTCATAATATATTTAGCATAGGACAGCTTTGTGACAAAGGACTAGAGGTAACATTTAGAGCTATGAACTGTAGTGTAAAGAGTATGGATGGAAAAGAAATCCTATCAGGTTCCCGAAACTCTAACCTCTACACCATTGACGTAGCCAAGCTAATAGTGAAGGATAACATTTGCCTATTATCAAAATCCTCTTCAAAAGACTCTTGGTTGTGGCATCGAAGATTATCTCATTTGAACTTTGATAATATCAACAAGCAGGCTGCCAAACAATTGGTTAAAAGTCTCCCTGAATTGCGTTATGAAAAGGACCATCTTTGTGGAGCTTTTGAGAAAGGAAAGATGAAACGATCATCTCATAAACCAAAGCCCAAACCATCAACGAAAAGAGTATCGGAGTTACTTCACATGGATTTATGCGGACCGATGCGGACTCAAAGCATAAACGGGAAACGATATGTGTTGGTTATCGTTGATGACTATTCACGATATACCTGGGTCAGGTTCTTGCGTTCCAAGGATGAGACAGCTCAAGAAATCATAGATATTTTCAAGAGTGTCGAGACCCAACAGCAGCTGTCAGTGCAATCAATCAGATGCGATAATGGCAGGGAGTTCAAGAACTCGGTAGTTGAGGGCTTCCTTCGATCCAAAAGTATTCAGCATCAATATTCTGCTGCTCGTACGCCTCAACAAAATGGGGTCGTGGAAAGGCGTAACCGTACGCTTGTGGAAGCCGCACGTACAATGCTCAAATACTCGAAGCTACCTACGTTCTTGTGGGCCGAAGCCGTATCAACAGCCTGCTATACACAAAATCGCTCCATTATCCATAAGCGCTTTAACAAAACTCCTTACCAACTGTTTTTGAATAAAGTGCCATTTATCAAGTACTTACGTGTATTTGGTTGCAGGTGCTATGTGCTGAACGATAAAGACAACCTCGGGAAGTTTAATGAAAAGGCGGATGAAGCGAACTTCATTGGATACTCATCCAACTCGAAGGCCTATCGCGCATTCAATACCCGAACCAGAACAGTCAATGAAAGTGTGCATGTCACATTTGATGAGTTGGCTGAACTAGCACCTGAAGTTGATCAATCAGGACCTTGTATTACTCAAATGCCTGGAGACTCTTCTAATAACCCCATTTTTTTTTCTTCTTTTGATTTGGTTAATTTGTTTGATCCTTTTTATGTTGAATTTTTCGGTCCTAATGCAAATGTGTCTAATGTTGTCAATAATGTAGGTAATCCTTCCAGTTCAACTGCGCCACAAAGTTTCTCTGCTCCATCCTCATCCACATCATACCCTCATCCATCAACATCATCCACCGATACATCCGCAGTTGAATCGACTCCTATAATACCCTCACATATAATACCCACTATCCTTCCTTCAGCTGAACACTCAGAAATCGAACCGGAACCAGTGGTACCATCATTTGAAACCATTGACCATGAATCTTCATCCATCCCCACTTTAACCACTGATGTTCCATCCCGAGCACCCCTTCCACACGAGATTAAATGGACCCGAAGTCACCCAACAGATCAAATCATTGGTGATGTTTCAACAGGAGTCCAAACTCGTAGGGCTTCTTCTAATGAATGCCTCTTCGCATCATTCCTTAGCATGATAGAGACTGCTCGTGTGGATGAAGCCCTAACAGATCCAGATTGGATAGTTGCAATGCAAGAGGAACTCAACCAGTTTGAACAGCTAAGAGTATGGCGGTTAGTTCCCAAACCAAAAGACCGTACAGTGATCGGAACAAAGTGGATTTTTAAGAACAAACGAGATGAGAACGACATTGTGATAAGGAATAAAGCAAGACTTGTTGCCAAAGGCTACCAACAACAAGAAGGGATAGATTATGACGAGACCTTCGCTCCAGTTGCACGGATCGAAGCGATCAGAATCTTCTTGGCGTACGCGGCACACAAGGACTTCAAAGTGTACCAAATGGACGTCAAGACTGCCTTTCTAAACGGTGAACTTAACTAAGAGGTGTACGTTGAACAACCACAAGGTTTTGTTGACGCACATAAACCTGACCATGTTTATGTGCTAGATAAAGCCCTCTATCTTTTAAAACAAGCACCTCAAGCATGGTATGATAGTCTTTCTAATTTCCTTATTTCTGTCGGTTTCTGTAAAGGTGTGGTGGACACAACTCTGTTCACTAAAAGGGAAGGGCCACATATAATGCTGGTACAAATATATGTCGACGACATTATATTTGGATCTACTGACAGTAACTTTTGTAAGGATTTTTCAGCCCTAATGGAGTCCAGGTTCGAGATGAGTATGATGGGGGAAATGAACTTTTTCCTCGGATTACAAGTCAAACAACTTGAGGATGGGATTTTTGTGAACCAGTCGAAATATACTCTTGACATTCTCAAGAAGTATAAGTTAGACTCTTGCACGAGTATCGCAACTCCCATGGCCTCCAACTGTAAGTTAGACACCGATCCTTCTGGGAAAAGTGTCGATAATACAACTTACAGTGGGATGATAGGATCCTTACTGTATTTGACTGCTAGTAGGCCGGATATAATGTTTTCAACATGTCTTTGTGCTAGATTTCAGGCCGACCCGAAAGAATCACACCTAACTGCGGTAGAACGCATTTTTCGTTATCTTAAGGGTACACCCGATCTTGGTCTATGGTATCCAAAGGGAACTGATTTCAATCTTACCGCTTTTTCAGATGCTGAGTTTGCAGGTTGTAGAGTTGACAGAAAAAGCACTTCGGGAGTAATACAGTTCTTGGGAGATAGACCGGTGAGTTGGTCTTCCAAAAAGCAGAATTGTGTTTCCACATCCACAGCTGAGGCTGAATATGTAGCAGATGCAAGCTGTTGCTCTCAAGTGCTGTGGATGAGAACATAATTACGCGATTATGGATTCTCACTCACCATTATCCCAATTTACTGTGATTCTCAAAGTGCAATTGCCATCTCTTGCAATCCCGTGCAGCACTCTCGAACGAAACACATAGATATCAGGTAACATTTTATTAAAGATCAAGTAGAAAAGGGAACCGTTGAGTTGTATTTTGTTGGCACAGAATATCAACTTGCGGATATATTTACTAAAGGTTTAGACGAACCTCGTTTTCAGTTTTTAGTATCCCATATCGGCATGTTGAATCCGCCTTCCAATTAAATATCAGATATTGTCTTAAATAATTCTATTTCAATCTATCATGATTGAAATTCCTTTATTTTAGAAAATATCTGTTATTTAAATTTAAGGATTGTGTCACAAAATTGAGACTCAATATTTCCTAATCTGTGTACATTTCTAATAATTAATGATCCTGACAAATTGCTGTGTGAATTGTTCATCACGGAGTGGGATGCAAACATTATCCAGGTTTGTCTGTATTTTTAAGGTTAAAAAGGGTTCACGAACTTTATCTGAAAAAAACACAAGGAAAGGAACAGGTATTTATTTGAGGGGGAGTATAATTAGGATATTAATTTTTATAATTCTTTGTTTCTTTTTAATTTCTTGTAGTTAAATTTTAAATTTTAGGTTGGTTATATTTTTTAGTTTAATTTTTCGTTTAACTTAATAGTTCAAAAAATCCCAAAAAGATTTTAATTGTTCAAATTTATCAAAAAGCCAAAAATAGTTTATTTTATTTTATCTTACCTTATTTTGGTTTATGTTTATCTTAATTTAAATACTAAAAGAAAAGACCAAAAATATTTATGTTGTTGTTTTTGTTTGTTTGTTTGATTCAAAGAAAAATTCAAAAAGTTTTAATAAAATTGGGCCAAAATTTTTAGAAAAAATCTTGTTTTTGTTTGTTTTATTAAAAGCCCATTTCTTTTTCTTCTATGTGTGTGCATTGTGAACAAATCGGCAGGCCCATTCCACCAGTTGGGCATGGATCCTATGACCCGGATCCGACCCGGCTGCCTTTAAAAAGGGTAGTTAACCGGTCAATTTTTCACTTTCCTTCATTTTCAAGAAACCTTCATCCACTTCTTCTTCTTCCTCTTCGTCGACACCCACCGCCGGCCACCATTTCCACACATCCAAGCTTTTGGAACCTCGTTTTCTTCATTTTTTCTTGCTTCATTCACCTTCGGCATCATCAGGTAACTTCTTTTTAACTTTATTTTTAGCTTTTAACTTCATATTTTGTGTGTTTGATTTTCAAAATTTCTCTACTTTTTCTTTTCGGTTTTTCTTATTTTTAGGTTGTTTAATGTGTGTTTTTTACTTAGTTGTAGTTAGATAAAATGTTCATTATGTGTTTTTAGACTAGAATCTATAATTTCATGCATTTTTGTCACTTTTCACTGTTCACGTTTAATTCTGCATGAACTCATTAACTGTCATCATGCATTTCAGATGTCCAAATTCGGACAATCATCCGAATTCGGATGTCCCACTTAGAATACCTTTCAAGTTTTTCAAACTTACAAAAACCGATTTCGGTCACTGTAGATCCGAATTCGGTCACTGTTGATCCGAATTCGGTCCTTCATGAACTGTCAAAAGTTTGAAAAATTCATTTAAGTCTAAGTTTGAAACATCACTGTTCATCCGAACTCAGATTGGTTCCGAATTCGGTCCCCATCCGAGTTTGGTCCTTTGTCTTCATTGCATGCATAACATTCCATCCGCACCTCATCCGAATTCGGACCATACTCATGCATCATCCGAATTCGGACCTCCTCACATCCACATCACCACTTACATCCATTTCGGACCCCATCCGAATTCAGCCCATCATCTCACATCATCTGAATTCAGATCCCTAACATTCCATTTCATGCATCATCCGTTTTTCATTCTGATCCGAATTAGATGACACTGTTCATCCGAATTCGGACCATCCGAAATCCAACACTTCGCATATTTTTTAATTTTCTCATTTTTGCATTTTCCCTATAAATTAAAAATCCGAAAATATTTTCATTACGGTGCACCATTGATTAGAGTTAGGATTAGTGTTTGAGTGAAAAGGTCTGATCTAACGTCGGTCTCTTAACGATTGACTTTGGACTTTATTAGTTGAATTTTATTCTACTAATAAAGACCCGATGCTAAACCAGTTTCTATTTCACACTTATCTAGACTTCACATCAATGCCTTATCATTTAAAGTCTTATTGTTCTAACTTTGATGCACCTTTGCAGGATGATGGAACCAGCTGTTAACCTCACCCTGCCCCATCCCCCCATCCCAAATAATAACGCACAGCTACCCGAACAATCCATCCTTCCCAACGCCGAGTTTGTCGAGTTTATTCCACAAAACTGGTAGCTCGACGTTTCCATTCTAACAAAGGAACCCCAAACCCTGGCATTCGACATCCTCATTCACCACCCCATCTACTATGCCTTATCCACCGCAATCGCAGTTCCCAGATATACCTTCAACAATTCTGGAATAGATTGCAATACATTCCAGACGCCGAACCTTTCTTCCAAACCACCATCGACTGCGTCCCAGTGAAAATCACCATAGCCGCCATACGCCATATCCTTCGCCTACCCACCGAAACCTACTTACCAACCCGCTTTCAGTTTGATCCCATCCCATCCATCCCCGAAACCCTAGCCGAAATCCAAACCCTGGGTTATGACGGCCCTCTCTCAAAACCCTCCGATTTCGACACTAAAAATCTGCAATCTCATTGGCGGATTCTTTTTGATGTCATCAACAAGTGCTTCACCGCAAAGCACTCCGGTCACGACTCCGCATCGGCTCAGGTATTAGCCATGTTCACCGGCTTTGCCTTTGACCGACATGTTGACTATGCGGCGTTCCTCTTCGAGGAATTAAGACGCGTACATGTGGAGAGGGGAACCAAGAAGGGAAGAAAGTACATACCTCTCCAACGGTTTCTGCAGCTCATCATCCAATACGTAATGGATAATGATGAGGACATCCACGAACGTCCTGAAGCAGACGTTTACCCTACAGTGGCCATCCAAAAGCTAACTTTGCCAAAGGGGGCCCCTACAGTGCCTATCATGACAATTCCATTATCGCTGCTGCTACAGGCAAGGGGGTTGGAACGGGTTAGGGCTTACATTCAAGCGTTTTATCCGGATGAGTCTCAGTCAGAACCGACTGAGACTAGCCAGTCCGTCGGTGAGGCAAGGATGAGTGAGGACGAGGGAGATATGGCGGACGTTCAACAATCTGTGGGAATAGGTGAGAGGGAGCATGTGTTAGTGAGCGAGGGAGCAGGTGGTGAGGCGGCAGAGACGGCAGATTCAGAACGAACCGTCTCTGTCGTGCGAGCGGTAGATATTCCATCTGAGGGTGACCGAAGCCCCATCAGCCGGACTCCCCACCATAAGACCGTAAGTCCAACGGTCGAATTCACCCCCACCACCCACCTGGTTTCCCCTCAAAGGGAGACCACTTCATTCCACGGGGTTCTTGCACATACACCATCGCCCTCTCATTTGAAGAGTAGCGGTGTTGAAAGAGGTCACACTCCTCCCCATGTGACCGAACTTCCTTCTTTCACGATTCCATACCCCCATATACAAACACCGCACGATGCCTCTGTGGCATCCTCAAGAGCTGCCTCCGTGGCAGCTCCACAAACTTCCGGATCTGAGCGTCCCTTAGTGGAGCCAGAAATGACGGAAGGAAGACCTGGAGTGGCTCAATCAACGACATCCACTTCCGGCCATCTCCCTATCAACTTGGAGATGTTAACGGCAGCTCTACGTGCTGCCGGAGTGATTACCCGGGCTGACCTGGACGCCCAAAAGGAAGCTGCCGAGGAACGTCACACCGCCCTTCTCTCACTTATAAAGGGTAAGAGTGTCGCTTCCGAAGCTGCCCCTCCACCAGGATCCCATTCAGTCCAAAACCAGATAGCGGAGCTTTCGGACAAGATTGATGCGCTTACTCGTCTACTCCTTCAAGTCCAGGAGCAGATTAATTCCAGAATGGACCGCCTAGAGTCTGTGGTAATTGAACTCCAGTGCCGTCCTCAGGCTGAGGCTCCAAAAAGAAAGCATGATGATCAGGACGACCCTGATCGTCATGAGGGGGAGAAAAAACAGAAAGTTCAGTCTGAGGATCCAATGCTGCTTATAGGGGGAGCAGAGACCGAAGGGACTAAGTTTTAGGGGTCAGGGGAACGGATGTAGGAGGCTCAGGAATATTTAATGATAGAAGACGAGCCCATGTTCGAGGGTCCAGCTCCACTGGATCCAATGACAGCTATGGTAGAGTTCGAGCCCGCTCATGAGAAAGTTGAAATCATATTGGTATCTGACTCTGACTCAGATATTGAGGACAGCGAACCTTTGATAATTCCTAAGCCTGAGCCCGAATCACCAACGAAAAAATCTTCATCTTCCTCCTTTGACTTCCTAAACTCACCACCACCAGCCCCTCAACAAGAAATCCTTTCATCTATTCAAGCTCCCCCGTCACTCAAAGAATCTCATATTGTCCTAAGCCCTCCAAGGTCTCCAACCCTCCTCCAGTCCAACAAACCGAACTCCCAGGTCCTTCACAAACCAAAAGGGTCGATTGCTTTGATGAAACTCCAGAAGGACCTGGTGAATATAGGAGAGATGACTTATTCTGGGTAGGTCATTATTCAAGAGGTGAAGTACAAAAACTGCCTCAAGAAGAAAAAGACAAAATTCGACAAGAACGGCAGGGGACAATCATAAAACTTCTTGAAGCTAAAAGGTCTGAGATCGAAGAACCCCCCGTTCAGGGCCTCAAAGAATTCCTACAGAAGTTTCCCTCTGAGCAGTTTTAGAACCCATACTTAGAAGAGAGATTTAAAATGGTATTCAGAAAGAAGCCCGGATCCTTCAGCAGACGCCTACTTATGGAATTGACAAATGTAACCAAAGCTGAACAGGACGAATACTATCAACTAATGCTCAGGGAGAGGATGTCAAAAGTCTCAAAATCGAAGATAAAGTAACTCCGAACCATAACCATGTGCAAAAGAGCCAAAGTCTACTATCCTGCCTTTCAGGTAGAAAGAGAAGATGGCACGGTTGAAGAGTTCTACAAGAATGACCTGGACTTCGTAAGTATGGACGACGTGGAGTTTTTACACAACCGCTTGAAAAATCGCATCAAAAAACATCTGTCCCACATGACTGCTGTAGGTGCCCTAGTTCGAAGCATGAACCACCGCTCGATCATTATGTGCCTCAGAGACTTCCAAATGGCAATCGAGAGCGCGATGGTTAAAATGGGTCTTCGAGCACCTGAACAAGATAGCTTCCTTCTAGCCCACCATCCGGCCTAAAGAGTTATACTCTCTGGAGACCCGGGTGTAATTTTTGTTAATTACAAGGGCTACAAAAGGTACATGCGCTTTGAGGATCTTCCATGTTACTCCGATGGTACACTCAGATTGGTTCGAGCCGCGCTTACACAAAAAGTTCAAGATTTTGATGCTCAGCCAGATCCAGAAAAAAGGTGCTCACCAAAGGAGATTCAGGATACCCTCAGCGGCTTTGACCTCCTGAACGAAAGGCTACATATGAGACAAGTGACCAGACGCTTTGATGTCATCCTTGGACTCCGAGAATCAACTGATCATGCCAGAGTTCCAGGACCTCCTAAATGATCGAAAAGGGGGAGATTGTTAGACATTTAATTTCAATCATATAGAGTTATTTTGTAATAATTATCTACTTAGCATTTAGCTTTGTATTTGTTTCCTTGTAATTTATTTCTATGTAAAAGTCTAGGGGGCAATTGTGTCAATGCCCCATAGTTAATTAAATGGAGCTATAAAGCTCCTAGGGTCACTTTATGTTTCACACGGTTCATATATTGAATAGAAATTACTGCAGCCGCCACTTTTCATTCTCTCAATATTCTCATTGTCTTCTTCATCATAACCTAATTATTGAGCTTGTTTCTTCTTGGGTTGTGAGAAAGAATCATCAAGGTGCTGAAATATATACGGGAATAGCACTCTACACAAAATTGCGTGATAATCTGTTTGCTTAGTGTGACAGGATTCGTAAAAATTGAAAAAATTTCGTAAAGTTGAAAAAGTTGCAAAAGTTGGAAATTTTTTCAAAGATTTTCAAAATTGCACTTAAGTTCGTATAGACCTAAGTTCGAACCTAAGTACAAACTTAGGATTGATACGAACTTATCTCATGCAAGTTCAAAGCACAGTAGAGGTGTATAAATAGGGCACGCATCATTAAATTCGATCACCTACTCTCGCACTTACTACTCACAAACTTAGCAAGGCGATTATGAACTTGCTTCTATGATCTCGAACTTGTCGGCTTCTCGATTTTATTTCCTGTTCCACGAAGAAATTACTATTCCATCTCGAACTTACTCGTGTTTAGGGTTGATTTATCAAACAAGAAACTAAGTAAGTGTTGTTTTGGACATTATAATGTTTAAAATCGTTTATTTTTGGGTTTAGGTAACCGGAAAACTAGGAGGTATAATCCAAACGTTTTAGGCTATAGAACTTAAAATTAAACATCAATAAACTCGATTAGGAACTTTTAGGACCAGGGTCATTAGTTGTTTAGGTCTAAAAGCTTATAAATTCCGAGTTTAAAGTGACACAGGGCCGACTTCTAACTTGTCCCTCAAGAACAAGTTCGAATGGACATACATGATACGAACTTGTTATCAAAATATCTTCAAGTTCGAATGACTTCGAACTTAACTAAGTTCAAGGGAGTCAAACAAACTTCCTACTAAGTTCAAATATCATCAGATAGTTCGAACATAAATAAATTCGTTGGCCTTCATTGTTTCACTCGAATTTACACCTAAGTTCGAAGGTGATTAAGTTCGAACGAACATAATCAAGTTCGAATGAATTCAAATATTTCCCAAAATTGATTTTGTCAGAATTTAACTATTTATTGTGTGTGCAGGAATGGCAGATCGGGCATTTTTTAGTAAGCACAATATGATTGTTAACATTGGCCTGCAAGGTCCTGAGGCAGGGCAGTATCAACAGATTCTGGAATTTCTAACAAGATCCAGAGTAGTCTATGCATTGACTCATAATCCAACGCTAATAATGCTATACATTCGTCAGTTTAGGAGTACATTACATGTGGATAGTTCAGTGGTGCCTCCGGTTCTAAGGGCTACTGTTAACGGGCAAGGAATTGCATTTTCAGCGGAAAATCTGAGGGAAATTATACAACTGGGGACAGCTAGCAAGAAGATGGTTCAATAGATATTCCGACTGTGATAAGGCAATCGGCCTTCCAAAGAATGGGCTATGTACAAGACTTGGCTAAAGCCTCGTATGTGAAGAGTGGATTAATTGCACAGTGGTGATATCTAATGCATGTCATGCTCGTATGTTTTGCACCTAAGAAGGCCGGTTTGACATGATGACATCCAAGATACAGTAGGGATTATCTCGTTAGTGTATAATAAGCCGTTCAACTTTTCGGGATTCTTTTTTGAAGAGTTTGTACATCAAATAACGGCGCCAACGCTAGAAAGATTTTTGTTATACCCGAGGTTTGTGATGATGATTATCAGGGACACTCTGCCGAATTTTCCGCCTCTACCGAAAGTGGTCGTGGTAGCAGGGATCGACAAACGAATTTTTGATGACTGCCAGAGTGATAATTCCAGAAGGGCAGAAAATGTTAGGCCCCCGATGACTCCATTATTTGGAGCTCTGATCGACCCAAATTTTATTGCCCCAGAAGGCGAAGAATGGGTAGCGAATGACCAGGAACAGCAAGCACCGGCTCAACAAGCACCGGTTGCTCCAGTTCAGCCTCCACCAACAACGGCAGCGGCAGCTGTGGCAACCACATCAGTAGCACAGGCTGACCCGATTTAGCAAACATTAGAAGAGATTTTTGCTCAAGGGGGAGCGGCTCAAAAATCAGTCACTGAGGAGTTGATCCAGGATATCCTCCAACCCCCAGAAAATATTTTTGACGATATAGAGAATTATTAGCCGGAACCATCTGAGGTGGCTGTTGAGTCTGCTTCTGAGACAGACTCAGATATTGAGAAAGATTTAAGGGAAGCAGCAAATCCCTCAACTACTTTTGGAGTTCATGGAACTCGGATTGTAGTCCAGCCGCAAACAGTTCAAACTCAATCTTTCAGTCTTCGAAATGAGGAAGAGAGAGAGATGAAGACTTTGTGCTAGTAGAAGAGGCGTTGGTTGCTAGGCAACAACGGGCTAAGCGCCAACGCCTAGATCAAGCAGGGCCGTCTACATCCACCGCAGTTCCATCAACAACCACCACCTCCACTCCATCAGCATCCACATCCACAGACTCCTAAGGCTTTTCTCAATTGAAAGCTAAAGTCGATTTCCAAACAGTCCAAATTCTCTAACTCACCATTGTAGTCACCGAGCTTCAATAGCATAATACACAGTTGGATCAGCAAAATGCATATCTTCAACAGACGGTGACTGTCCAGCAAAATCAGATAGTAACTCTACAAACCCTAATGGAGCAAATCTTAAAAAGATCGTGCAGCTCAGGGGGAGAGTTGTAAGGGAGATGAGTTGAGGGGAACCAACAGAGAAGACGAATGAGATGACCCAAGCGCTGAAAAGGAAAGTGAGCCAGCAGATCTTTCAAAACAAACTGCTCAGCAAGCTATAACTCAGTGGGAGCACTACTACAAATTGAAGCTAATGCAACACTTTTGATGCAACACATTTAAAAAATTGTTGCTTTTTTATTTAAGTTCACTCTAAAGCAACACATTGACAATAAGTGTTGCATATAATGATTTAATGCAACACTGTTTTTAAAGTGTTGTCATTTTTACTAAAAAATGCAACAAATTTCTAAAGTGTTGCAATTTTTTGCAACATATGTTTAAAGTGTTGCATATTTCAATAAAAAAATGCAACACATTTTTAGAGTGTTGCATTTATAATGAAAAGAATATGACATATATGTTTTTAAGTGTTGACTATACTATTTTTTCTTGTTTTGTAATTTTGAATAAAAAATACTCACAAAAGTTCAATGTCTGATTTCTTAAGATTAATAAAATACAAGATTTGATGGTACATGTTTTGTATTTATTTTTTAAAAAGAAGAGTACAATTAGAAAATTGGTTACAAATTTAAAACTATGATCCAAGACATGTGTTTTTCAAAACTATAGCCAGTTACTTATACATTATAAAAGTATGATCCAAAATATAAACTCTGAACTGAAGTTCGTTTTATTTTTACATCATTTTAACTACTAATTTTATATCTTAGCCAACGAGTTCACTAAAGATTAGATCCCGAAAACATGATTTTTTAAAACTATGATCCAGGACATGTGATTTTCAAAACTATAGCCGGTTACTTATACATTAAAAAAGTATGATCCAAAAAATAAACTCTGAACTAAAGTTCGTTGCTTTTTTACATCATTTTCTTTTAAAAGATTAATTAAGATTATAAAATTGAATTGCTGTAAAAAAATAAAAGTTTGTTGATATTTTCGGTTTTTTTTAAAAGAAAATAATACTAGGTTTTAACCTTCGTTAAAATAAACACATTTATTAATCGTAAATATAACCGTGAATGTTTAATTGATTTGTTACCCATTTATTATTTTATTTTAGAATTTGTTCCAATATATTAGGTTTATTAAATGGGTTTAAAACTAATTATTAATTAATAGGAATAATGATGTATAATTAAAAAAAACTAAATTAATATATTCATTAAATCATTATAATTATTTATTTAATTATTTAGGTAATGGGTCGGGTCGGGTCAAGACTGGGTCGGGTCCCCCCTTTCTTCCTAAATTCACGATGCAACATACACCACACACCCACGACTTCACCCCATCTCTCTCTACTTTCTCTTTCTACTCTATCGCTTCTCTCTCTCTCGGTCTCCCCTCCGGCCGGCGACCGCCGCCGCTCACCGGCGACTACCACAACAACCAGCACCGTCTCCTCTATCTCCCTCTCGCTCTGCCTCGCTTACCTCGTCTCTCTCGCTCGACACCACAACGGCAGCTGCCTAACCTAGCGCCGCCGCACAACATCTCCACCGCCACCGCTCAGTCTCATTCATCTCACTCGCTCGATCTCTCGGCTCACGACTCACCTCTATCTCGACGCTCACACACCACAGCTGACCAGGCCCATCGCCGCCGCCGCCACTGGTCATGGAACCACAACCCACAACCATCACCGCCTCTCAACCCAAGTGACCGGTTGGTTAACCTATCTTGTGTTTACATATTAATCAGATTTCAATTCCTTTTATTTGTTTCATATATTTCATAATCTATTTTGGGATTGATCCATCTCTGTATGATAGAATTAACTTGGTCCCCTTGCATCTAGTTTATTCCAGTAACAACAAACAACAAACTATATTTATATGTGATGATGAGTTCGTAAATACGATTGTTTGATCAATGTCCAATATAGAGTTAATGGCGTGATCAACAAAATTAACTTGGTCCCCTTGCATATCTGTATTCACCAAAACAGCAGCAAAGATCATTAAGTCTAGGATATGTGTTGTGAAAATTCAGCAGCCCTTTTTTAAACATTTGAATCATAATGTGTGAGCTGTGTGTGTGACAGAAATAAAGTTCAGCAACAGCACTCAATATGTATAAACATGCGTGCAGAGTATATATTCTTTTGACAAGTCAATTGCACAAGTGATTATTTTATCAAGACTGTATCCCATACAATATTCTTTCTACGATAGTCAGGTATAAAAGGTCCAAGAGAATCCTGGCATGATTTACGCTACAAAATTGATGGTCCAGTTGCACATGATGTGCTTAAAAACTTTGAGCAAAGATGGAAAAAGGCTAAAAAATGGTCTCGAGTTGGACAGCGGGTAAAAAGAATATCCCATTGGCATGAGCATTCATTATTTAATATAGAGATGTCGAGTAGCTGAGTGTCAGGTTTATCATAATTAATATGTAAACAACTTTCACACAACTGGTTTTCGTTAAATTGAGTGTGTATAATTCTTGTTACAAAATCTCATCTGTGCAAAAAAATCTGGTGATTGATATAAGCATTCAGAGGGCATACATTCAAGCAATAAGATCTGCTAAGCACTTCATCTACATTGAGAATCAATATTTTCTTGGGTCATCATATGCATGGCCATCCCATAAAGATGCAGGTTTGTGCACTTCCCAGCATATTTTTGTACATTTCTATAAGTCTTCTGCTGACTCCTCTACTTTCTTTTTTGAATATGACTAGGTGCTGATCATTTAATCTCGATGGAGCTGGCATTGAAGATTGCTAGCAAGATAAGAGCAAATGAGAGGTTTTCGGTTTATGTTGTCATTCTGATTTGGCCAGAAGGCGTCCCTACTTCTGCACCTGTTCAAGGGATCTTGTTTTGGCAGGTAATGATCTATAAGACTTTCCATTTTCATTATAATTATCAATTCACTGCTAGAAGCGACGTGTTGCCTCTTTAATATATTTAAAACAATTGAAGTGAAGGATATGAAGTATACAAAATATATTTATCATGATTTCTTATAGTATACTAGTATTATAAGATTTGCTAACGGAATTATAGTAGACGATGAGTACGTGATTATAGGATCTGCTAACATTAACCAACGATCCATGGCTGGGTCAAGGGATACAGAGATAGCCATTGAAATTTAGAATTTTCTGAATTATAACCACTCATGTTGTGCCAAATCAGCCATAAATTTCTGAATTTCTACCAATAATATTGTGCCACATGAGCAGTTTTCTCTCTGTGCCGTCGGCAACATATATATATATATATATATATATATATATATATATATATATATATATATATATATATATATATATATATATATATATATATATATATATATATATAAAATTTAAAGAACACACTAACAATATGGTATATATTGTACGTGTTTTCATATGTTGCAGGTTAGTTACTTTCTTTTGAAATATGCAAAGTGATCGACAGAAGGAGTGCATGATAAGCGTCGGTTTCGGATGAAAGAAGTTACAAGAAGAGGAATTGAATATGCATTCACAAGATTGTCATTTACTTTTTTGGTGTATCGCTTATACATTTGATAATCTTTATTTAAGTTGTAGACGTTTATATACTTGAAATACTTTTTGATCGATATTTAAGAAATGATATTATTTTTCTTAAAATGAATTGTAAGTAGAAAAACTATAGCAATTAAATAAATATTTGTATTTGCATTAAATTTAAAAAATAATGAATGTGTTTCATTTGTCTAGAAAATATTGCATTTATGTAATTTTAAAAAATAATAAAGTGTTGCAATAAATTGATAATGGGGTTGCATTTACATAATGACAACATTTGATAAGTGTTGCATTTGATAAGTAAAGTGTTGCTATAAGTAGGTAACAATAATTAAATTTGTTGCTTTAGAGTATAAAAAGTGTTGCATTTATAAAATAATAGCAACACATTAAAAAGTGTTGCTTTAGAATATAAAAAGTGTTGCATTTATAAAATAATGGCAACACTTCTGAAAAGTGTTGCATTATCTAGTGAAAGTGTCGCTTTAGACCTAAGGCGACGTTGGCTAAGGTGGCACTACATAAAGTGTCGCATTAGACCTATAGCAACACTTTTAAGGCCTAACACAACACTTTCCCCATGTTGCTTTAGGTTCATTTTGTTGTAGTGGAGTATGGATCGTCATCAGGCGCTAATAAAGGCAAGGCTCCCGAGGCTACAGATGTTATTGAAGAAGAGTTAATTGGAGCCTTGCTGGACTTGGATTGTTGGGAAATATTCTAAGTATGTCAAGCTGTTAGTTAGATTTCTCAAAATGTTAGTAGTATTTCTGTGTAATTACAAAGTTCAAGCTGCTAGTTCAAAAGTTCAAGCTGTCAGAGTTAAACGTTCAAGCTGCTCAACAGATTAACAACAGAAAGTGCTGAAATTCAGGAAGTGATATATATTCAAGATTTGAATATATTCCAAGCGTATCTACTACCAGAGAAATCAGAGTTCATCAAGGAAACAAATAAGAAGGCTATATATATAGATAGACTAGGTCTTTCTATTGCAAGTATGTACGTGCAAGTTCTGTAATTGTGTGCTTCATTGTAATTGCTTTCTAATAAAGTTTCTCAAGCCTCTAAGGTTGTAAAACCCTAAGAACAGTCTGTGTTCTTCGTCTAATCAAACAGATTAGAGGTGATTGTAATCAGTAATTTTGGCAATCTAAAGGAGTTGATTTTGATTATATTTATCTGTTATTTATTCTGAAAGTTTTCTTAAAACAGTTAAGTGTTATTCCGCAAACTTCTTAATTGGACTTTGATTCAACACAAGGTTATTGGTTTACACTCTTATTGATTAAGACTAGTTAATCTTAGGTGATTTTGATCTTGACAAGTGGTATCAGAGCCAAGTTTTATTCTTTGTTTTAAAAGTCAGAAACTTTCTTTGTTTAAAAGTTTGTTTTTCTGCAATGGAGTTTGATAGTAGCAGTAGTGGATCTGGGCAAGGACTAAAAGTGCCTACGCTCAAACCCACTGAGTTCAAGATGTAGAAACTCAGGATTCAACAGCACATTCAATTTATTGATTATGCCTTATGGGAAGCTGTAGAAAATCCTCCTGCGGTTGATCCTGAACTAGATGCTGAGGGCAAACCCAAAAGAACACCTCCAAAAACTGAAATTGAAAGAAATGCTAGAATGAATGAAGTGAAATCTCTTACTCTTTTACAAATCGCCATTCCTAATGCTTATCAACATCAGTTTAAAAAGTTCTATACTGGTCATTCTCTTTGGATTGCTTTAGAGAAAAGATTGCTGGCAATGCTAGTATCAAAAGGATCTTTTAAAAACTTTTCTGGTGGCAAGAATGAAAACCTTACTCAGATTTTTGATAGGTTTAATAAGTTAATAGGTGAATTGGAGAGTGCTAAAGTCAGCCTGGATCAAGATGAAGTAAACAGAAAATTCCTCAGATCTCTTGGTGAAGAATGGACAGTCTATGCTACTCAATGGAGAACCAAAGACACTCTAGATGAAATAGAGTTGGATGACCTTTATAACAGCCTGAGAGTGTTTGAATCTGAGAGTGAAAATAAAAAGAAATCTTTTTCTTACAATCACAACACTGCTCTGCTGTCATCAGCATTAACTTATAAATCAAACTGTTGTGATTCTTTTTCAGGTGCTGATGGTAACTCTTCTGAAGTTCATTATGAAGCATTTGTTGCAAGTGATGGACGGTTTGCTCTTAATGCTGAAGATCTGGAACAAATCCATCCAGATGATTTAGAAGAGATGGACTTAAAGTGGCAGCATGCTATGTTACCTATGAGTGCCAAAATATTTCTGAAAAGGACTGGCAGACCAAAATTTCAAGCCAGACCGGAAGGCAAGCCAACATTTGATAAATCAAAAGTTGAGTGCTTTAAATGCCACAAACTTGGCCACTTTGCTAGAGAGTGCAGATCCCAAGGTCAGCAGCCACCAAGACCCCAGCAAACAAATCAAACTTCATCCTCACAACCACTTGTCTCTCAAGAAGACAATGTGTTTGACTGGAGTGACCAGACAGAAGAAGAGTTTCAAAATCAAGCTCTTATGGCAGAAACATCAAATGTCACTTCCGCTGAACTACCATCTGAGGTAAATGCTAAACTCTGCTCTCAAACATGCAAAAATATGGTTAAAAAGTATAGAGATCATAATTAAAGCATGTGCAAAACTCTACCTAAGATGGAAGAGAGGAAATATGAGTATATGCAGGCTATAGAAGATCTTGAAAAACAGATCAATGACTATAAGGATAATGAGATTTAGATGGGACATGATAGAACATATCATGAGTGGGAGAAAAAGGAACTGAATGAGAAAATAGAGACCCTAAATAAGAAACTAGATGAGGCTGAACAGAAGGTGTTAGAAGCTAACAAGAAAGTAGATTCTATTAATATAGATTTTGGTAGCTTCAAGCTGGCCAATCAAAAGCTAGAACACCTAATGGAGGTCCAATTTAAAGATAGGGTAAAATCTCAACTCAATCCCAAGGAAGGTATAGGATACAAAGCTACTCCACCCCCATACAACAACAAATACATTCATCCCATGAGTGAAGTTGCAGATAGGCTTGTGAATGAACCATTAGATGAGACAATGAAAACTGTAGATCCTATCCTTGAAGACAGGCCTGAATCTAAAGAAGAACTGATTCCAAATGAAGGTTGTGAGTGTAAAGAAGTTGAGAGCAACTCCAAAACAATGAGTGCACCTATAGAACCTCCTACTTCCAGTTTCATCAAAACCCACCGTGTGAAAGGAAAAGAGAATATGAGTGTATGCAATAATGCTCCACATGTTTTTGTACCTTCTAACTGTAATATTGCATCTTCTTCAAAAACTAATAAAAATTGTAAGACTATTCCAATATGCACATGCCAAAAGCATGGTGTCCAAAAGTTTGCCACACAGCAGCAGGTGAGGGGAAATCAAAGGAACAAGAACCAATTATAGTCCCACAAAACTGGTTCTCCAATCAAAACAGTCAAAAGATGTTTCCATTGTGGCAGAAAAAATCATTTGGCCAGGCATTGCTTATATAATCCATCTCTAACAAAACAGACTGTGGTTCAAAAACAGGCCATTGTTCAAAACTCAAAAGTTTCAAAGGGCCAAACACCTGTCACACCAGTTCCAAAGAAGACAATTGATCACAGGTACTTAAAGGTCAACAAAAGGCAGCCTACACACCAAAAACAACTTTTAGCAAAATCCAAAGCAAACATTAAAAAGGTTTGGTGTGTTAAAGGCAAAAACACAGATCAAACTGCCAATGCAAGTGTTGAGACTGTTAAGTCAAAAGTTGGAACTGGTAGTACAAATTCTATTCTCAAGCTCGTTAGTTGTTTCACTTGGTCTTTCAAGTGTGCAGGGTAATTCAGTCATTCACCATAAGATTTTCTGCGGGACTAGATATTTTTTAAAACCCAAAACCTTTAAAGTTCCAGTTTCATTCAATTGTAACTACCAGTTGTAAAAATATCTTCCACAATCTGTTCATCTTCTCTCTCTGAGCGATTCTCACACAGTCACTCCAAACCCTAAATCACCGTCTTGATCTCAAATGGAGTTTGTCAAATAACATAATTGCCTACCCTGCTCTCTCAAACATGCTGAACTACAACCATTCCATGACATGATGGATTTTCTTCGTGGTTCCCATATCCATTATGCTCTAACTGTCAATCCCACCATATACGTCTCACACATAGAGCAGTTCCGGAAATCCTCCACTGTCAATACCATTAATGGAGTCACTTCTTTTGCATCAATCATTGATGGTAACCCCATTACCATCACTGAGGAGACAATATGCCAACATCTGCATCTTCAAGATGCCACAGGTATATCTGATCTCTCTCTTACTGCTTTATACGAAGGTCTTTTTGCTATCGGGTATAGGGGCCCTACTGATTCTTTTACCTTCTTCAAAGCATATTTTGCCCCTAAATGGAAATGTCTTGTGCATATTATTCAACAGCGTATAAGCCCAAAAAGAACTGGTTGGTCTGAATTTCCTTCGAATATTGCCACTGCCTTAGTGTGCTTATCAACAGGCCAACAGTTTAATTTTTCAAATATGATTTTTCAAGGCATGTTAAGGCACCATGCCCTAGAAAATGGGAAATTTTTGATGTATCCATGGTTTTTGGCAGAAATAAATGCAAAGTCTTGCAATAATTTTTAGGTACATAAAAGGATACATGTTTCTTATAGGCGCTATTTACCTTCTATTAAAAGGCTTTTGAAACCAGGTGCCAATTTTCACAATGTGGATGTCCCGTTGCCTTCTGCAATGCAGGACATCAATCCAAGAAACAGAGGAGAGGGTCCTGAGCAGGCTCACCAATCCATTACTGCTTCACCCCCAGGACCTCAACCCACTCCTCATGATACATATACTTCCTCTGCTCCTTCTTCTATACATATATCCCCAGCTCCCTCACTGAAAAATGTATAAAAGACAAAGGGTTGTAGGAGCTCCTTCCTCCTCAGTCCAATTCCCAGAGCCAAATAGCCTTGTGCAGGGGGACACTCCTGCACAGAATATCGAAAGGGAACCCATTGAGGATACTCCTACCCTCAATTCGGAGGTGGACATCCCATCAGAGGATGTTCATATGGGTTTTGTGGCTGGTACCACTGATGTCTCTACACAAGAGGCACAGAACAATATCAACATCTCTAAGGCCACACCCATGGCAACAGAGGGTGTGCAAGCACCTTCTGGAAGTACCTAGTACCAAGAACAAAGGGGCCCAGATGTTTCTACTTCTGGAATTCATGCCAGTGATAGATCTCAAATACCACTATCATTTGAAGATCTTGAGGCTAGTCTGCAACTTATGGCTTTAACGGATCAACAGCTGAAACCCTGTTGTAGCCATTTTGGAACATTACAAATCCATTATTGCTGCACAGGGATCTCAAATCACATCCCTACAACAACTCACAGTAGCACAACAACAGAGCCTTGATCAGTTTCATCTTGGTTTCACTCTGTGTGGAAACAAGATTATCCAGCTCGAGAAGATGGTTCGATCCCTGCTTGTAAAGGTATTTGGTCCTCCTGGCCAAACCAATGCATCCAAAAAGGGGGAGAATCAGGAGATCCCTCATCCTGTCCAAACAGCTTCAACTTCTCCACCAACAGCTTCAGTTTCTAGGCTAACAGTCCCAACAGTTTCTCAAGCTGTTAGTCTAGAAGCTCAAGCTGTTCCAAGCAAATCAAGTGGAGTGGTTATCAAAGAAGGTTCCCAAGCTCCTGCCCTAGCAGTCCAACCCACAGTATCAACTTCCAAAGACAAGGGAAAGGGTATTTTAATTGAGCCTCCAAAGATCAAATTCATCTCTAAAGAAGCCCAAGTTGCCCATGATGCTGAACTGGCAAGGAAATTAGCAGAGGAACAAGATGAGATCTTAGACCGTCTAACCCATGAACCAATGGGAGATGATGAAACCTTAGGAGATTACCTAAGAGGGTTTGTGGTCAAGGATAGACAAAAGAAGAGGAAAAGGCCAACAGGGCCTTCAAAGGCAAAACACAAAAGATTTTTGATAAATTTTTCTGCAACAGCTGGGATATCAAAAGTAATTGCTCAGTCATGGTCAACTGAAAAGCTTCAGGCTTTATGTGACAAAGAAAAGGAGAAGGACAAAGCATCCACAGCCTCCCAACAAGTCCAAGTTTTACAAGAACCAGTTCAAACTGTTGCTAATGATCCTCAATCTGAAACCATTTAACAAGAAAAGTTTGATCAGGTAAAGAGAGTGTTGTTTGAACAACAGCTGCAAAAGGCGATAGAAATTGAAAAAGTCCTGGATCAGCATGACTTCTCCAAACCTCCTATTATTTACTGGTATGCTAAGTCAATGGATGACATTGATTTAGTGTATCATTTTGTAATCAAAAGAGAAGCTGGTCCAGAGGAAGAATTTAAAAGCTTAATCCATCTGGTACAGAGACTGACTAGAGATGAGCTGACACAAATGCATCATATTGGAACTGCCAGTCATTCTAGGTCTCAAATTGTTTGGGTTCAAAAAATTTTGAAAGATCTTAGAAGCATTTTTGACCCAGAGTCTACCGGAGTAGATATAGAAGCTGCCAAGGAAATGAAGTTTGTATAGATTGATTTATATGCCTAATCAATGACATATAGACTCAAGCTTGCAGACAGATCCAGCAGGTTCTACACTATTGAATTTCTCAATTTGCCAAAGGCATGGCTTCTCCAAAGGAGCTCTATGAAGATTAATTGTGATAAACTGGAGTTGAATAGAGAATTTATAAAAGATATAAGGCAGAAACTTTCACAATTGTAAGTTTTTGGATGCTTTAGTTTGTATATAACAGTTTTACTTTGTTTTATTTCCTTATTTGTATAGAAACTTAAAGTCTTATGTAAAGAATTTAAGTTAGGGGGAGATTGTTGGGAAATATTTTAAGTATGTCAAGCTGTTAGTTATATTTCTCAAACTGTTAATAGTATTTCTGTGTAATTACAAAGTTCAAGCTGCTAGTTCAATAAGTTCAAGCTGCTAGTTCAAAAGTTCAAGCTGCCAGAGTTAAACGTTCAAGCTGCTCAACAGATTAACAACAGAAAGTGCTGAAATTCAGGAGGTGATATATATTCAAGATTTGAATATCTTCCAAGCATATCTACTACCAGAGAAATCAGAGTTCATCAAGGAAACAAATTAGAAGGTGATATATATATAGATAGACTAGGTATTTCTATTGTAAGTCTGTACATGCAAGTTCTATAATTGTGTGCTTCATTGTAATTGCTTTCTGATAAAGTTTCTCAAGCCTCTAAGGTTGTAAAATCCTAAGAACAGTCTGTGTTCTTCGTCTAATCAAACATATTAGAGGTGATTGTAATCAGTAATTTTGGCAATATAAAGGAGTTGATTTTGATTATATTTATCTGTTATTTATTCTGAAAGTTTTCTTAAAACAATTTAGTGTTATTCCGCAAACTTCTTAATTGGACTTTGATTCAAAACAAGGTTATTGGTTTACACTCTAATTGATTAAAACCAGTTAATCTTAGGTGATTTTGATCTTCACATGGCTGAAGATGAGTTACGATTTGAGTTTGAAGAATACATAGATCAGGAGGAGCTTGAAGAAGGAGAATTCATTCCTGAGGATGTACGAGACTGTAAATCAGATGATGAAATGATAGTGGATGAAGAAGATGAGGTTGATGAATTGGTGATAAGTAAGCAACCAGTCACAGAAGTGTATGTGAATAATGACCAGAGTCCGATAGATATGGAAATGCTTAAATCTGCTTTAAATGAAGAATCGAAAACTAAAAGATTGGATAGGGAGCTTACAAAGGAAGAGAAAAGAAAATTATGGTTTAGGGCACAAGAGAAGAAAAAGGACTTGGCTATGAAGGAGAAGATGTGTAAGGTCACCTACCTACGAATCTGATCTTGACGCAACACCTTCCAACGAGTGCGAAATCCTCGTTAGGGGTTTAACGGATCGATCACACACATGGAAACCCGGAGACGAACACAATGGTAGACGTTACGACGGACGACCCGACACGTGTATTTCTCCGGAATGACTCTCTGAAATCTCACAAGTTCGTAAGTGCACTATATGAGCTCTGAATGCTAATTTTTGCAAAAGTCTCTGAATAAAACGAACGGATGCTCTGTTTGCTCTCAAGTTCGACAGAACGTCTGAGCCATCAAAGATACTTGAATTCACAAAGGACAGGGAAGTGAGTCATGGACACTACAAGAATAGATCCAATGACAGGTAGACCTTGGATTAAAATACACTACAAACCGGTCAATTGTCTAAAGAAAGTTCCATTGAAACCGATGCCACAAGATGTTCTAACTGACCTTATGTGGTGGTACGTAGCAGCGAGACCGGAGAGGCAGTGATGGAAGACAAAGAAGAAAAGGTGATTTTAAGAGTCTACGATCCCTTGCATATAGTCAACCTATCTAAGGATGACCTCCACAAACTTCATGATCAGGGAATCTTTTTTTATGAGAATTGGAGATCTGAAGGCAGGATATATCAAAAAGTTGTCAAGGTTTGTGTTGAACTGGGTCTGCATGCAAGTAGCAGTTTAAATAAGCCTAGTTCTACAGAGTAATGAATATCTACTAGAAGCTATCGCAAATGGGGAGTCTGTTGGTACACCCTGTGTGACGATAGCAGTCTAGATATGTAATAGATAGTCATATGTAATAAATAGGGCTTTATTAATACAAGTCATGTTTGTTTGTTTATGGTTGTGTACGGTGTTTACATTTGCATGTTAAGTTCATGATTGGTGATGATAAGTTCATGATTGTGATGATAAGTTCTTGAGGTAATGAACTTGTGAGAATAAGTTCTTAAAGCATAGGCCACGAAAAGTCACACAAGTTCGTATATGCATAGGCTTGAACTTGTAAGTTCGTGGGCTTGGGCCATGCACGAACTTAAGGGTTATTTTATGAACTCATTTGTCTAATTTCAGGGACTTTTGGGAATATCGATTTCAGAGTTTGTCAGAGTGCACAGACGAACTAGAGAGTGTTTCAGAGAGTCTAGGAGCAATACATCGTGTGGGGTCGGTGTTATATTGGTTGGCATTGTGTACGGCTCCATGTTTCATGCATGATCGATCTGTTAAGCGTCTTATGAGGATTCTGCACTCGTTGGACGACGTCCGCCTTGATTCGATCCGTAGACGGTGGACCTTACAATTGCTTCCTCATTTTATTAAGTATTCAGATCATTATTGCTTATTAATATGATGAGATTAAATCCTGGGTGCTATGATTGTGCTTATTGTGGCAAGGTTGTCACATAATGCTTTATGACTATTGATTTAAATATTTTGTTACGTTAATACATTTTGATTTAAATTTAGTATTTTGATTTGTTTTAATTTTATTATATTGTTTGGCAAATATGTTTTGATTTAAATATAGTATTTTGATAGTTTTGATTAAGAATTTTGTACATTTAATACGCTTTATTAGTTTTCACTTGAATATTTTGTTAATTTAAACTTAAGTATTAACAT
The DNA here is from genome assembly GCA_020465985.1 of Centrapalus pauciflorus. Taxonomy (NCBI): domain Eukaryota; kingdom Viridiplantae; phylum Streptophyta; class Magnoliopsida; order Asterales; family Asteraceae; genus Centrapalus; species Centrapalus pauciflorus. Next base: position 97,662 of record JAANYP010005307.1, on the reverse strand, counting down.
GATAAAATTGTAAATCAAAATGAATGAAATGCTAAATTGAATCAATATGTACATGCACAAAAAAAAAAATTTTAAATAAGCACAAATATAATAATTACTTTAAATCAAAATAAATTAGCATAACAAAATATTATAATAAAAAATAATAAATTAGTAAATTTAAATCAAAATTTATAAACGTAACGAATTAGTAAAATTAATTCAAAATTTACATAAATCAAAAATAATATACATAATGAAATAGTTTGATAGAAAAGTATAAATGATAAAAATATAAAAATAGTTTAACCAATGAATATAAAACAAATAAATCTTTACTAAATATATTGAATACACGAAAGAGACATAAATTAACTAATTAAGTATATAAATAGAGATAATTTTTAATTAATAAATATAGATTTTTTTTACAAACAATATAATTATAATAATACCTAATAATAATAATAATATATTTGATAATGAATCAAATCATAATTTAGTAAACTAATATTTCAAATTTAAAACCAAAAACAAAAAACTAAGAATTGAAATTAAATTAAGGGAAAATTGCACAAAAAACCCCTAAAGTTGAACCATTTTTGAGATTAAAACCCCTAATCATTTTTTATTGCACAAAAAATCTCTAACCGGTAATTTTTTTTTGAAATTTAGGACGTTACCTGTTATAATAGGTTACTATGATTACATGACACACACGTGGCATCCACATGGCAAACCCGACTTACGTGGCGCCTACGTGGCACTACATGTATAATTTCTTAAACTGAATTGTTGCATAAAAAAACCTTGAAATTGGTGACTATTTCGATTAAAACCCTTAACTATTTTTTTTCTCACCTCTAACCAACAATCATATTTACCTCTTCTCTTCTCCTTTACCTCCGGCAACTCCGATTACTCTATCCCCTCTTTATGTTCAATGTTGTTTATTTTATGTACATATGTTCGATTAACTTTTGCCGCTTAATCTTGAATTTTAACTTCAATTTTGCAGATGAAATCGATTTCGTTTTGTGTTCACGAGTTGCATTTTTAGGTTCAGCTTTATGTTCAGTTTCGTTTATTTATGTTCCATTTTAGCTTCTGAATATGATCGGCTAGAGCAGTGAGATTCTCTAGAGCCTAAAGGGTGGAGGTTTTCATTAGGAACCAAATTCTTTGTTTAATAAATAAAATTTTAATAAATATACATGTCATTAAAATGCAATCAGTGAAAACTTAATTTTAATTATCTTTGTTGGTTGGAGGTTTATTATCCAATGGAAAACGATTTGGGGTTTAATTGAAAAAACTAAACAAGTTGGGGGGTTTTTTACAAAAAAATCTATTTAAAAATTTAACACGCCATCAAGTTGCAACCGACTAAACCGGTTGCAAATCAAATTTTTTGAAAAAAACCCAAATTTACAAAGTTTTAACCGGTTGGAGGTTTTTTGTGCAATGAAAAATGGTTGAGGGTTTTAATCACAAAAATGATCCAACTTAGAGGTTTTTTGCGCAATTTCTCCTTAAATTAAATAATGGAGAGACCAAACTTGTAATTGAGAGAACGGAAAAATCGTCATTTTTTAAAAGTTTAAAAACAGAAGAACGGTTTCCACGAGTAAAAAGTGGTTTGAGGGACCACCACTGCAACTTTGGAAGTTAAGACTGTGATAGGGTTATATTTTTATACATTTTCGGTATCATTTTAGGCTCATTTTAAGAACTAATGCTTCGTAACTACCATATTATTACTCCCAATTTGTGTTTCAGGGTCAAGAAGTCAAATGGAAGTAGCTCAAGAAAATTCAGCGAGAACCGAGCCGGTGGGGGCGCAGACCTGCGCCACCCTACGCTGCAAAACAGAACTTTTCAGAGTTAGAGAGCACTTCCAGCGCTGACGAACGTAGCCTAGGCCGTACCCCCAGTGCAGGGGGGCGCAGGCCTACGCCCAAGCCTACGCTGTTGCGGCATGAAAAGACAAGTAATTGAATGTTGCATGTGCTATGCCGACATTTATTGGTTCAATTATTTACGAGTAATATGATTAAGTAATTGGTTATGTCAATGTGACCATTACATGAGATTCAATTGGATAATAACTTATGCCGTAGTGATTCCATAAATGGTTGTCTTTTAATTTGCTTTGTTAAACAATTCGTTAGTTGCCTGCCGTTGTTTTAGTTATAATTTAGTCGTAATCATTATTCCAAACAAATCATCCAATTCACCATTTAATCGTTTTCAATAAACTAAAGAAACTAGCTAATTAACCCTAATTCACATACACACTCCCTGCGGATTCGACCCTTACTTCTCTAAGCTAATAGTTAGATTTAAAGTTATTTCTACGGGCCACAACGACGACTCGTCAGATTTTGGCGCCGTTGCCGGGGAGTGGTAACGTTAGTTAGGGCTAGAAGTTAGTTTTGGCCCTAGTTTTATGTTTTAAGTACTCTAACTAATTATTTTTAGTTTTTAATTTCTATCATTAAAAATCACATAAAAAGTTGAAAAATTCAAAAAGGTAATTGTAGTCCTTTACTTTACCACCAAAAATATATTTAGTTTAATTAATTTTAAATTAAGTTTTTAATAGTTTATGTACACACGTCAATCGCCCAGAGGATTGTCCCTACAATTCGAACCCGAAATTGAAAAAGTAGCTAACAACAAACATTAGTCACGGAGAATTCAAACGATCAGCGTATACACGCAGAGGACGATAACGAGCAAGAGGAAAAAATTCCCACTTTAGAGGTTCCGGTTTCGTCAAGAAATCGTGAGAAAGAAGAACCCAAGCGTGTAGTTGTTAGGATGAGTGAACAAATGAGAAGGACGGTTGAGTCACATTGGCACCCTGGTGATGTGCCCGACCCTTTGCCTATTCGTTATCCTAAAAATGAGAACGGACCCGAAGTTTGTCCTCAATTATTTCAAATTCTTCCTATCTTTGGAGGGATACCAAGTGAGGAACCCTATGAGCATTTAGTTGAGTTCACAGCATTTTGTAAAGCTAACCATGTTCGAGGTATAACCACCGACGGTTTGAAACTTCGAATATTTCCTTTCTCGCTAAAAGAGAAAGCTAAAAATTGGTTCATGTCGCTACCTACCAATAACATCACGACATGGGATCAAATGAAAAGAGAATTTCTCAATGAATACTATCCCATTAGTAAAACCACTCAAGAAAATAAAGGAAATTACCGAGTTCAAACAAAAACCTGGCGAACAATTCTACGATGCATTTGATCGTATGAATGAATCGTTGAGAGCTTGTCGACATCATGAAGTATCTAAATGGATGCTTATAAAAATATTTTTGATGGTGTGAGTCAAGAGAGTCGCAACATGATTATTGCTGCCACAGGAGGTGTTAGACCTTATTAATTGTAATCAAGTCTAGGGTTTAACTGTATTTATTTAATAGTTCATAGGTTAATTATGAACGGGCTTTAATAGTTTAACCCACGGCCCTAGGTTTATTATTTAAATGGTTAATTAGGGTTTTATAGAACACACAAGAAAATTATTAAAGGTGCTTGTGCGTGTAGCCGTTCGGTTGAGAGAAAGAAACCTTTGTTCTTCGTGTTCTTCATTCAAGGTTTAATATACTCGGCTATTATTATTGTTTCTCATTCGTGATCATTGTTATATATTGTTTGACTTGGTTTTTTGCTTGATTATTAGGGACCTACAATTGATATCAGAGCCAAAAGATTGGTTTGATTATTTTAATTATGTTCCTCGTGATTAAATGTTCTTTGCATCTTTATTCTGCAAAATTGATGTTTTGATATGGGCTCGTAAAGGGAAAATTAATAGATTTAATGAATTAGTTTTGATTGGTTAGAAATTGATTATGAGACCTGCATAAGTTTATTTTCGCCTGGATTAAGTTTGTAAGGATTTTGAATTTGTGATTGTCATTTGTAGGTCCCAAAAGGTTTCCCAAGTATGTTACTGTAAGCTGCAGAGGGGGGGGGGGGGGGGTGAATACAACTATTTAAAATCTCAACACACTTTTCTTAATGTTTGTATGTGTATATCAACAAGTGTCAATTACAAACAAGTATGAACTGCGGAATAGTTCAAACTGAGATGACAGAAACAACAGATAGAAAACTAATCTAAGACACACTCAGACTAGTTACAATGATTTCACTCACTAAGATGCAAAACTGTTTTTACAAGACAGACAGACAGCTTGAACAAGAACAACTTGGACACACTCAACTATTCTTTTCTAAGCAGACTTTGCATGCATAAAACACAATTCTTTTGCACGTTCTGGATATCTCTCTCTTGGGTATCTCACATTCCTTAGAAGCTTCGTTTTATGCTCTCTCAGTGAATACTGGTGAAACTCCCTCATTGGATGTAGAGATAGTAGATACATTTCCAAAAATACAAAACAGCTTTTCTACACATTCTGACAAAACATCATTTGTCCCTATGTAGCAGAATCTTTGTCTTTTTCATATTGTCTCTGTTGCAGATTGCTTTACCTTAAAGAGGAATGTCAACATTAATCATTTCCTCTTCTTGTATAGCCATTTTGATATAAGAAATGGTCTATTACCCATTTCAAATATCCACTTTCTCTTCATGTATCAGAACAGCTTGGGCAGTGCAAGCAGCTTCTAATTTTCCACTTTGTCTTCGACTTGCAACTGATCTTTTCATCCAAGAAATACATGATGACATGGAAACAAATTCCATAATGTGTATAACATGTTCACGAAGAACAGGTTTTGTTCGCAAAAAAATGAACACTTAGTTTTGGTCCAAGCTGCTCAACTGGCATGAGCAGCGTAGACAGTTTATGTCCAGCCTGTCCAACAGATAAGGGCAGCTTGCGCAATCTGCCTAAGTTACAACTAATGTAACAGGGTGAGCAGCTTTGACTAATAATTCAAATCACTTATCAGGTTTCAATTGGGCATTTACAGGCCATAAATTATACCCTTTAAGTGTATCAAACAGGTTTGATTTTATAATCTCCCCCTATGATATAGAACAGGTTTGATTGAGGCCTTTTTGTGCCTAACAATCTCCCCCTATTTATAATTGTTAGCCACAAAAAGACCTCAGTCAAACCTGTTCTAAATCTTAGGGGGAGATTTTTAATCAAACCTGTTTTATGCACTTGAAGGTATAAATTAAGGGCTGTTAATGCCTTATTGAAACCTGAAAAGTGATTTGAAATATAAGTCAAAGTTGTTTACCATGTTGCATTGTTGCAACTATGGCATATTGCCCAAGCTGTTCATTCTGTTGAACAGGCTGGACATAAACTGTTTACGCTGCTCTATCCTATTGAGTAGCTTGGAAAAATACTTAGTGTTCTGTTCTTTGTGAACAGAACCCATTCTTTGTGAACAGACTAAACACTTTATGGAATATTTATCCATGTCCTCATGTATTGTTTTGGACTACAAGATAAGTTACAAAGTCAAAGACAAAGTGGAAAATCAGAATCTAACAAAAAATACCTATGTTGTTTAGTTACACGAAGACAAAGGGACATCTGAAATGGGTGATAGACCATTTCTTATATCAAAATGGCCTTAACAGAAGATGAAAGGTTCAAAGTTGGGATTCCTCTTTTAGTTAAAGGCTTCTGTAATAGAGACAAAAAGAAAACGACAAAGATTCTGCCATGTAAAGTCAAGTCTGCTTTATCAGAATGTGCAGAAAAGTTGTTTTGTCTTTTTGGAAAGACATCACACTATCTCCTTGTCCAATTAGGAAGCTTCACTGAGATTCTCAGTGAGAGTATAAAAGGAAGCTTCTAAGGAACGTGAGATAACCAAGAGTGAGAAATTCAGATCGTGCATAGAAGTGTGTTTTTAATGCATGCAAGTCTGTTTTAATAAAACAGTAACGTGTGTCCAAGCTGTTCTTATTCAAGTTGTCCATCTGTGTCTTGTAAACAGTGAGTTCATATTAGTGAGTGTATTCAGTGAATCTAGTCTGAGTGTGTCTTAGATTAGTTAACCATCTGTTGTATCTGTCATCTCAGCTTGAACCATTCCGCAGTTCAAGGTTGTTTGTAATTAACACTTGTTGATAATATACACAAACATTGAGAAAAGACTGTTGAGTTTTAATTTGTTGTATCCCCCCCCCCCCCCCTCTACAGCTTAGAACAACATACTAAGGGAAACCTTTTGGTCCTTCAACTGGTATCAGAGCAGATAGAGTGTGTGTTAACTCCAGATATCTCATTCTCCCTATTTTCCCATGGACAACAAGGCTGCCAGCTCCTTCTCCTACTATGACAATGGTTCAATGGCCAAACCCCCCAAGTTCAATCATCAGAACTTCTCTGGTTGGAAGTGCAGAATGATGCTCTACTTAGAGAATCTTGTTGTACAAATGCCAGAAATAGTAATGGAAGGTCCCTATGTGCCAACCTCTGTTACTACTATCACTCCTGCTGCTGAAGGAGCTGCCCCTGATATCAGAACCTTTGAAAAGGCAATAGCTCAATGATCTGATGAAGATAAAAGGCTGGTTGCTCTTGATGCAAAGGCCAGGAACAACCTGGTTATTTCTCTTCCTAATGTTGTGTTCAAACAGGTTGAGAAAATGAAGACTGCAAAGGAGATGTGGGATACTTTGTGTAACGTCTATGATGGTCCCACTATCACACTGGATAACAGGATCAACAATCTTGTTAGACTATATGAACTCTTCTTTGCTAAGCCAAAGGAGTCTCTCACTGAAACCTATACCCGATTCACTGCTCTAATCAATGATCTCAAAGCTGTTGGGATCACCAAGGACAGCTTAACTCTGGTAAACAAGTTCTTGGACATTCTGCCTGAAGAATGGAATTATTTTTCTACTATCTTAAGAAACTCAGGCACCATCAAAGGTATGGATCTTTTAAATCTGTATGGATCCTTACTAAATGATGAGCAGTCAAGGAAATAGAAAAAAATGCCTTGGAGATGTCACACAAGCTGATCAACAGGCTGATGATGAAAGTGAAGAAGTGTCTGAGGAGGATGACTGTGAAGATCTTACTGAATTAGATGATGAGCAAATGATTGCAATGCTTGTCAGAAAATTCAATAAGAAGAGGTTTGGTGGAAAAACGATGCAGAAGAAGTCAGGTGCTATAAAAAAGAAAGCATTCGACAAGACTAAGGTTGAGTGCTTTAAATGTGGCAAAAATGGCCATATAGCTGCTGACTGTGTGTCTAAAGCTATTGGCTCATCATCCAAACCATACAAGACAAACAAGGACGACGGCTACAGGGTTAAGTACCTAATGGCCATGGCTAAGCTGAGGAAGTTGGAAGACTCAGTGGCTTCCAACAAGCAAAAGGGACTTATGGCTGAGACATATGACTGAGAGGAATCTGACTCATCATCAGATGAAGAAGAAAACAACTGTCTGATGGCCAACTCTGATGTCCCATCTACAAGAAACTTCAAACAAGACCTGGCTGAAGCTGAGGCTCTCAGCAGCCTGGAAAACTGGAACCCAACAATGATGTATAAGGTACAAAATTTTATGGATTACAGTTCTAATGAAAAAATTAAAATGTTTGAATATCTGCTTGTTGATCTAAAAGCTGATATTGAGAAGAATAATGTTTTGTTGTCTGAAATCTCCAAGCTGAAAACTGATCTTGAAATAAAAACTAGTAAACTGGACAGCTTCCATAAGTTGGAAACTGAACTTGATGAATTAAAACACATCAAATCTATTTTATTAGAGGAAAAGAGAGAAACTGACACAAAACATGCCAAGCTTCTAAAGATTGTTGACTCTTGGTGCCAATATGCACAAAAAGTCAATCATTGTATCAGTCAACAGATCCCTGCTCAAATCCAAGTCTATCTTGGAGGGGATCTTGACAAAGCAGCTTCAATTGTTGAGATAAATAATCTGGAAAAAGACTTATCCACTCTTGGTGATCTTCCAAGTACTTTCATCCAGAAAGTAAATGGTAAGCTAGTCTCAACAAATAGGTTTGTCAGGCCTCAAAACACTGACTGCTTGTGTGAAAAAGCACTAAAACCCGATGATGGAATGTGTTCTCCATCAAATCAGTCTGCTAAGTGCTCAGCTGGTTCACACAAGCAAAAGAAGGGAAAATAATCTCAAGCTGCAGCTTTGGACACTAAACCTGTTAACAAGACAGGTTCCGGGTCTAAAGCTGATGGTAAGAGACCTGTTAATCCTTTTGATGCTGAACATTTTGAGAAAAAGTTTTCAAAAGGTAAGCAGCCTACTTTTAACAGGAGTAAGTCTCATGTTGAAAGTAAATCTGCTGTGATTTCAAATAAGTTTTTAAATCATAGTGGAAAATTGGTTATAAATGAAGTAAGTCTTTCAAAACCAAAAGTAGTGATTATGTTGAAAGGCAACATCCATAACATCTCAGTAAGGGCATAGGCAAAGACATTGCTCAACCTGACAAAGTTGGGAATAAGTTTCCCAAACCTGTGCAAGGTCAGAAGCCAATCAAACTTCCTATATTTGATATCTGTCCGCCTAAAAAGAGGAAAGAGGATACAGGTAAAGCTGTTGCTATTGTGCCTTCTACTCAAAGTGTTGATTCTTCTAAAAACAGTAATAATTTTGCTAAACCTGCTGAGAAGCTCAACAAGAAAGTTTCAGAATGTGTTTCTAGAAGTACTTCTTCCAAAAGGAGAAAAATGTTATAAATGTGGGAAGAAGACACATATGGCCAAGGAATGTCCTGAAACTAAGGACATGAGGCCTGTTGACTCTGCTAGTTCCAACATTGCAAAAACCAGCAGTGTTGGAAGTAACATGGTCAATGATGATAGTATCCAAGCTGATACAATCCAAATAGAAAATATTAGTGTTGATCTTATTGGTCCATCAATAAATGTTGATGAAGTAGGAGAACTCATCCCTATGATGAGTTCCCCTAAAAATAACTAATATTTTCCCATCGCACTCTGCAGGTTAAACAACCATCCCAGGTTTGGTACTTGGACAGCGGCTGCTCAGGCCACATGACAGGTTGCAAGGATCTGCTGAGTGATCTCAGGCTTGAAAAAGGGCCAAAAGTCACCTTTAGTGACGATGTTCAGGGATCCACAGAAGGATATGGAACCCTTCAAGCTGGTGCTGCTATATTCAAAAGAGTAGCCTATGTGTCTGGGCTGAAACACAATCTTGTAAGCATAAGTCAACTGTGTGATGCTGGGTTACGTATAGGATTCCCAGGGCAAAGTTATGTTGTGCACACAAAGGAAGAAAGGTGTATATGTTGTGGACATGAAATCTGCTGATCCCACAACTGAAACCTGCTTTATCTCTAGAAGCAATGCAGACCTGAATTGGTAATGGCACAAAAGGCTATCGCACCTGAACTTCAAGAATATCAACAAAATCTGTAAGAAAGAGTTGGTAACAGGTTTGCCGTCTATAACCTTTGTTAAGGATAAACTCTGCACAACTTGTGAGAAAGGCAAGCAGAGAAAAACATCTTTTAAAACAAAGCATAATTTTTCTATTGATACTACTCTCTTCTTAATCCACATGGACTTGTTTGGACCAGTCAGTGTCCCAAGTCTAGGAGGTAGAAGATACACTCTAGTAATGGCTGATGAGTTCTCCAGGTTTACATGGGCGATCTTTCTGAAGAGCAAAGGAGAGGCTGCTAGAGAAATTATTGGGTTTATCAAAAAGATGGAGATGTTGAACTCTGCTCAGGTTAAGCAGCTTAGAAGTGATCATGGTACTGATTTCAGAAACAGTACTCTTGAGGACTTCTGTGAAGAAAGAGGGATCTCACAAAACTTTTCCGCTGTAAGAACTCCACAACAAAATGGAGTTGCTGAAAGGAGAAACAGAACTCTCATTGAAGCTGCCAGAACCATGTTGTGTGCATCAGGTTTACCTTCATTATTTTGGGCTGAAGCTGTCAACACAGCCTGCTTCACTCAAAACAGATCCTTAGTGGTGAAAAGGTTCAACGAAACTCCCTATGGGTTAATCAAATGGAGAATGCCAAATATTAGTTATTTCCATGGGTTTGTATGTCCCTGCTTCATTCTAAATCAGAGGGACCAGCTGGCAAAATTAGAATCCGTAGCTGATGAAGGTGTGTTTGTTGGATATTCTGCTATCTCTAAAGCCTACAGAGTATACAACTACAAAACAAAGGTGATAGATGAATCTATCAATGTCACCTTTGAGGAGTCTAGGAGTGCTTCCACCAAAGCTGTTCCTGAATCAGTTTCAGGAGAGTTCATCTTTGATGATCTCATGCATTCCATCAATGAAGAAAATGACTCAAAAGCTTCCACTACACCAGAGTGGAACCTGTTAACCACAATGGACATGATGATGAATATGTTGATTGTTGGTACATCCTGTGTGACGATAGCAGTCTAAGTGATCCAACATTAGGTTTTAGCAAGTATTAGATATATATGTTTATGTATGGTTGATAATAATTATTGTTTGTGTGTTTGAACTTAATATAACATATTACAAGAAGTTCAAACATAAAGATCAAAGATAAAATCAATCATAAGGTAAAAACATAAGTTTCAATACTTAGTTAATTATGTGAGAAGGTAAATTCGAATTACCTAATGACTAGGATTCGAATCTAGTTAGATTCGAATGAGTCACTTGGACAGATTTGAATGTGACCATTTAGGCAGATTCGAGAATGTCAGAAGGGACAAACTCGAATGGGCTTTGGGCCGGATTCGAGTTTAGCCCGTGACAGACTCGAATTAGCCTCTATAATTAAGGATAGACTCGAAATATTATGAGACTTTTTGCAGAATTCGAGAGTGATTAAGCATTAAGCGATTTCGAATTTATCATCAGGGTTAGTGCCGTTTAGGAGAGAATCAGTTTGTAGGTGCGTTCGTGTGTCGTTCGTGCAGCTTCTGATAGTCTCTGTGTTTCTGGTGAGAGTTGTTTCCGTCTACCCGTTAATGAGGATTCCGCACTCGTTGACGGTTCTGCGTCTAGATAGATCTGTCTGTTCAAGACCTTACAAGTGGTATCAGAGCCTACGGGGTGTTCTTCGTGTTCTTCGTGTTCATCTAGATACATTCTAGGTTTCTTGACGTTTGGACGGTTTTTCTCTCATATTTGTGTTTTTCGTGTTCTTCGAGCTTGGAAAATTGTCATCCGGAAAATACTTTGTGTTTTTAACGTTTTTGATCGAAATCATTGTTTTTCGTTGAAAAATTATTGATTTAATCTGCAAAACGTTAAGAAATCGCAGTATTATTCGTTTTTCGAGTTTGCGGCGCTCGAATCTATTAGGAGTAATTAGGGTTATTCTTAGTTTCGAGTCTAACCAAATCTGCTCCTTTCGAGTTTGATAAACTGTGTTTCGAGTTTAATAGGAGTCTGTGCTAGTTTCGAATAGGTTCTCGAATCTACTGTCATTCGAGTTTGTTTCGAATCTGATCTAGAATCGAGTAGGGCTTCGAATCTTCTGAGTGTTCGAATTTGCTTAACCTTCGAGTTTAGGGGACTTTCGAATTTGTCATAAATTTCGAATTTAGTTGAATTCTCAAACTTAATCGAATTTTATTCCAAACAGATTTATAACTAATTAGATTCGAATCTGCCTAGATTCGAAAGAGTTAAATTAAATTAGTTTCGAATTAAATTAATTAAGTTCAATTCAATTACTTTCGAAAAGATGTCAAATCTTCAAAAATTCCTGGAAATGGACCACGAGGTCGGGAAGGCAAACACTCCGCCTAAGCTGATGAAACTCGAGGATTACTATTGGTGGAAAGATCGGTTTGCCGATTTTGTGCGCTTTAACGACATGCGCATGTGGGTATGTATTTACGAAGGATACATTCCACCAATTTCTGAAGTTGAAGGCCGTCAGAGAGTCTTATCATACCAAATGATGAAGGAGGATGATAAGAAACTGTATGAAGCCGAGAACAGAGCGTTTTCGATAATTCGAATGGCGTTGCCTCAGGATATACTACACACATTTAGGACTCAAAAGACATCTAAGGAACTTTGGGGGTACTAGAGAAGAGGTGTGAGGGTAATCCTAGGGTTCGACGAAAGCGTATGGAGCTGTTGAAACAACAATTTGCTATTTTCAAGGCGTTAAAGGATGAACAGCTGGATGATACCATCACCCGGTTCTATCATCTGTAAACGGAGCTTGAAAGTCACGGGATTGAGTATACTGACACCGACAAGAACAATAGCTTCTTGATGCCTTACCAGCCAAATGGGCTATGTATGTGGCAATGATAAAGCTTAACGAGGATAAGTATTATACCCAATCTCTGGAGGATATTGTGGGAACGTTGCGAGCTTATCATTTCGAGCTAGTGAAGGCCGAAAATGATTACGAACAAGTCCAGAGTCCAGCGATGTATTTTGGAAAATCAACAAAACCTTCAGCGACCGCCGATCTGAAGACTGCTACAGCGTTTTTCACCGGAGAAACGTCGTCACCAGCAGAGTCTGATGACACATTGAACAGAGGGTTCTTAGGGTTGGGAAGATCAGAAGAACAGCAACCTCAAGCAGCACAGGCGACGACATCTCAGAGCTATTCTAAGATGCCCATGAGCGCCAAATCAGCGGAAGAACATTTGAATCTACTTGCTTCATTTGTGGCCGCATACGGGAACTGCGTTCAAGGGAAAATTAACGATCCTGCTCTTTGGGATGAAGACTACGATCAGGTCGACCCTGACGATCTTGAGGAGATGGACCTTAAATGGTAACTGGCCATGGTAACCCAAAGGGTTAAAAGATTCATCAAGCGAACTGGGAGGAATCTGACTATGAACAATAAGGGGATTGGATTTGATAAGTCCAAGGTCAAGTGCTACAACTGTCAAGGTCTGGGACACTTCGCCAAAGAAGGTAGAGACGTACCAAGGGCAGAGTCAGCATCAGGGACAGTATCAGAATCAGTCTCAACAACGGTACCTTTCGAGTTCATCTGCCAGTCAAGCCAATCTAGCTGGTCTATTGTCGAACGTCACATTAGACAGACAGCTGGATGGTACCTACGACTGGAGTTCACATCCGGAATCAAATGCTAGAGCCTTCATGGCTGAAGTCACGGAGAATGGATGTGAAGGGGAAGAGCAGACCACAAGGGACAGCAGTCCGATGTGGGTCGAGAAGACGAATGATCAGACGCTACTGGAGTTTGCCGCTCAAATGGCCAACGTGGAATCCGACCACACAAAGGTTAGTCTGACTTACTCTCTTTTTCATGAATTATGCTTGTTATGTGTTACTTCTAATGATAGGTTAAATCTAGTCTTAGAATCACATCAAACCATAACTGCTCAAAATGAGTCTTTAAAGGTTGATAATGCTAGCCTAAACGATATTAAACAAGATCTTAAAGAAAAACTAAAGGCTGATGCTCAAGATGTAATAGTTCTGAAAGACAAACTGAGTGAGCAGTGTGTTAGGTTAGAGCTTATGTATGAGCATGTCGAGGCCTTGACCAAAAGTCTTAAGGACAAAGACATAGAGCTAGCTGAAACAAAGGTAAAGGTAGCAGAGGCCAATAGTAAGCTAGAGAAGTTTAGGAATTCAAGCCTGAACCTAGGGAAAGTTTTAGATGCTCAACGCCAATCTAAAAAGCCTGTAGGTCTAGGATTTCACGAAATTCCTCCACCTTTTAATGCAAACTACATGCCTCAACCTCAGGAGAAAACTGATAAATCAGTAGACTTAGAGGACTTACCTGCACCTAAATCTGAGCCTGTAGTAGAGAATACACCTAAGGTGACTGATACAATCGTCAAGGTTAAGAAAGTCAAATTTGTGGCTTCCTCCAGTGAAACACCTGCAGGAAAAAATAAAATTGATTTTAATGATCAGGACGATGAACGAGTCGCGATAGATGTTCAAAAAGAACAGGACACAAGTGACACACCTAAGTCTAAGGGCTCACAAAAGAAGCCAATAGACAAAATGTCATGCTTTAGATGTCACGAGAGGGGGCATGTAGCTTCTACTTGTCCACATAGGAAAGTTTAAGACAGTGAAGCCAGAACAGCCTAAACCCTCAACAAGGGTGGCGAGCACTAGTAGTTCTCAGAGTACCGAGAAAACTGTGCAGGCTGCACCAAAACAAGTTGTGAAACAAACACCGGTTAAGGTTGAACCAAAAGAAGTGGTTAGGACAAATTCACCGAATCGTGTCATTAATCAATCTAGGTCAGCACCTCAACAAGTCTATAGGAGCACAACACCTAGCAGGGCACACACTCCAGTTAGGTCACATACTCCTGTTAGACATTACGCACCGGTAAGAGCTCAGGGATCACAATCTGAAATGCAATATAATCGGAATTATTCTAGAGCTCCACAACAAATGCCTACTCAAAGGCAAAGAGTGAATTTACATCACTCGGCACCACAACAAACTCCTGTTCAACGACCCAAGTCACCTGAAAGGCGAGATGGGTATTTGAAAGAGTTTAAGTATGTGGACGAGAATGGTATAACCAAGTCAGTTATGGATTGGGTTCCCCGTGATAACTAACCTATTTTCTTTCATGTGCAGGAGATTACCACCGGTCTAAACAACAAATGGTTCGTCGACAGTGGATGCTCTAGGCACATGACAGGGGAACGAAGTCTCCTTACAAACTTCAAGGGTGGGAATCGGGGATTTGTATCATTCGCGGGAAATAAAGGAGGAACAATCACTGGAACTGGAGAAGTCACTAATGGGACGATTACTTTGGATCAAGTTTATCACGTTGATAAACTGGTTCATAATCTCATTAGTGTATCTCAAATCTGTGATAGGAAGAATTCAGTGCTGTTCACAGACACTGAAGCGTTAGTGCTAAAACCGGGGTTCAAGATACCTGAAGAGTGGATACTGATGGGGGAACCAAGGAAAAATGACTTGTACATGCTGGATATGAACAAGCCGGATACTTCGATGGGGCCAATCTGTTTGTTATTCAAAACTTCAGAAACGGAATCAGTATTGTGGCACAGACGCATGGCTCACTTGCACCTAAGAAAGATGAACTACATAACGAAGAATGGGTTGGTGCAAGGTGTGCCTATGAAGAGCTTTCAGTTCGAGGACAAGTGTCTACCTTGCAAAAAGGGCAAACAACATAAGAAGACACACAAGTCCAAGACGCAAAACTCCATAACCTCAACATTCGATTTGTTGCATATGGATCTTTTCGGTCCAATCAACAAAAGGAGTATAGGAGGTAGTTGGTTTTGTTTAGTTATCACTGACGATTACTCACGATTTTCTTGGGTTTTCTTTCTAGGTACAAAGGACGAGACGGCTTCCAAGCTCATCGGGTTCTTAGACCAAGTGGAGAATTCCTACAGAACACGGGTTAAAAGGATACGTAGTGATAATGGAACTGAGTTCAAAAACACTGTAATTGGTGTATATTGCCTATCAAAGGGCATCGTGCATCAATTTAGTGCACCATATGAACCTCAACAAAATGGGGTGGCCGAACGTAAACAGGACACTGATTGAGGCAGCTAGGACTATGTTGTCGGATTCAAAGCTTCCTACCATGTTTTGGGGGGAGGCAGTGAATACCGCATGTCACATTTTAAACAGGGTCCTAACTGTCAAATCTTTGAACAAAACCTGTTATGAAATTTTGAATAAACGGCCACCTAATTTAACTGGATTCGAACCCTTTGGGGTACCATGCACTCTTTTGCGTACAAAACATCAACCGAAGTTTGGTGAAAAGGCTGACGAAGGATACTTCCTAGGTTATGTGTCGAACTCACCAAACAAACGGGTTTTTAACAAAACAAATGGTACGGTTGAGATTGTGTATAACATTGAAGTCACAAGTTATACACATGAACCCCAAACAGGTCCGGAATGGATATTTGACTATGATAAGTTATTTGAGTCATTTAACATTCCTTTGGATGAAAATGCAGGTACAATCGAAAAGGACATGGCGACGTTGCATCTGAATGACGAAGGTCATACCTTTCCGAGGACCACATTTCAATCCGCATCCGAGCCTACTGCGACTGAAGATGGATCTCCAGAAGTTACCAATCCAGAGGCACCTACCACTGAGAATCAGACTCAGACAACAAGTTCCAACTATGAGGAAAATGTCCACGAGGAGGAAAATGTGGAAGCTGAGACTGTTCCCCCATTAGGTGAAATAGGATCCAACTTAGGAGATAATCTGACTGTTGACGAGATAGAGACCTCTAGGATCAACAAAAATCATCCTATAAAAAGCATCATAGGAAATGCTAACGAGGGTGTGAAGACTAGGAGTAGTTTAAATAACAACACATTGTTGTTGTCGATGATAAATGACTCCGAGGCATATCATACCTGTCTCTATTCGTGTTTCATATCGCAAGTAGAGCCTAAGAATGTGCAAATGGCACTTAAGGATAACTCTTGGGTTGAAGCGATGCAGGAAGAACTTTCACAGTTTAGGAAACTAGAAGTGTGGGAGTTAGTTCCATTACCTCGAGGGGAAATTGCCATAGGAACCAAATGGGTTTTTAAGTGCAAAAGAGACGATCGGGGTATAGTCACTCGCAACAATGCTAGGCTAGTTGTAAAGGGTTTCAACCAAGAGGAGGGAATCGGTTACAATGAGGTGTTTGCGCAAGTAGCAAGGCTGGAAGCCATTAGGTTGTTTCTAGCTTTTGCCCCTCTCAACGGCTTTAAGGTTTATCAATTAGATGTAAAGAGTGCTTTCCTATATGGGAAAGTGAAGGAGCTGGTGTATGTATAACAGCCGCCCGGATTTACAGATCCAAAATATCCTGATAGAGTATATCGTTTAGATAAGGCTCTATATGGATTTCATCAAGCACCAAGGGCGTGGTACGAGACTCTATCCAACCATCTGCTAGAGAACGGGTTTGAAAGGGGTAGGATAGATAGTACGCTGTTTGTTAAGAGAAAGGGAGCACATTTCATCTTGGTACAAGTGTACGTCGATGATATCATTTTTGGTTCATCAGACGAACAGATGTGCAAAGATTTCGAGAAGGTGATGAAGTCGAAATTCGAGATGAGTGCTATGGGAGAGTTAAATTTCTTTTTGGGGTTACAAGTTGACCAGAAGAAGGATGGTATGTTTATCCATCAGACGAAGTATGTCTATGACATCTTAGAGCGCTTCGGGATGGAAGGAACAAAATTGACTGCCCATTTCAGCACGCCGATTCAAGTGAATCACAATCTCGGATCGGGTACTGAAAGTGATATCGATGTGGATCTGACGTTATATCGGGCCATGATTGGATCACTTATGTATTTAACTACTTCAAGACCTGACATTATGTTTGTTGTGTGTATTTGTGCTAGGTTTCAAGCTAATCCGAAGGAGATGCACATGAAAGCTGTGAAGCGGATTCTACGATACCTCAAGTCGAAACCGAAGCTGGGACTTTGGTATCATGCGGAGGGAGATCTAGAGTTGGAGGCATTCACGGATTCTGATTACGGAGGATGCAGCTTGACGCGCAAATCAACAACTGGAGGTTGTCAATTCCTAGGAGGGAGACTGGTATCCTGGCAATGCAAGAAACAGACGTCGGTAGCCGTGTCAACGTGCGAGGCCGAGTATGTTGTTGCTGGTAGTTGCTGCTCACAGATTCTGTGGATACAACAACAATTGCGGGATTACGGTTTGGCTTACACTCAAACTCCAATTAGGATAGACAATCAATCTACAATTGCTATAACAAATAATCCATTTAAACACAACAAAACAAAGCACATAGACATTAGGCATCATTTTATTCGTGATTGTGCTGAAAAGAACTTAATCAAATTGGTAAAAGTGGCAACGGAAGATAATAATGCAGATTTATTTACCAAAGCATTTGATAAGTCACGGTTTGAGTATTTAATTCAACTGAATGGAATGCGCAACCCAGAGTAATTTGACCTTAGTAGTAGTAGTTTATTTCCTTTTATAGTCGTAGTACTTCTTTCTTTTTATAGTAGTCTGCTTATTTAGGATAGTTTCTATTTTTGGTAAGTTTCTAATTTTTAGTAAGTTAGTAGCTTATCTTCTTTTAGTGCTTTTTCTTATGAAAAACAAAAGAAAAAAGAGAGAAAATCATAAAAATACAAAAAAAAGAGAATATCAGAAAAAGGAGTTAAGTCTTAGAAGCATAGGTTCAAAGTGACGAAAATTAGCACAGTCGTTACAAACTCTAAGTGTTTAGGTTTTCACACATAATGCAACTAAAATTCTAAGTGTTATACTTTAGTTTAGTTTGATGTGTTGGTAGGCATAATACATGTAGGGAGTCTCAAGGCAAATAAAATATTCAAGAAAAAGTCAAACGTGTCACTAACTTAGATGTATGACCAATCGGTCTTAATTTTTATGTACAAGACATACAAACTTTGAGTCTAAATGAGGTATGCAAACATTCTGGGGATGTATAGCAACAACAAATACATCTTAAAATGGAAAGAATAGAAAAATCATACAAATTTGAGAGTCGAAAACATGTAACTCTGTTGTATGTAAGTACAGACCTGTTGCCTCTGTTTAGATTCGGGTTGGCAAGATATGTCGCTTTGTTGTACGTCGGTACAGACCTGTCACCGCTGTCTTGCTAACTTTAAGAATAAACCTTAAGTCAAACTAAGACACTTTGTTGTATGAAAATACAGACCTGTGTCCGATGTTTGTCTTTTAAAGAATGTTTGCAAATACCAACAAGTTAGAATCTTTGTCTGTATGCCTTGATCATAAAAGTATGTCTATGTCTGAGTCACGTAAGATAATTTCATGATAAATAAAAATGTCAAGGGATATTCCGAAATGTAGAATGTTTAAAGGGGTGAATACCAACAATCGGCTAAATGGGTATTTCACGACAAACAATCAAAGGAATAAAAAATTCCTAAGTGTGAAAGTTTAAAGTACTGAAAGTGAGTATCTGACACCGCTATCTGATTGAACCTTTCTTTGACTATACTCATCAAAGTTAAATTTTTTAGTATAGCTTAAGTCTAAGTTAAATTGTTTAGTCAAAGTTTTAAAATTTTATTTTCACTTAGTTTTTATTTTATTTTATTTTATCTTAGTTTATTTTATTTTATTCTATTTTATTTTTTTACTTAGGTAAAAGGTCCAAAATTACTGATGGTGCATTCATAGTTGGATAAAATAATCACTGCGTGAAATATCTTGTGCTTAGGGTAAAAGATGTGGCATAGTTTATCTTGTTACACAATACCGTAGAAAAGGTTGAAAAACTTGAAGTTATTTCAAAATTTTCGAAATTTTTCTAAGTGTTTGGTGTTATTCGAGTTTAGGACAGACTCGAAATTGGGATGTTTCGAATCTGTCAGTAGATTCGACTTTGTCCATAAATTCGAAGGTTGGTATTATAAATAGGTAACAGTGACTGTCATTACTACTATCTGTTTTCGAATCTACCCTCTCGAATCTATCCGGCGACCTCGAATCTATTTCCTCGAATCTACCGATTTCCACAAAAACCGACAATTTGTCGAGTTTCTTGCTTGGTGTTTGGATTCTACTGATACTTCTAGGTATAATCAACTGGGTTATACAAGATTTGAGTAGTTTAATACATCATCTAAGCCAAAATCATAGTTTTTTGAAGGTTTACGGGTCTAAATCGTGTTTTCCAAAATTACAAAGTTTGGACCGATTAATAGTCAAATTAATTACACATATCTGTGATTAGTAACTAGTAGGACTAATGAATGTAATTTTCTGAGTCCAAAAAGGTTAAAATCATGGGATTTGTTGTTGAGTCGGGCCGACGATTTCGAATCTGTTCCAGACGTTTCTCGAGTCTGTCAGTAAACTCGAGAAGGACACTAGATTCGAATGTGTCATCAAACTCGAAAAGGGGGTTTATTCGAATCTGTTTAATTCGAATCTGTCATTTTATTTGAATTAGTTAATTTAAATTTTATTAAACTTGTAGAAATTCTTTTGTGTTGGATTTTGTACTTAATCAAGTTCAAAATAAAACAAATTTGAATTTAGGCAAGTTTATTGATTTTTATTAATTCTAATAGTTTATCTATTGTGCAGATATGGCTGTTCGAGTTTTTGTGCCGAAGCATAATATGGTCATTCCCCCCGACCATCATATCCCTGAGGCGCAGGGTTTTCGACAAATGTTGGATTTCCTAGTAGAGTCTAGGATTGCATTTGCCTTATCCCATAACATTCAGATTGTTATTCCCTATGTTCGCCAATTTTATGATCATCTTCAGGTGGACTGCTCTGTCACTCCGACAGTGCTGAGAACAAGAATCGCAGGGCAACCGTTGGTGTTCTCTGCCGATATGCGTGCTGCGTCAAGTTTTGCAGCTAGGATCTGAGGAGGAGGAGTCTGGGCCTATTGACTTTCCCCTAAGTATTAGGCAAGCGGCTTTTCAAAGAATGGGTTACAGTTTGGATGTTACGAAGACTTCCTACATGAAAAGCGGGCTAATTGGCCAATGGAGATTTTTGGCTCATGTTTTCATGGTTTGTTTAAGAAAGCCGGTTTTGACTATATCGTCTCGAAGATCCAATCAGGGATGATCGCTTTACTGTATAATCGGCCATTCAGCTTTTCTCAGATGTTTTTCACAGAATTCGTCCATCAAATCTCAGCTCCAGAGCAGCAACAATTTCTGCTGTATCCTCGATTCATATTGATGCTCATCAGGCATTTCTTGCCTAATTTGCCGCAGTTGAATGAGATTCAAAGCGTATCAGTAATGGATAAGCGGATTTTTGCTGATTGTTCCTTGCACAGAGGAAAGTTGGCGGTTCCGGTCGAGCGACCGTTGTTTGGAGCAGTTCTAGATAGGAACTTCAAAGCACCAGATACTGCCAACTGGGCAGGTGTAGTGGAAGTTCAGCCTGGACAACCACAGCAACAACCACAGCCACCGCGGGCACAACAACAAAGGCGAAGACAAAGAGCTACTGCGAGTCAGACTCAGGCACCTAGGCCTTCTACAAGTCAGCAGCCAGAGGTACAAGAAGCAGGGCCTTCGAATGTCCCAAGTGAAGCTGATCAGTTGTGTCAGACGTTATATGAAATTTGGGAAGCTGGTCCTAACGCCAATGAAGAAATATCTGCAGCGTTGGTAGGAGAATTACTTGAGCCTCCAGAGGGAGAAGAAGATGTGCTTAGAGATGTTGACGAATATGAACCAGAGCAGACTGGAAATGATGAGTCATCATCTGCCACTGAGTCAGAAGAAATGGAGGAGTTAGAGGTTGAAGCTCCAGAGTCCGTATCTACTGAACCAGCAGTTCGGATAGAGACTTATGGATCTAGATTAGTGGTTATTATTGAAGAGGCTTCAAGGAGGCGCGCATCAAGAGAGTCTGATGACTCCGATTTTGAAGAAGAAGAGGTTGAACCGTTAGTGACAAGGCAACGGGCCAAGCGTCACAGATTTATGCAAGGATCGTCTTCAACTTCAGCAGAACAACCAGAAATCCCTCAACCTCAAAACCCTCAACCTCAGGAACCTCAAACCACCATTCCACCACCACCACCTCAAGATGAACCGTATATCCCATCGCCGATCATTCCAACTCCGATACAGTCCATTCCATCAACCTCATCCTCATACGCCGACAATCAAAGATTTCTGCAGCTTAAAGCTCGTGTTGACTTCCAACATATCCAAATCTTAGGCCTAACAAAGGTAATCGGTGAGATTCAGACTCATAATGCAAATCTTGATAAGGAGAATGCCGATTTAAAGATTATTGTGGAAAACGTTCAGGAAGAGAACGTAGAGTTAAAGACTTTTGTATGCGATCAGGCAGCTGAGATAAGGTCGATGCGCTCCCTAATTGAGCAGTTAATGAAAAATTTACAGGCTCGGGGGGAGACGTCGTGCCGTGATCAAGAAGTACAGAGGCCGAGGGATGATGATGAAGAAGATAACCAAGGCAATGATCCCAGCTCTCAAAGACAGGATGAGCCAGTAGATTTTTCTGCTACTCAGGCTGCTCAATCTCAGGGGGAGCCAAGTCAAGCAGGAGGAGAAGTAGGAGAAGCTAGTTCATCTAAGCCTACGGATTTTGAGATTAGTGAGATGATTGATGCTCTCATGGATCTTGATGATGATCCGATGGATTTGGGTTTTGATTT
This sequence comes from Centrapalus pauciflorus, assembly GCA_020465985.1. Taxonomy (NCBI): domain Eukaryota; kingdom Viridiplantae; phylum Streptophyta; class Magnoliopsida; order Asterales; family Asteraceae; genus Centrapalus; species Centrapalus pauciflorus. The sequence continues at coordinate 75,542 of JAANYP010005307.1, read as the reverse complement.
TGAAGAGGATATGGAAGAGCTGGAAGAAGGCGAGTTTGTGCCTGAAGAGATTGTTGACTGGAAATCAGATGACGAGGTGTGTGCTGATGAGGACGATGAAGCTGATGAGATCGTCGTGCAGCAAAATCCTATCACTAATACATATGTGATAGAAGGGAATGATGTTGTTAACGTAGAAGTGGTGAATGCTGCTTTAAATGTTCAGTCATCAGTAGAGGAACCTGCCAGAGAACTAACAAATGAAGAGAAAAGAAAGTTGTGGTTCAGAGCTGAACAGAAAGAATTAGAGCTGAAAAAGAATATGAGGGTGCTAGGGACTGGAAAGCTATCAGGAAGCATATTAAGCTGGTTCTTTGATCGAGAACTGCAGCTATTCATAATCAAGAGAAAAGACGGGCTCCAGTACCTGAGGCGAACTCTGAAAGCATTCAATTCACTGCCAAAGATTGAGATCAAGGCGTTAGCATGGAAAGAACTGATTAATATTGGAAATGATCCCTACGCAGATGTAATTGCAAGAATCATAAGGAAAGAGGGAAGATCAAGGAAGTTTGAACGCCTGAATCCAAGGATAGGAAGAAGAGTGGAGGATCCTTCTAGAATTGATCCTCTAACTGGGCGTCCTTGGATGAAGATTCAGTACAAACCAGTAAGATGTCTAAGAAAGGTGCCGCTCAAGCCTATGCCACAGAATGTCATGAAGAATCTGAATTGGTGGTATGTCGATGATACGGGAGAAGCGGTAATGGAAGATTTTGAAGAAAAGGTGATTCTTAGAATCTATGATCCTCTTCATCTGGTAAACCTTTCTCGAGATGATCTTCAAATTTTGCATGCTCATAAGATCTCTAGTGACACTCATATGGATGGTGAGGCTAGGAAATATGAGAATGTAGTTAAAGTGTGTATTGAAAAAGGTTTGTATGCTGGAAGTAGTTTGAATGAATAATAAACAAAATTCTTAATCAAATGTGTGAATTATTAGAAGCTATCGTCAAGGGGGAGTCTGTTGGTACATCCTGTGTGACGATAGCAGTCTAAGTGATCCAACATTGGGTTTTAGCAAGTATTAGATATATATGTTTATGTATGGTTGATAATAATTATTGATTGTGTGTTCGAACTTAATGTAACATATTACAAGAAGTTCAAACATAAAGATCCAAGATAAAATCAATCATAAGGTAAAAACATAAGTTTCAATACTTAGTTAATTATGTGAGAAGGTAAATTCGAATTACCTAATGACTAGGATTCGAATCTAGTTAGATTCGAATGAGTCACTTGGACAGATTCGAATGTGACCATTTAGGCAGATTCGAGAATGTCAGATGGGACAAACTCGAATGGGCTTTGGGCCGGATTCGAGTTTAGCCCATGACAGACTCGAATTAGCCTCTATAATTAGGGATAGACTCGAAATATTATGAGACTTTTTGCAAAATTCGAGAGTGATTAAGCATTAAGCGATTTCGAGTTTATCATCAGTGTTAGTGCCGTTTATGACAGAATCAGTTTGTAGGTGCGTTCGTGTGTCGTTCGTGCAGCTTCTGATAGTCTCCGTGTTTCTGGTGAGAGTTGTTTCCGTCTACCCGTTAACGAGGATTCCGCACTCGTTGACGAATCTGCGTCTAGATAGATCTGTCATTTCAAGACCTTATATTGATACAACCTGTGTGAATAAGTGTACTGACATAATTAATACACCATGTCCTGAACCTCTCAATGCTGATTTCCCTGGATCTTCTGCTGATGTGTTCAACAATGGAGATTCATGTTCAACAAGTAAACATGCTCAAGATAACAGTGTGTCTGAAAATCTTGAAAGCTGTTCAACAGCACCCGTTGGAGATGAAAATGATGCAGGAGAATCTTCATTGAGGCATGATCCTAAGTGGATCAGGTGTCACCCCAATGATCAAATAATTGGTGACATCAACAAAGGGGTACAAACAAGATCGGAATGCTTAGGAAACTTTTGTATGTTTTCTAGCTTTGTGTCCCTAATGGAGCCTAAGGAAGTGGATGAAGCACTAAAAGAAGCTAATTGGATCACTGCCATGCAAGAAGAGCTCAATCAGTTTGAGAGAAACAAAGTATGAAAGTAGGTCCCTGCTCCTAAAGGTAAAACAATAATCGACACTAAATGGGTTTTCAGGAAGATAATGGATGAGCAAGGTCATGTTATTAGAAATAAGGCAAGACTAGTTTCTCAAGGCTACAGACAGGAAGAATGCATTGATTATGATGAAACATTTGCTCCAGTGGCCAGGTTAGAAGCAATTTGTTTATTTCTAGCCTATGCTGCCCACAAGAGCATGAAGGTATTTCAAATAGATGTGAAGAGTGCATTTTTAAATGGCAAGCTGCAAGAAGAAGTATATGTCAAGCAACTTCCAGGTTTTGATGATGAATATCATCCAGGTTTTGTCTATAAGTTGAACAAAGCCCTCTATGGTCTAAAACAAGCCCCTAGAGCCTGGTATGACACTCTAACTGATCTCCTTATGAGCAATGGTTATTCCAGAGGTAAAGTAGATACCACATTGTTCATAAAGAATGTGAAGTCTGATATTATGCTTGTTCAAATCTATGTGGATGACATAATATTTGGTTCTACTAATGAGCAGGTATGCAAGAATTTTTCACTACTCATGAAGTCTAACTATGAAATGAGTATGATGGGTGAACTTACCTTCTTTCTAGGATTACAGGTTAAACAAACCTCTAAAGGAATTTTTATTAATCAAAGAAAGTACACTTTAGATCTTTTGAAAAAGTTTAAATTTGATCGAAGTTCTCCTATCAAAACCCCAATGGCAACCAATGTAAAATTGGATGTTGATGCCAGTGGCAAAGCTGTTTCTGTAACAGATTACAGAGGCATTATTGGGAGCTTGTTGTACTTAACTGCTAGTAGATCAGATATTATGTTTTCTACCTGTTTATGTGCTAGGTTTCAAGCTGATCCTAAGGAATCACATCTAGCAACTGTAAAAAGAATCTTCAGATACCATAAGGGTACACCAGGCTTGGGTCTTTGGTATCCAAAAGACTCAAGTCTTGAACTAACAGGTTATTCAGATTCTGATTTTGCATGTTGCATGTTAGACAGGAAAAGCACAACAGGTGGATGTCAACTCCTTGGTGGTAAGTTGATCAGATGGTGTAGCAAGAAGCAGAACTCAGTTTCCACTACTACTGCTGAAGCTGAGTACATTGCTGCTGAAAGCTGCTGAGGGCAGATTCCATGGATGCAGCATCAGCTTGAGGACTATGAGGTTGTATATAGGAAGACTGCTATTCTATGTGATAATACAAGCGCCATAGCTATCTCCAACAATCCAGTGTTTCATTCCAAAACAAAGCATATAGAAGTCAGACATCATTTTATCAGAGACCACGTCTTGAAAAGGTAATGTGGAGGTTAGTTTTATTTCCACAGATGAACAGCTTGCAGACATTTTCACCAAGCCTCTTGATGAAAACAGGTTTAATTACCTTGTAAGAAAACTGGGCTTGTTAAATAAAAGTGACTAAGTGTCATTGATGCTCTAAAATATCGTATGTCTCAATCTGCGCAAGTTTCTCAAAACAGCTTAGATAGAACAGGCTCTGCATGTTCTCTACTTAGCCAATTTCTGAAAACTTAGACAGCTTGGACGTATAACAGGTTTGACAAAATAAGTTTTAACTTCAAACCGGTTCTGTTGAACAAACCTCCAACCTGCTCACTCTCTCAATCTGTCATACAAGACATTGTCTTGTAACCTGTTCAGCTATTGAACAGAACCTGTTCTCATATAGTTACACAGGTTGAATGAACAGCTTGAGGAATAAACAGCTTGTGATGAAACCTGCTCATCACAGGGTTGAACAACAGCTTAAAACATCAGTTTTAATAACCTTTCTTCATAATTAAGTTAATTAATTTCTGTATTAATTTAACTTAATTACCTGCGGATAATGTGTGTTAACGTGTGTTAGTGACTAAAAAAAGGTTCAAGTGGTCTGACAACCGTTCTGATATGGCAACCCGTTCCGTTTTCCGTTAAAGAATATTTCAAATCAACCGCCCAAACCTTTCTCTCTCCTACCCACTCACATTCAAATCCTATAAATACCTATTTCACTGTTTCATCTTCTTCTTCTCTACTACTTCCATAACTATCCAAATAACCCTAAATCGACTAAGTGTCCAGTACTCTTCATTCCATTACTCTCAAATGGCTCACCAAAACAAGCCTTTGCTACCAGTATTCGTCGGTAATGATGTTGGAAAACATCCATTAGTCACCACGATGCTCACTTTCAAACCCACTAACTATATTGCCAACCTAACCATTCCCAAAAACTACGTGGGTAAAGGTTCTGAAAACATGGTGGAGTTTCTGAAAGTTCACCCACTGCACTATGCTATGACTGCATCTCCTAGTATCATGTACTAGGAGATGGTGCATGAGTTTTGGTATACCTGTGCCTATGACCCATCAACCAGAACCATCAGGGGAACCATCCTCAATGGGACTCAGACCATTGAGATAACCACTACTCTTCTCAGGGAAGTTCTTCATCTCCCTGTTGCTGACACATATGACCAGCCACAGCCTGAGAATGATCAGATGGGCAATTTTCTGCGCTTCTATGGTGTAGCAGAACCAAAAGTTGGAGCCACTCTGTTCAGAAGGGATTTATCACCTACATACAGCTTCCTATTTGCCTCAGTGGTGATGTGCTTTAGCAGCAAGGTTGGTTCATTTGACCAGCTTAGTAGAGAAGGCTAAAAGAGTTAAGTCAAAGTCTGGCTCATCTGCCTCAGTGGCTGAGGGGGAGCAGACTTCTCACCCTGGTTCATTTGTTGAAGCTGAAACCTTTGTGGATGGTGCCTCTGTGGCACCTGAGACCATGGAACAGGTCAACCCCCCAGTTTCTGACCCAGTCTCACCACCAGTCCAAACACAACTCCCTCCTACTTCTACTGAATCCCCTACAATGTCTCAATATTCAAGGAGAAAATCTTTAGCTAGGAAGAAACCATCTACCCAAACTAGCCCTTCTGACCCCTCTCAACAGGAGTCAGTTGAAAAAGAAGCAACCCATGTTGCCTCTCCTATTTTGGTAGAAGGTTCAGAACCTTTGGAGCAGACTTCACTCCAACATGAGTCAACCCAGAGTCAGCCTAGACCCTCTGGTTGCTCCCAACAGGAACCAGTTGGGTACAAATGGAGACTACCACATCCATTATCCCAGCCTCCCAACTGGATGAGTCTGCACGAGGTGCCAAAGCTGTTGGAACAGACCATCCAGCAGATCAGCCTCCAACTTCTGCTCCTACTGATGCACCTGTTGTACACCCAACAGCTATTGAAGGACCATCTTCTCAAGCTGATGAACCAAAGGGAATGGACCATCCCTCTGGTGAGGCTACCTCCCAAATGCAAATTCCATCAGTAGGTTTCACCATTGCTGATGTTGAAATGCACACCCTCAATCCCCATGAAGAGGTACTTACTAACCAAGGTACTACTGAGGGAACCTCCCCATGTCTTAATGAAGGTGTTGCAACACAAGCAGCATTTGAAAGGCCACCAACCCCTACCACCTCACCTAATGATGCAAATGTAGCCACTGTTGAAGGATCTCTTGACCCTTCCAAGTTGGGTCATCTCACATATGCCCAGGCTATGGAACTTCTTTCTAAAGTATCCTTACCTTCCCCCACAAATCCTCAAACACCTGCCTCATCATCATCCCATTCTCATTATTCACCGTCATCTCTTAGATGTCCTCTCTTGCTACTTCCCAATCAGCCTCTCTTCAAACCTGTCTTGCCCAACTTGCAGAGGTGAAGGACAACTTGGCTTTCTTAGTGCATAGCCTGGTTGGCCCCAAACCTGCTGCCAAAACTGCTGCTCAGCCTGCTGAATTCGTTTCTCCAGGCAGACCTAGTGTTGAAGGCTATGTGCCATCTCCTTCAAAGAGGGAGAAGATATCTGCCTCAAAGACCAAGTCTAAGGGGGAGAAATCTTCATCTCCCTCTAAGGAGAAATCAACATCTATAGGTCAAGCAGTAGGTTCTTCACAAACAGGTCCTACTATGGATGTCTCCCAAACAACTGAAGCTGCTCCGCCTACTCAGGCTGGATCTCCAAACCCTGCTCCATCTAAGGGGGAGGAATCCATTCCTGTGGATAGACCAAGCGGAAGGAGACATCTAATACTGGAGCAAACAGAAGAAGAACAAGAAGAGGAACCTGAAGTTGTTCCAACCACAACAGCTAAAAGAAAGACGAAAGCCTCAGTGGACCCGGACTACCTTAAAGCTGCTCAACTAAAGTTTGACAAAGCGAGAGCCAAAGAAATGGGTGTTCCTATGGAGACCTATTATGACTTCAAAGAAGAGCAGCTTCGAGCCCTTGAAAAGCTAAAGAAAGATGAAGCCTCTGCTAAAGCTGCAAAAGCCTTTGCATACAAGGAGGCAAGAAAAGTTAAAATGCCTTCCTTGGATGTCCAAAGGAAACTGCTAGAGGCTGCCAAAGAGTCAGTGGTTAAGAAGGAAGGAGAGAAAGAACAGGGTGCTCAGGTCTCTGTGACCAAGTCTAAGCCAGCATCCTCCTCTGCAAGAGCCCAAATTCACTTTGACAACCTGGCAAGAAAGAATTTCTTTGATGTTGCAAATAGAAGGCTTGCCAAATAGACAATTGTCAAAGCTGTTCCATTTCAAAGAAAGGCAAACATGGAAATTACAGATAACAAGAATGGGTGCTGAAGGTCCAGAACTGGAAGCATATGAACACACTAATGTTGCTCAAATGGGATTCATAGAATGGGTGGAATTGGCAGTTGCCCTGAGCCAGTCTAAGTCTGAAACTGCTAAGACTATAAGGCATATGTCAAAATGTTAATGGAGAGAGTGAGGAATCTTGGCCTAATTCCAGAAGAACAAATCAAGGGTACCTCAGTGGTTGAACCCAAGATAAAGGCCAGGAGGAAGAGAAGGGATACTGAGCTGGAAGAACTCTTGATAATGATTGATCAAGGTGATGTAGTTGTTGAGATCAAAGGAGTAGATCACAGCCTGCCCAGGGGAGTGGAACATGAGGAAGACAAGCTGATAAAGGAACCTGACCTTGGGGTATTTTTGGTAGAGCCCCTATCAAAGAAAAAGTATTTCCAGAGAGCATCAGATTTACACAAGGTTGGTCTTAAGCAATCATTGCTTTTAGACTTGCAAACTCCTTTAAAAAATCTGTAAGATGGAGAACAGCTATCTGGGAGTAGCTTAAAGGGTTCCATGAGAGAGGAGAGCTTCAACATCCCAACTTCATGTTCCTAAGAAATGAAATGGAGGAAATTGAAGACACCAGGCAGAATTTTGAACAAATGTTCGAAGAAGAAGAACCACCACAGCTTGGAGGTCCATCTGCTGTTGAGTATATGGAGAATGGAAGCTGTCCATCAGTTGGACAGACTTGCCATTACTTGATCCCACCATCAACAGTCCAACATGTTGAATTTCTTTATGTACATAAGTTGTACTCTATTACATTAGTTGTAATTTTTCTATTACATCAGTTGTAATCTACATTAGTACATTAGTTGTACTCTTATAAGAACATATGTTGTTTGTAATCAAAATTGGTATATATAAACTGATCCTTTCTTTAATTCAATGTTGTAATTTCAGCAAAGTGTACTGTATAAATATATATAGTGATTATTGATAAAATCAGCTTAGACTGATTATTGCAAATAGGGGGAGATTGTTAGGCATAAAAAAGGCCTCAGTAAAACCTGTTCTACATATTAGGGGGAGATTTTTAATCAAACATGTTTGATGCACTTGAAGGTATAATTTAAGGTCTGTTAACGCCTTATTAAAACCTAAAAAGTGATTTTCAATAGTCAAAGCTGTTTACCCTGTTGCATTTGTTGAAATTAAGGTAGATTGCCCAAGTTGTTCATTCGGTTGAACAGGTTGGACATAAACTGTCTACGCTGCTCTATCCTGTTGAGCAGCTTGGACAAATACTAAGTGTTCTGTTCTTTGTGAACATGCTAAACACTTTATGGAATATGTTTCCATGTCCTCATGTATTGTTTTGGACTACAAGATCAGTTAAAAAGTCAAAGACAAAGTGGAAAATTAGAAACTGCAAAAGTTGCCTACGATGTTCTGTTACATGAAGACAAAGGGGTATCTAAAATGGGTGACATACCATTTCTTATAGCAAAATGCCCTTAACAGAAGATGAAATGTTCAAAGTTGACATTCCTCTTTTAGTTAAAGGCTTCTGCAACAGAGACAAAAAGAAAAAGACAGATTCTGGCATGTAAAGACAAGTCTGCTTTATCCAGATGTGCGGAAAGGTTGTTTTGTCTTTTTGGAAAGACATCCCACTATCTCCTTGTCCAATGAGGAAGCTTCACTGAGATTCTCAGTGAGATTATAAAAGGAAGCTTCTAAGGAATGTGAGATAACCAAGAGTGAGAATTGTAGATCGTGCATAGAAGTGTGTTTTTCATGCATGCAAGTCTGTTTGAATAAAACAGTAACATGTGTCCAAGCTGTTCTTATTCAAGTTGTCCCTCTGTGTCTTGTAAACAGTGAGTTCATCTTAGTGAGTGTATTCATTCTATCTAGTCTGAGTGTGTCTTAGATTAGTTAAACATTTGTTGTATCTATCATCTCAGCTAGAACCATTCCGCAGTTCAAGGTTGTTTGTAATTAACACTTGTAGATAATATACAGAAACATTGAGAAAAAAGTGTTGAGTTTTAATTTGTTGTATTCACCCACCCCCCGCCCCCTCTACAGCTTAGAACAACATACTAAGGGAAACCTTTTGGGACCTTCAGCAATAATCAGTCTAAGTTGATTCTATCAGTGATAACTATATATTCTTACATTACATTTGCTGAAATGGAAGTACAGCATTGAAGTAAAGTAAAAGATCAGTTTATACATACTGATATTGATTTAAACAACATATGTTTTTATGAAAGTACAACTAATATACTGGAAAGGATTACAACAAATGTTAATAAGTATAACTAATGTACAATGAAAAGTTGTAAGGTCACCTACCTACGGATCTGTTCTTGACGCGACACCTTCCGATGAGTGCGGAATCTTCGTTAGGGGTTTAACGGATCGATCACACACACGGAAACCCGGAGACGAACACTATGATAGACGTTACTACGAATGACCCGACACGTGTATTTCTCCGAAACGACTCTCTGAAATCTCACAAGTTCGTACGTGAACTACGAGCTCTGAACGCTAATCTCTGCAAAAGTCTCTAATTCTAACTGATTAACTCTTAAATATAGAGGTTAAATTCGAACTTAGCTTTAGGGCCAAGCCCACGAACGTGTCCACTACATGTTTGAACTTAGCTTTACTAAGTTCAAACCCTAGCATTTGAACTTATTCTTGAACTTGTCTTTGAACTTGTTCTTGAAATTATGTTTGAACTTATCTTTGAACTTATGTTTGAACTTAAGTAAACATCAAACACAAACTAGATCAAACATATATAACTTGTATTTGCAAAGCCTGATCTATTACAAAGGACTATCTATACTTAGACTGCTATTGTCACACAGGGTGCACTAACAAACTCCCCCTTGACAATAGCTTCTAACTAGATATTCAATTAATCTAGAGAGAGAGAGAGAGAGAGAGAGAGAGAGAGTTGAGAGCATTGCAGTACTTTAATTTAGTGCAGAACTATAGAATCAATCTACACCAAAGGATTATAATATAACACTAGGGATAAGATGGTAAATATGCAATAAATCTAAATTAATGGGAGCCCACCAACTTTGACTTCTAACTATGACCATTATTTCGACTTTTTTAATATTAAATGTACAAGTAGTGTTGCATATATGATATATAGTGTTAATTTGACATTGTATATGTGATATAAACTGTAATTGGACATTGAATGATCTCGATATAATATATTGAATGGTCGTCTGGGTAAATTTTTTTTACGAAAAATAAACACGTAAATTTTTTTCGAAAAAATTATATAATGACCTCTCACGTTAAATTAAGGGTAGTCCACCAAATTTGACTACTAATTTTTTATCACTATATTGACTATTTTAATATTGAATGTATATGCAGTGTTGCAAATATGATATATAGTATTACTTCGACGTTGAATATACGATATAAACTGTTACTTCAATATTGAATAATCTCGAGGTGATATATTGCATGGTGGTTTGCGTAAAAAAAATTTACGAAATATAAACACGTAAAAATTTTTCGAAAAAAATATATCATGATTGGCATCATTTTAAAGAGTATAAAAATCTTGTTATTATGTTATAATTTTTTTGCTTAAAAAGTTAATCATATTAATGTTATTTTTATTCAAAGAAATACCATTGTTTTTTTGCTAATGTCAATCTTTTTGTTATTGTCAATCTTTTCATAGAATTAAAATATCACTGATATCAATTTTTTTCACTAATTCCAAACTTGATTTCTTTTAATCAAGACAATTAGATTAATCTAATTCGTGTACGATTTTGGTTCTACAGTTCTACACTAAATTATACGTATGTGTGTGTGTGTGTAAAATATGGTTCGGGAGAGTATCACTCATTATGTAGCGCACCAGAAAATATCACCTTTAAATAATCTTTTTTTTTAAAATTTTTTTTGCATAAACATGTTTTAATTAACATTATAAAGATGATATATAAATTTCATATACATTCACATCTTTTAACTCCTTAAAATGATGTGAACGTACACTTGCATAGATTTGAATATATGTGAATGTACAATTATATGATGCATGATTTCGGATACTTAGAATGTGTGAATGTGCATAAAATTTATATATCATCTTTGTAATATTTATTAATTAATTCACATGTACGAAAAAAATCAGAAAAAAGTATTTTTACGAGTGGTACTTACCTTTTGGTAAGTTGCATAATAGGTGGTACACACTTGAATATATATATATATATATATATATATATATATATATATATATATATATATATATATATATATATATATATATATATATATATATAGATATATTTCAAGTGCACCCGAAGTTACCAAACTTAAAAAACTTTTTTTAAATTTTTTTTCTCATAACCATGTTTAAATTAATGTTATACACATGATATATGAATTTCACATACATTCACACTTTCTGTGTCTTTAAAACTTATGTGAATGCTCAATGCATATTTATGTGAATGGTCATCCATGTGAATGGTCATTTCACACAATGTGAATGGTGTGAATGACCATTCACATGATCTTTTTTTATCATTCACATGATTTATGATGTTGCTCCTTTTGAAAAAAGTCTTATAATGTTGTCTTATACATGTTTATTCAAAAAAAATATATGTGAATGATCATTCACATTAGGGTACGCTGGGTACGCTGGAATCTCATAGGTACGCTGATGAACCTGATTCTATATATATATATATATATATATATATATATATATATATATATATATATATAGAATATGGTTCGAGAGAGTACCACACATTATGCAGCGCACCAGAAGGTACCACCTTTAAAAAAACTTTTTTTAAATTTTTTTTTCATAAACATGTTTTAATTAACATTATGAAGATCATATGTAAATTTCACATACATTCACATCTCCTAGCTCCTAAAAAATGATGTGAACACACACTTACATAATTTTGAATGTATGTGAACGTGCATTTATGTGGTGCGTGTTTTCATGCACTTAGAGTGCTCGGATTTGCGTGAAATTCACATATGATCTGTGTAATGTTAATTAGAACATGTTCATGAAAAAAAATTTCAAAAAAATTATTTTTAAGGGTGATACATTCTGGTGTGCTGCATAATGGGTGGTACTCACTTGAACACACATATATATATATATATATATATATATATATATATATATATATATATATATATATATATATATATATATATATATATATATATATATATATATATATATATATATATATGTATATATATATATATAGGGGGTTCAATGGAAAACCACAATGCACCAGAAAACTTGTGTTGGACATTTAATTTTGATCATATGGAGTTATTTTGTAATAATTATTTACTTGGTATTTAGCTTTGTATTTAGTTCATTTGTAAGTTATTTCCTTGTAAAAGTCTAGGGGGCATTTGTGTCAATGCCCCATACTTAATTAAATGGAGCTATAATAGCTCCTAGGGTTTACTTTATGAAAAACACGGTTGAAACAAAGAAATATACTGCAGCCGCCATTTGCATTTATTCTCTCAATATTCATATTGTCTTTGTTGGGAAATATTCTAAGTAGTTCAAACTGTTAGTTAGATTTCTCAGACTGTTAGTAGATTTTCTGTGTAAGTACAAAGTTCATGCTGTTAGTTAAAGAAGTTCGAGCTGCTAGTATAAAAGTTCAAGCTGCCAGAGTAAATTCACTCAAGCTGCTCTGTTCAAGCTGCTAAGTGATTCAAGCTGCTCAACAGTTTCATAAACAGAAAGTGCTGATATTCAGGAAAGGATATTTACACGAAGATTCTAGCATATCTACTATCAGAAAAGTCAGAGTCCTTAAAGAAAACAAATCAGAAAGCATTATAAATACATAGAATAGGTTTTTCTATTGTAATCAAGTTTTCTGCACGTTCAAGTTTGTAATTGCTTTTTGTTTAAGTTTTCATAAGCCTCTAAGGTTGTAAAACCCTAAGAACAATTGGTGTTCTTCGTCTAATTAAACAGATTAGAGGTGATTGTAATCATTGAAGTTCAGCAATACAAGCAATCTTGTTTATTCAATTATATTTATCTGTTATTGATTCTGAAAGCTTTCCTTAAAACAATTAAGTGTTATTCCGCAAACTTCTTAATTGGACTTTTATTCAATACAAGATTATTGGTTTATACTCTGATCAATTCAAATCAGTTAATCTTAGGTAGTTACATTCTGATCCTGACAAGTGGTATCAGAGACAGGTCGTTCTTTGTTTTCAAAGTCAGAAGCTTTCTTTTACAAAATTTTAATTTTCTGCAATGGAATTTGAAAATAGCAGTAGTGGTTCTGGGCAAGGACTCAAAGTGCCTATGCTCAAGCCCACTGAGTTTGAGATGTGGAAACTCAGGATTCAACAGCATATTCAATTCATTGATTATGCCATCTGGGAAGCTGTTGAATTTCCTCCTGCAGTTGATCCTGAACTTGATGCTGATGGCAAACCTATCAAAACTTCTCCAAAAACTGAACTTGAAAGAAAGGCTAGAATGAATGAAGTGAAAGCTCTTACACTTCTACAAATAGCCATTCCTAATGCTTATCAACATCAGTTTAAAAAGTTTTATACTGCTTATTCTCTTTGGATTGCTTTAGAGAAAAGATTTGTTGGGAATGCCAGTTCCAAGAGAAATCAAAAGGATCTTTTGAAACAGCAGTATGAGAACTTTTCTGGTGGCAAGAATGAAAACCTTACTCAAATCTTTGACAGGTTCAACAAACTGATAAGTGAATTGGAGAGTGCAAAAGTCAGCCTGGATCAAGATGAAGTCAACAGAAAATTTCTTAGATCTCTTGGAGAAGAGTGGACAGTCTATGTTGCTCAATGGAGAACAAAAGACACTCTTGATGAAATAGAGCTGGATGATCTGTATAACAGTCTGAAAGTTTTTGAAACTGAGATTGACACTAAAAAGAAATCTTTTTCTTATAATCACAACACTGCTCTTCTGTCATCTGAAAAATCTAATTGCAGTGATTCCTTTTCAGGTGGTGATGGTAACTCTCCTGAAGCTCACTATGAGGCTTTTGTTGCCAATGATGGACCCTGTTTGCTCTAAATGCTGAAGATCTAGAACAGATTCATCCAGATGACCTAGAAGAGATGAATCTGAAATGGCAACATGCAATGCTGACCATGAGGGCCAAAAGGTTTCTGAAAAGAACTAGCAGAACCAACTTTCAAGCCAGAGTAGAAGGCAAACCAGCTTTCGATAAGTCAAAAGTTGAGTGTTTTAAATATCACAAACTTGGCCACTTTGCTAGAGAATGCAGATCTCAAGGTCAACAGCCATCAAGACCTAAGCAGATTAATCAGGCTTCATCATCAAAAGCACTTGTCTCTCAAGAAGACAATGTGTTTGACTGAAGTGATCAGACAGAGGAAGAGTTTCAAAATCAAGCTCCAATGGCAGAAACATCAAATGTCACCTCCACTGAACTACCATCTGAGGTAAATTCCAAACTCTGCTCTCAAACATGCAAAAATATGGTTAAAAAGTACAGAGATCATAATGAGAGCATGTGTAGAACTCTAGCTAAGATGGAAGAAAGGAGATATGAATACATGCAGGCCATAGAAGATCTTGAAAAACAGATCAATGACTATAAGGATAATAAAGATTCAAATGGGACATGATAGAACATATCATGAGTGGGAGAAAAAGGAGTTGAATAAGAAAATAGACTCCCTAAATAAAAAGTTAGAAGAGACTGAACAAAAGGTGTTAGAAGCTAATAAGAAACTAGAATCTGTCAATATAGATCTAGGAAACTTCAAATTGGCAAATCAAAAGCTGGAAAACCTAATGGAAGTCCAATTTAAAGATAGGGTAAAATCTCAGCTCAATCCCATACAACAACAAATACATTCATCCAATGAGTGAAGTGGCTGAGAGGCTTGTCAATGAACCATTAGATGAGTGTATGACCACTGTAGATCCTATCCTTGACCACAGTCCTGAATCTAAAGAAGATCTGATTCAAAGTAGAGACTGTGAGTGCACAGAGGTTGAGAAAGAACACAAAACAATGAGTGCACCTATAGAAACCCAAATCCCTAATAAGAAAGGTAAGGAGAAGATGAGTGTATGTAATGCTGCTCCACAAGTTTCTATACCTTCTAACTGTAACACTGCATCTTCATCAAAGAATCATAAAAAGGGTAAAAATGTTCCAATCTGCACATGCCAAAAGCATGGTGTCCAAAAGTTTCCCAAACAGCAGCAGGTAAGGGGAAATCAAAGGAACAAGAACCAGGTATTGTCCAATAAAACTGGTTCTCCAATCCAAACAGTCAAAAAATGTTTCCATTGTGGCAGGAAAAATCACTTGGCCAGGGACTGCTTTTATAAACCATCTGTTGCAAAACAGACTGTGATTCATAAAAAGTCAAATTCTCAAAAGTCAAAAATTCAAAGGCCAAACTTCTTGCTACATTAGTTCCAAAGAAAACTGCTGATCAAAGGTTCTCAAAAGTCAATAAAAACAGTCCACACACCAAAAACAAGTTTTGGCAAAGCCTAAATCAAGTTTTAAACAGATATGGTGTGTTAAAGTATGAACTCAAGTGAACCTGTTGATACAAATGTTGAAACTGCCAACTCTAAAGTTGAGACTGCTAGTGCAAGTTCTCAAGCTGTTAGCACTACAGACTCAGTTCAGACTGTTAGACTCAAAATTGGGACTGGAAATGGATCATCTGAGACTGTTATTGAAAAGGATGGACACAATACCTGGATACCTCATGTGATAACTAAGTACTCTCCACAAAATCCATCAGTGGATCTCACTAAGTATAAGAAATCAAAGACAGTGTTTAGTTATGTTAATGCACAAGGACAACCCAAAACCAACTTGGTTTGGGTTTACTCCACTACTAACTAAGCTTTTATTTGTGCAGAGCAACCACAGGTCACCACATAAAACAAGATGGCATTTGGACAGTGGATGCTCTAGGCACATGACAGGCAATTCTGAGTGCTTGTCAAATTTCAAAGGCTTTGAAGGAGGGTTTGTTGCAATTGGAGGAAACTCCAAAGGAGGTAAGGTTACAGGTAAAGGTACTTTTAATGCAGGAAACATGATTTTCAATGATGTTTTGTATGTTGAACAGCTTAAGTACAACTTATTGAGTGTGTCTCAAATCTGTGACAAACAAAATATTGTTTTGTTTACAGATTCTGAGTCCATTGTCCTCTCAAAAGATTTTAAAATTCCTGAATATCTTGTTTTGCTAAGAACATCTGCAAAGGATAATGTATATTGTTTGGACACAGAACTTTTATCCAAATGAAGTACTTTAAGTTGATTGATATCCAAAGCATCATCCAATGAGTCTGCTCTTTGGCACAGAAGGATGTGTCACATGAACTTCAAATCCATGAATGTTTTAGTCAAAAAGAACTTGGTAAGAGGTTTACCACAAAAGGAGTTCATATGTGATGATCATTGTGTAGCATGTCTTAAAGGCAAGCAACACAAAACTTCTCATAAGGCCAAAGAAGTAAATTCAATCTCATCTGCTCTTCATTTGATTCATATGGATCTATTTGGTCCAACATCTGTTTTGAGTTTGAATAAAAAGGGCTTACTGTTTAGTCATTGTTGATGATTTCACCAGATTTACTTGGGTTTACTTTCTTAGGTCTAAAGATGAAACTGCTGAGCTGGTTAAGTCATTTATTCTTAAGATAGAAAACCAATCCAACTCAAAAGTTAAGGTGATAAGATCAGACAATGGAACTGAGTTTAAAAACCATATCCTAAACAGTTTTTGTGAGTCCAAAGGTATTGCTAGGCAATATAGTGCACCAAGAACACCACAACAAAATGGTGTAGCTAAAAGAAAGAACAGAACATTAATTGAGGCTGCTAGAACCATGCTAGCTGATTCAAAACTGCCAATGACCTTTTGGGCAGAAGCAGTTAATACAGCCTGTTATGTTCTAAATAGGGTTCAGGTTGTTCAATCACAAGGGAAAACTCCATATGAGTTATTCCATAATAGACTACCCCTAATAGCCTTTTTCAAATTTTTTGGCTGTCCATGTACCATTCTTCACACTAAGACTCACTTAGGGAAGTTTGAAAGCAAGGCTGAAGAAGGTTTCTTTGTAGGATACTCAAATCAAAGCAAAGCCTATAGAGTATATAACAGTGTGTCTAAAACCATTGAAGAAAGTGCCAATGTTGAATTTAATGAAAATACTACAAATGTCAAAGGCACTGGTCCTGATTGGTTGTTTGATTTAGATTCACTAACAAATTATCTGAGCTTTGTTGAGTATACTGCAGAATCTGATGAAAACAGAATTGAAGCTGTTAACACAAATTCTCATGCTGGTAGCACAAATGATCAAGCTGTTGGCCCAAAGTTTCAAACTGCTGCAGATTCAAATAATTGGGATGAGTATACAGTTGTACCACTTCTGTCTTGTGACCCTCCAGGGGTTCTGAATGATCAACATGACTCACAACTAGACACTGAAGTGCAGATCCCAAGTCCTAAGAGAACATCTCCAACTCAAAGGGAAACAGTCCCAGATTCAAGTCAAGCTGTTCCAGAAGCTGAACCATCAACTGGTCCTGATGGAGATGATACAAATCTTGGATCCTCTTTCCAGACAGATAGAGAGCCTACACTCAGGGTTCACAAGTATCATCCTCTCAATCAAATAATGAGTGATCCACGTACTCCTGTGCAAACAAGTACAATGGTTCACGAGGAGACTGCTGCTGTTGAATCAGCAGTTCCTGAATTTAGTCTAGCTGCATTTGAACATGCCTGTTTCATGTCTCAGCTAGAACCTAAAAAGGCATCAGAGGCTTTAAAAGATTCATCTTGGATTGAGGCAATGCAGGAAGAGCTACTACAATTCAAGATTCAGAATGTATGGACACTTGTTGATCTTCCTAAGGGAAAAAGAGCCATTGGTACAAGATGGGTGTTCAGAAACAAGAAGGATGAGAGAGGGATAGTCATCAAAAACAAAGCAAGACTAGTAGCACAAGGGTACACTCAAGAGGAAGGAATAGACTATGATGATGTCTTTGCTCCAGTGGCAAGAATTGAAGCAATCAGACTGTTCCTAGCTTATGCAAGCTTCAAAGGGTTCAAAGTGTATCAAATGGATGTGAAGTCTGCTTTTCTGTATGGCACAATTGAAGAAGAGGTCTATGTGTGTAAACCTCCTGGATTTGAGGACTACAAGTATCCAGACAGAGTCTACAAACTAGACAAGGCCCTCTATGGACTACAAGAGAGGTACTTTGGATAAAACATTATTCACAAAGTCCATCAAATCTGAGATTCTGCTTGTACAGATATATGTTGATGATATTATCTTTGGGTCAACCAATGACAGTCTGTGCAAAGAATTTGAGGCCTTAATGCACAAAAAGTTTCAAATGAGTTCAATGGGAGAACTCACCTTCTTTCTAGGATTGCAGGTCAAGCAGAAGCCCACAGGACTCTTCATAAGCCAATCAAAGTATGTTAAAGACATACTGGAAAAGTTTGGGTACAAAGATACCAAAGTTGCAAGTACTCCAATGGATCCTCACAAGCAGCTTCATACGGACAAAGGTGGAATAGATGTGGATATTCATCTATACAGATCTCTTATAGGATCTCTTATGTATCTAACATCTTCTAGACCTGATATAATGTTTGCTGTTTGTATCTGTGAAAGGTTTCAATGTTCTCCAAAGGACTCCCATCTGGTTGCTGTTAAGAGAATCTTTAGATATCTCAAAGGCCAACCACATTTAGGCCTTTGGTATCCTAAAGACTCTCCTCTTGAATTAACAGCCTATTCTGACAGTGATTATGGAGGATGCATCATTGACAGGACATCCAGAACTGGTGGATGCCAATATCTGGGAGCAAGGTTGGTCTCTTGGCAGTGCAAAAAGCAAACAACTGTCTCCACTTCCTCTACTGAAGCAGAATATGTAGCAGCTGCAAGTTGCTGCTCCCAAGTGATGTGGATTCAGAATCAACTGAGAGACTATGGTATGAATTTTCTATCCACTCCCATTTATATTGACAACTCAAGTGCAATTAGCATTGTACAAAATCCAGTGAAATTTCCCAAAACCAAGCATATAGAAATTAGATTTCATTTTATAAGGGACTGTAATGAGAAGAAATTAATCCAAGTCACCAAAATTCATACTGATGATCAGTTAGCTGATCTATTTACAAAACCATTTGATGTAGGAAGATTCACCTTCCTAGTATCAAATATTGGTATGGTTAATATGGATTAATTTGTTTTTCTTTATTCTCTCTTATTTTATGAAAATTATTTCCACTACATATGCTTGATTAAGGGGGAGTCATTGTTTCATTAGCTGGTGCTTAATTTTCAACTAACAGCTTGAGTATTTTCTCAAGCTGGTAGTTCATTTTCTCGGACTGTTAGTTGTTTCACTTGATCTGTCAAAGTGTGCAGGGTAATATGGTAATTTCCATAAGCATGTGCGCGGGTTTAAATATTTTCAAAACCTTTAAAGGTTCCAGTTTCGTTCTATTGCAACTACCAGTTGCAAAATATCTTTCACAACCTTCATTCGATTCTCTAATTCCCACGCACATCACTGAAACCCTAATTCATCGATCATCAATGGAGTTCATCAAAGAACACAACTGTCTACCCTACTCTCTAAAACATGCTCATCTTGCCCCATTCCATGACATGATGGACTTCCTTCGAAGTTCCCATATCCATCATGCCCTTACTATCAATCCCACTATCTACATATCTCATATTGAACAGTTCTGGAAACATGCCTCCCTCAAAACCGTTAATGGAGTCACATCTTTGACATCCAAAATTATGGCAATACTGTTTTTATCACTGAGGAGATCATACGCCAACATCTGCATCTTCAAGATGCCTCAGGTATATCAGACCTATCTCTTACTGCTTTACATAACGGTCTTCATAATATTGGATATAGGGGTCCTGCTAAATCTTTACTTTCTTTAAAACAAATTTTGCCCCTAAGTGGAAGTATCTTGTACATATTATTCAGTAATGTATAAGCCCAAAAAGAACTGGTTGGTCAGAATTTTCATCAAATATAGCCACTGCCTTAGTGTGTTTATCAACGGGCCAACAGTTTAATTTTTCTAATATGATTTTTCAGGGTATGCTAAGGCATCATGCCCTAAAACATGGAAAATTTTTGATGTATCCTAGATTTTTGGCTGAAATTATTGCAAGAACTTGCAGTAATTTCAATATACATAAAAGGATTCATATTTCCCATAGGCACTCGTTACCATCAATAAAGCGTCTTTTAAAAACAAGTGCCAATGTTTTGACTGTTGATGTCCCATTGCCTTCTGCAATGTTGGACATCATTTCAAGAAACAGAGGAGAGGGTCCTGAGCAGGCTCAGCCTAACATTACTGCTTCACCCCCAGGACCCCAACCCACTCCTCACGATACACAAATGCCTTCTGTTCCTATTGTTAAGCCAACATCCCCTATCATATTATACAAAAGGAAAAGAGGCCCAGGAGCTCCTTCCTCCTCAGCCCTCTTACAAGAGTCAAATAACCCTGTGCAGGAGGACACTTCTGCATAGAATATCCAAAGGGCACACAGTGAGGACACTCCCAACCTCAATTTGGAGGTGGACATCCCAACAGAGGTTGTCCATACGGGTTCTGTGGCTGACACTATTCTTGCATCTGCACAAGAGGCACAGGACAATGTCAACATCCATAAGACCACACCCATGGCAACAGAAGGTGTGCAAGCACCATCTGGAAGTCCCCAGTACCAAGAACAGAGGGGCCCAGAGCTTTCTACTTCTGGTATTCCTGTCAGTGATAGATCACAAGCACCACATTCGTTTGCTGATCTTGAGGCTAGTCTGCAACTTATGTTATTAACGGATCCTAAGCTGCAACCTGTTGTAGCAATGTTGGAATACCATCAGTCCATCATTGATGCACATGGGGCACAACTTATTGCACTCAGACAGAAAGAAGCTGCTCAAAACCAAAGAATGGATTATCTCCACAAAGGGTTCACCCTCTGTGGAAATAAGATCATTAAACTAGAGCAACTGATTCGAACCCAATTAGCAAAGGTTGTAGGTCCTCCTGACCAAACCAATGCTTACAAAAAGGGGGAGAATCAGGAGATCCCTCAATCAGTCCAAGCAGCTCCAACAGTCCAAGATTGTAGTCTAGCAGTCCCAATAGCTTCTCAAGCTGTTAGCCTAGAAACTCAAGCTGCTACTACAAGAGCAACAGGGGTTGTTATCAGAGAAGGAATTCAGGCTCCCATCAGTACAGTCCAAGCTACATCTTCTACTACCAAGGATAAGGGCAAGGGTATTCTCATTGAGTCTTCAAAGCATAAATTTTCTTCTAGAGATGCCCAAATTGCCTATGATGCTGAAATTTCCAGAAAGATAGCAGAAGAACAAGATCAGGATCTAGACCAGCAAACCCAGGCCCCAATGTAAGATGATGAAACCTTAGGTGATTACCTGAGAGGGTTTGTGGTCAAGCAAAATTAAAGGAAGAGGAAAATGCCAACAGGGCATTCAAATGTTGAGCATAGAAGGTTCTTAATCAATTTTGCCTTTTCAGCAGGCATTCCAAAGTAGATGGCTCAGTCCATGAGCACAGAGAGGCTACAAGACATCCATGATAAAGAAATGGAAAAACGAAAGGTAGCCAGAGTCTCCCAAGAAGTCCCAAGTCAACAAGAACCAGCTCAAGCTGGTATAAGTAATGATCAAGCTGGTGTGAGTGATACTGCTCCTTCTGGTCAAGCTGCTGCTTCTATTCCTCAATCAGATACAATTTCACAGGCAAAGCTTGATCAGGTTAACAAGATATTTTTTGAACAACAGCTGCAGAAAGTGATGGAAATGGAGAAATCCTTAGACCAGCATGACTTCACAAAACCCCTTATTAATTACTGGTATGCTAAGCCAATGGACAACATTGACTTAAGATATCAGTTTATAGTAAGAAGGGAATCTGATCCTGAGGAAGAGTATAAAAGCTTAATGCATATAGTCCAAGGGATGACCAGAGATGAGCTTAAAAGAATGCATCATGTTGGGTCTGTAACACAAGCCAGATTGTCTCTTCCACAAGTAAAGCAAGCCATCAAAGATCTGAAGAGCATTTTTGATCCTGAGTCAATAAGGAAAGATATAGAAGATGCCAAGGAGATGAAGATTGCACAAGTTGATCTGTTTGTCAAATCAAAGACTTACAAACTCAAATTTGCAAATGGATCCGGTATGTACTTCAATTTTGAATTTTATGATCTTCCAAAGGCTTTGTTACTTCAGATGAGATCAGTGAGAATATATTGTGATAGAGAAGATCTGAAGAAAGAATTTTTGAAGGCTGTCAATCAGAAACTTGCACAGTTGTAAGTTTTTGGAAGCCTTGGTTTGTAAATAACAGTTTTACTTTGTTTTATATCCTTATTTGTATAGAACTTAAAGTCTTGTGTAGAGAATTTAAGTTAGGGGGAGATTGTTGGGAAATATTCTAAGTAGTTCAAACTGTTAGTTAGATTTCTCAGACTGTTAGTAGATTGTCTGTGTAAGTACAAAGTTCATGCTGTTAGTTGAAGAAGTTCGAGCTGCTAGTATAAAAGTTCAAGCTGCCAGAGTAAATTCACTCAAGCTGCTCTGTTCAAGCTGCTAAGTGATTCAAGCTGCTCAACACTTTCATAAACAGAAAGTGCTGATATTCAGGAAAGGATATTTACACGAAGATTCTAGCATATCTACTATCAAAAAAGTCAGAGTCCTTAAAGGAAACAAATCAGAAAGCATTATAAATACATAGAATAGGTTTTTCTATTGTAATCAAGTTTTCTGCACGTTCAAGTTTGTAATTGCTTTTTGTTTAAGTTTTCATAAGCCTCTAAGGTTGTAAAACCCTAAGAACAATTGGTGTTCTTCGTCTAATCAAACAGATTAGAGGTGATTGTAATCATTGAAGTTCAGCAATACAAGCAATCTTGTTTATTCAATTATATTTATCTGTTATTGATTCTGAAAGCTTTTCTTAAAACAATTAAGTGTTATTCCGCAAACTTCTTAATTGGACTTTGATTCAATACAAGATTATTGGTTTATACTCTGATCAATTCAAATCAGTTAATCTTAGGTAGTTACATTCTGATCCTGACAGTCTTCTTCATCATTTCCTAATTATTGAGCTTTGTTTTTCTTGGGTTTTGATAAGAAATCATCAAGGTGCTGAAACATTACGGGAAAACAAGTTTACAATTGCTATCAGAGCCTCAAAGGTGGATTTCAACTTGCATTTTATGGATTCTGCTGGGTTTTCTCAAAGTTCTTCGTGTTCTTCATTCTTCCAATCGGTTAGCCCAGTTAATCTTCTATTTTCTGTGTTTTTTGTGTTATTATAGTCATATAATCGCCACAATATCATCCTATATTGATTTCGAGCTCATTCAGTTACATCTTTAAACTAAAATCATCCATAATCGGTTCTTTTAAAAGGTTTAAAAAATATGGGTTTTAGTGGGTTTTTGCTTGTTTTTAACTGATTTTTAAGTGTTTTGGTATATTTTAAATCATCAAAAGTGTTTTAAATAGTTTCCCAATCATTTAGAAACATTTTTAGACTTTAAATCTGCTAAAATCGACATCTGAACTGTTCTGCCTTAGAATATCTGTTAAAACCTGCTGTAATTCGGACCACCACTATAGCATTTCGGACCATCTTAGATCCCAATTCGGACACATTTCGGACCATCTCAAACCCTAGTTCGGACCTCATTTCGGTCCACTTCGGACCAGACATAGGTGTATTTCGAACCACCCTGTGCCCATCTCGGACCCTTATTCGGTCCCATCCGAACTTCGGACCATCCGAAGTTCAGATCAGGCATTCCCATTTTCATATTTTGGACTTGTGCTTTCATTTTTAAATTTTCACTTTGGACTTGTGCTTTCATTTTTAAATTCTCACTTCGGACAAACTGAATCCGGACCATCCGAATTCGGTCCCCTACCTGGACAATTCCCTTTGTGTCTGTCCGAATTAGTCACTGTTCACCCGAACTCGGACCATCCGAACTCGGTTCCATCACCTCATCCGAAACCAAACACTGTTAATCCGAAGTACCCTGTCTATCCTAATTACTGTCCGAACTACTGTTCATCCGAACTCGGTACTAGTCCGAAATACTGTTCATCCGAATTGCTGCCCATCTGAATTCCATTTCATCCGAACTCAGAACATCATCCGAATCAGCACCATCCATTGTGCTATTCTTCCGCAGTCCAGCCCATCCGTTTCAAGTTTCCACCTTCAAGATCTTATACTAGTTAAATCAGCACCCACATCATGTCTCGTGAAGCTCTCGTACTCGGATCTCAGAATAGACCACCTGTTCTCTATCCAGATGAGTATGAACAATGGAAATCTCGGTTCCTCAAATTTGTAGGAATGCAACCGCTTGGGAACTTAATGCTTCAGTCCATCTTCGAGGGTCCCGTGATCTACTATCGGGAAATCGCAGCCAGACCCGAGGCTGACCCCCCTGTCTTAGCTTCGAAAGTTGAAAGAGAACCGGCTAATGACGCCGAGAGAGACAGGCAGCATGCCGATAAAAGGGTGGAATATTTGATCTATCAGACCCTCTCCACTGACATCTTGGTTCGCGTATTGGTTCGCGTATTGGTTCGCGTAGACAGCAAAATGTCTGCCAAAGAAATGTGGGACGAATTGGAAGTCCAAATGCTGGGGGCAGATCTCGATGATCGTGCCAAGATCGAGGAAGCGAAGGCTAAGTTCACAGAATTCCGAGCCAAAGAAGGGGAATCTCTGCAGGCTACGTTCACAAGGTTTTGTGCTGTATTGAATGAATTGAACAAACTGCACATCAAAAAGGGCAGGGATGACATAAACATCAAGTTCTTTGCAGCCTTAGCCCCCGAGTGGCATATCGCATGCCGGGCCACAAAACGCGTCCTGAATATTCCTGAGGTATCTATCAATGTCGTCTTCAAGGAGCTGAAGAAGTATCAAGGGGATGTGGATCAACAGAAGCTGATGGCCAATCAACTCGCATCTTTGCTGCTATCTGCCAACACTGGAATGAAACCCAATGATTCACTAGACTTGATTACCAACACGAATATTCCCACTCCATCCTTCGCACCAGGTTCATCGTCATCACACTACATGTATGCTTCTCCTCCACGTGAGGTAATTGATGAGGAAGAGGCCACTATTCAGGAACAAATAGCCTTGTGTACCAATCGTCTCCAACAACGACGGTTTTCCAACAGGACTAACAATCAACTCCGTTATGACACCGGTCCGCGGAGGTACTCAGATGACCGTAGGGATGAAC
Organism: Centrapalus pauciflorus; assembly: GCA_020465985.1. Lineage (NCBI taxonomy): Eukaryota > Viridiplantae > Streptophyta > Magnoliopsida > Asterales > Asteraceae > Centrapalus > Centrapalus pauciflorus. Next base: position 50,361 of record JAANYP010005307.1, on the reverse strand, counting down.
GACGCATTGATTATCGCCGGGATGATTACCAAAGGGACGACAGGGATGATCGAAGGTATGACGATAGACGCGACTATCGAGATGATCGCCGTTATGAAAGTCGAGACGATAGGCGTGATGATCGCCTGGATGACAGGATAGAGTATGACAGAAGAGACGATCGTAGGGACTATCGCAGGGACGATCGCCGAGATGAGAGAATAGACAATGAGCGTAGGGACAGAAGGAGAGATGATAGCAGAGAACATCGCCGGGCTGACAAGAGGCCGGCTGAAAGAAGAGATGAGAGGGCGCGGGCCGATGAACCGAAAGCCGCAGAGGAGCGTCTCTGTTATAAATGTGCAAAACCGCGCCACTTTGCTCGGGAGTGCAACAATAAATTTGACAGAGGCATCGGCTACTACGAGAGAAAGCTGGTGGCCGCGAAGAAAAGAACCGACGCAATGGCCCTCGTCGCCCAGGAAGATTACTGGGATACTGAAGATACCGACGAGGAAGATGATAAGGGCAAAAACTGCTATATGGTTGATCGTCTAGGGTTGGAGCACTGTGCCGTTTCCACTGCTGAAAGTTCAGACCATGCTGCTGAGGGGGAGACATCGAAAAATCCACCAGCATGTCTGATGGCCACAATCGACGATCCCGGATGCTCATCATCTGGTTCAGAGACAAATGAGGTATATTCCTGTAACATTCCTGAACATGTTAATAATTTATCTATAAATAATGAATGTACATTGCACACACATATTCTTGATCTACAAGCTAGGTTAAATGCTGACACTGCAAAGTGTGTACTGGCTGAACATCTAGCTCAAACTTTAAAAGAGTCGTCTGAATTATATCAATCAAAGTAGTTAACTAATCACAATGTTATAAAACAGATGTTAATCGAGAAAGTAGATGTTTAGGACATGAATATATATCTTGAATCATGTATGGATAGGTTATCAAAAGAAAAACTCTCGTTAAAAGAAGATATTTCTGTACTTTCAAAACAATTAGATACAGTAAATATGGAAAATATAGACAGTTTAGAAAAATATAAAATGATTGAAGAAGAAAGGATAAGTTTGTACTCACGAATAAAGACCCTTGACGATGCATTTTTAAAAAGGGGTCAAACAGAACAAACTATTCACTTAAATCGGCCCAAAGAAACTAGGTTTTACCATTCTAAACAAGGAATCGGTTTTAAAAATCCTAAATATTTGGAAAAGTCTCAAAAAGTTTTACCTTTATTTATATGACAGGAACTATATGGGAGCTGGGCTTAAATCTTTCTTTTTTGAGTCATCAAAAGAAGTTTTAAACCAAGAGAATGAGAAACGTGTTGAACATAAAGAAAAAGAAATTTCTTTTCAATATGAAGAACTTAATGAGAGTTATCCATCTAGAGTACCCACTTTAGAGGAAGACTACTTGTCAACTTATTCAGAAGCTGAATTGAAAACAGAAACTGTAAAACCATTTCCTCAACTTTATATTCCGTCATAAGTTCTTCAACATCAAATTAATGTTTTAGAAAAGGAATTGAAGTCGTCTCAAAAGAAAGCTCTTGATCTTCAAGATGCTCTTCTTAAGAGCGAAGAAAGATTGGTAAATCAAACTTTTCAACAAACTGTGGAATTAACTGTCTACAGAGAAAATTTTGACATGGTTTCTCAAAAGTTGAAGGATTTTTCAAAAGAACAAACAGTTCTCATTCCACCAAAATCCCATATGTGTCATCAAGCAAAGGTAAGGCTAAAGCTGAAACTTCTTCTTTCATTTATAAAGGTGAGTGTTCAAAACCGTCTAAAAGTGAGGTTTCCAAGTCTTTTAAGAAACCCACTCACCAACAAAAAGAAAATCATGTCAAGTCTAAATCTTCCATGCTTACTGACTCTAATCGTTTTGTTCCTACAGATTATGTAAGAAGAGTTCCAAAAACCACCATGCTGGATTTTTCGAGTTTTTTTGTGAACAAGGCTATAATGCCAAATGAATTTGTTACTAGAGATAGGATGTCTGTAATCTCTAAAGACAATGTGTGTAACAATGTGTGTAATGATGTACCGAATTCTGTTGCTTCTTTAAAGTACTCTTTCAGTGAATTATTTAATCTATGTCCAACTCGTTATAGACGACAAGTTCCTGAAATGAATGCTTTCGTGCCATATCCTGTTAAACGAATTCAGAAAATGAAAACAAAAAATGTTGCATCATCATCCTCAAATAAAATTGAGACTTGTCTGTTGCCAAGGCCCAAAACCAAGGCAAAGGTCAAAAAGGACTCAAAAAGTCAAACACCGAAGGCAATTTCATCGCCTAAGTTTCCAAAGCCCAATAAATCCAATCTTCAATGGATTCCAAAGGGTTATGCATCCGGACCACACACAAATGCTTAATGGGTTCCTAACACTGTACACGTGCCATATAATGAAACGCCCCGTTCTAATAACGCGACGTTTTTACTAAAATCTGCAACATAATCCTCGAAGTAATAAAATAAAGCGTTCTAATCTCAAACTTCAATTTCAATACATAAATAAACTGAAACCACCACATTCAGAGTGCGCTAAAAATATAAGATCTAATTATTACAACCAAATTGAAAGTCTAGGGATCTAAATCCGCGAATAAAACGCCGATAATAACCCGCCAAACCGAGAAAACTACGAATCTCCGAAGCATTTCGGGGTTGTCCCCAATTTCGAATAGCCTCGATCTTCGTCTGATCAACAGATACACCCTCGCCACTATGTGGGTGTACGACACCTACGACCATAAATAAAAATATCCCTACCCTGCTCACTCGGTATACGAACCATGCGCCTCGAGCAAACAATGGGGTTATATTGGATTTTGAGGTTTATGTTGCAGAATTATTCTAAAAGCGCCCCGTTATTAGAATGGGGTGTTTCATATAAATCTGGAACTCCTAACAAAAAGGGACCCATATTGAGGTGGGTACCCAAATTTGTGTGATCTTTATGCAGATGGTTCTTGGTTAATTCTGATCAAGACCCGTTCTTCACTGAATTGGCTTCTAGTTACCATAGACTAGAACCCGTTCTTTTGCTTGTTGGTTGTGCTTAAACCGACACGTTTGGCTTCTGTGCACACAGCTCAGGACCCGGTCTTAACTCATCATGTTTTCTGAACATCTCGGTTCAGAACACGGTTTGCTTGTAAATAAACGATGGATGTGTTTGAATGCATATAGTTTTTCATTATATGAATTTATTTGCTTTTCAGGCTAAATCCATTTGGTATATGGATTCGGGTTGCTCCAAGCATATGACAGGAAGAAGAGAATTGCTGTCCAACGTAGTTGAACAGTATTGCGGAACGGTAAAATTCGGGAACAACCATCAGGCTCATATTAAAGGATACGGGGACTTAGTTCTAAATAATCTAGTCATCAAGGACGTTGACTAAGTTGAGGGATTATCACATAATCTATTTAGCATAGGACAGCTCTGTGACAAAGGACTAGACGTAACGTTTAGAGCTAAGAAATGCAGTGTAAAGAGTATTGATGGAAAAGAAATCTTATCTGGTTCCCGAAACTCTAACCTCTACACCATTGACGTAGCCAAGCTAATAGTGAAGGATAACATTTGCCTATTATCAAAAGCCTCTTCAAAAGACTCTTGGTTGTGGCATCTGTAAGGTCTACACACTACGGATCTATCTAGACGCGAGACCGTCAACGAGTGCGGAATCCTCGTTAACGGGTTGACAGTAACAACTCTCACACGGAACACGGAGACTATCAACGAGCTGTACGAACTACCAAGAACGCACCTACTAGAAGATTCTCTCCGAAAGAACACTCAATTAGCTGATAAACTCGAGATCGCGTATTTGCTTAATCCCTCACGAATTCTGCAAAAAGTCCCTTAATGATTCGAGTCTATCCCTAATTATAGAGGCTAATTCGAATCTGCCATGGGCCAAACTCGAATCAGGCCCAAGGCCCATTCAAGTTTGTCCCCTCTGACACTCTCGAATCTGCCTACTGGAACACATTCGAATCTGCTATAGATTCGAATCTGATTAACTTGAGAATTCGAATTTAACCTAAATTCGACTTTCACATATTAAACCTGTATTTGAAACTTATGTTTTTAACTTATGTTTGATTTTATCTTTGATCTTTATGTTTGAACTTCTTGTAATACGTTACATCAAGTTCAAACATACAATCAATAACTGTCAAACATATATATCCAACACTCGATAAAACTCAATACTTTGAATATTACTTAAACCAAAATGTTAGATCACTTAGACTGCTATCGTCACACAGGGTGTACCAACAGACTCCCCCTTGACGATAGCTTCTAACTAACTATTTACATCTTGATTAAGTACTAGATCTATATATACTACTACCTGCGTATATACCTGCATCTATACATACTCTGACTACCTTTTGGAACTCTCTGGCTTCAGATCTCCATTCTTCATGAAAGAAGATATGCTGATCATGAAGCTTCTTCAGATCACCTTTGATAGGTTTATCAGATGTAGTGGATCATACACTCTCAAAATAACTTTGTTGTCTTGATCCTCCATGATAGCTTCAGCAGTTTCATTATCAAGGTTCCACCACTTCATGTTGCTCAAAATATCTTGAGGCATCTTCTTTATTGGCACCCTTCTTAAGCATTTGACAGGTTTATAAACCATTATGGCCCAAGGCCTTCCCGTATGAGGATCTATCCTTGATCCATCCTCTACTCTTTTGCCAGACCTCGGTTGGAGTCTCTCAAACCTTCCATATCTCCCTTCTCGTCTGATTATCTTAGTGATCACTTCAGCATAGGGATCATTTCCGAAATTGATCAACTCTTTCCATGCTAGCTCCTTCACCTCTACCTTCGGCAATGTATTGAATACCTTAAGCTTGCGCCTCAGGTATTGGAGACCATCTCTTCTCTTTAGAATAAAAAGTTGCAGTTCCCTGTCGAAGAACCAGCTAATAATACCTCCCAAGAAGTTTCCTGCACCTGGAATCCTCATCGTCTTCTTTATCTTTGGCTCAGTCTTCTTATCTTCCTTGCGGAACCATAGATTTAACAATTCAGCTCTGCTAGGCTCTCGTTCAGCCTCTTCCAGTTCTGAATCATCTACCGAAGCCACTTTGATGTCATCACTATCTATTACATGTTGATCAGTATGCTCATATAGTTCTGTGACAGGCTGGGATTGGATGATTACTTCATTTACATTATCGTCTTCATCTATCACAACCTCATCATCAGACTTCCACTCAGCTACATCTTCTGGCACAAACTCTCCTTCTTCCAAATCCTCTACATCATCTTCAAAATCAAATTCCAAATCTAATGGCTCTTCATCAATATCCATCAATGCGTCAATTATCTCACGCACTTCACTTTCTAAGATCTTTGATGAACTAGCCTCACCTACTTCAGCTCCTGATTGACTCGGCTCCCCCTGAGTCTCAGCATCCTGAGCAGCAGAAAAATCTACTGGCTCATTTTGTCTTTGCGTGATGGGATCATTGCCATTGTCATCTTCATTATTATCATCATCATCCCTAGGCAACTCCACTTGATCACGGCAGCTTATCTCCCCCTGAGCCTTTATATTTTTCATTAATTGCTCAATCAGGGAGCGCATCGATCTTATTTCGGCCGCTTGATCAGCTACAAAGGTTTTCAGCTCCAAGTTCTCTTCCTGAACCTTATCCACAATCTTCTTCAGGTCGGCATTCTCATTATCCAGATTTGCATTATGCTTCTGAATTTCACCGATAGCCGTTGTCAGACCAAAGATTTCAATCTGCTGGAAGTCAACTCTATCTTTTAGTTGCAAAAACCTTTGATTCTCTTCGTAGGTGGATGAGGTGGATGGAATGGATTGTATTGGTGTCGGAGTGATGGGTGATGGGATGTATGGTTCAACAGGTGGTGTTGATCGTGGAATGGTAGATTGAGTAGGTGGATGTTGAGATACTTCAGGCTGTGCAGCTGAAGCTGAGGTAGCCCCCTGCTTAAAACGATGGCGTTTTGCCCGTTGCCGATGCACCAGAGGTACTACTTATTCCTCATCTTCATAATCTGAGTCATCCGACTCCACTGTAGCTCTTTTCCTCCTTCCTTCTGCCTCAGTGACAACCAATCGTGATCCATATGTCCTAATTTGAAAGGACGGATCTGCAGTTACATTCTCAGGAGCTTCAACATCTATCTATTCCATATCTTCAGATTCAGTAGCTGAAGATGACAAGTCATTACATGTTTGCTCAGGTTGATATTCATCGACTTCCCTAAGAATATCATCTTCTCCTTCCGAAGGCTCTAGCAATTGATCAACAAGCTCAGCAGTTATTAAATTCAAATTTGTACTCAGAAAATCGCATCATTAGCCCTACTATGTTCTAGTCACAGATATTTGCATTTAATTTGACTCTTTACCGGTCCAAACTTTGTAATTTTGAAAAACAAGTTTTCTACCAATAAACCTTTAAAATTCGGTGATTTTGGACTAAATGGTGTATAAGACTACTTAAATCTTGTACAAACCAGTTGTTTATACCTAGATCTATGAGTAGAATCGAACCCACACGGAAGAAACTCGACAAATAGATGTTTTTGTGAAATCGGCAAACTCGAGAACAATAGATTCGAAATCGCCAGATAGATTCGAGGGAATAAATTCGAAAACAGATGGATTAATGACCATTACTGTTAACCTATTTATACTACCTACCTTCGAGTCGAGTCTAATGAAAGATTAGAATCTACCGACAGATTCGAGATCATCAAATTCGAGTTTAACCTAAACTCGAATTGTCCCCTAAAACTTTGAAAATTTCGAAAATTTTGAAATAAATTCAACTTTTTCAACTATTTCAATTTTATTGTGTAACGAAATAAGCTATGCCAAATCTTTTACCCTAAGCACTAGATTTTCACGCAATGTTTATTTTATTCAACTATGAATGCACCCTCAGTAATTTTTGACCTTTTTCCTAAGTAAAATAAAAATAAAATTAAAATAATAATAAGTAAAAGTAAAAATAAAATCATAAAATTTTGAACAAAAATTTAACTTAGACTTAAACTACACTTATTAAAATTTACAACCTATACTAAACACTTAACAAAATATTTTTGACGAGCATAGTCAAAGAAAGGTTCAATCAGATAGCGGTGTCAGTTACTCACTTTTAGTATTTAATCTTTCACACTTAGGAACTTTTGATTCCTTTGATTGTTTGGCGTGACATACTCGTTTAGCCGATTGTTGGTATTTTATCCCTTTAAACATGCTACATTTCGGAATATCCCTTGGCCTTTTTATTTATCATGAAATTATCTTACTCAGACATAGACATACTTTTATAATCAAGGCATACAGACAATAATTCTAACTTTTTGGCATTTGCAAACTTTCTTTAAAAGACAAACATCGGACACAGGTATGTATTTTCATACAACAAAGTGTCTTAGTTTGACTTAAGGTTTATTTTTAAAGTTAGGAAGACAGCGGTGACAGGTCTATACTGACGTACAACAAAGAGACTTATCTTGTTAACCCGAATCAAAACAGAGGCAACAGGTCTGTACTTACGTATAACAAAGTTACATGTTTTTGACTCTCAATTCCTTATGATTTTTCTATGCTTTCCATTTTAAGATGTATTTGATGTTGCTATACATCCCCAGAGAGTTTGCATACCTCATTTAGACTCAAAGTTTGTATGTCTCGTACATAAAAATTAAGACCCAGTGGTCATACATCTAAGTTAGTGACACGTTTGACTTTCTCTTGAATATTTTATTAGCCTTGGGACTCCCTATATGTATTATGCCTACCAACACATCAAACTAAAATAAAAAATAACACTTAGAATTTTAAGTGCATTATGTGTGAAAGACTAAACACTTAGAGTTTGTAACAACTGTGCTAATTTTCGTCACTTTGAACCTATGCATCTAAGACTTAACTCTTTTTCTGATATTCTCTTTTTTTGAATTTTTATGGTTTTCTCTCTTTTTTCTTTTGTTTTTCATAAGATATAGCAATAAAAGAAGATAACCTACTATAAAAAGAAACTTTCCTAATTTAGCAGGCTTACTATAAAAAGAAAGAAATACTACAGCTATAAGAGGAAATAAAGTTCTACTAAGGACAAATTACTCTGGGTTGCGCATTCCATTTAGTTGAATCAAATATTCAAACCGTGACTTATCAAAGACTTTGGTAAATAAATCAGCATTATTATCTTCCGTTGCCACTTTTACCAATTTGATTAAGTTCTTTTCAGCACAATCACGAATAAAATGATGCCTAATGTCTATGTGCTTTGTTTTGTTGTGTTTAACTGGATTATTTGTTATAGCAATTGTAGATTGGTTATCTATCCTAATAGGAGTTTGAGTGTAAGCCAAACCGTAATCCCGCAATTGTTGTTGTATCCATGAAAACCTGTGAGCAGCAACTACCAGCAGCAACATACTCGGCCTCGCACGTTGACACGGCTACCGATGTCTGTTTCTTGCATTGCCAGGAAACCAGTCTTCCTCCTAGGAATTGACAACCTCCAGTTGTTGATTTGCGCGTCAAGCTGCATCCTCCGTAGTCAGAATCCGTGAAAGCCTCCAACTGTAGATCTCCCTCCGCGTGATACCAAAGTCCCAGCTTCGGTTTCGACTTGAGCTATCGTAGAATCCGCTTCACAGCTTTCATGTGCATCTCCTTCGGATTAGCTTGAAACCTAGCACAAATACACACAGCAAACATGATGTCAGGTCTTGAAGCAGTTAAATACATAAGTGATCCAATCATGGCCCGATATAACGTCAGATCCACATCGGTATCACTTTCAGTACCCGGTCCGAGATTGTGATTCACTTGAATCGGCGTGCTGAAATGGGCAGTCAGTTTCGTTCCTTCCATCCCGAAGCGTTCCAATATGTCATAGGCATACTTCGTCTGATGGATAAACATACCTTCCTTCTTCTGGTCAACTTGTAACCCCAAAAAGAAATTTAACTCTCCCATTGCACTCATCTCGAATTTCGACTTCATCACCTTCTCGAAATCTTTGCACATTTGTTCGTCAGATGATCCAAAAATGATATCATCTACGTACACTTGTACCAAGATGAAGTGTTCTCCCTTTCTCTTGACGAACAGCGTACTATCTATCCTACCCCTTTCAAACCCGTTCTCTAATAAATGGTTGGATAAAGTCTCGTACCACGCCCTTGGTGCTTGATGCAATCCATATAGAGCCTTATCTAAACGATATACTCTATCTGGATACTTTGGATCTGTAAATCCGGGCAGCTGTTCTACATACACCAGCTCCTTCACTTTCCCATAGAGAAAAACACTCTTAACATCTAATTGATATACCTTAAAGCCCTTGAAGGAAGCAAAAGCTAGAAACAACCTAATGGCTTCCTGCCTTGCTACTGGCGCAAACACCTCATTGTAATCGATTCTCTCCTCTTGGTTGAAACCCTTTACAACTAACCTAGCCTTGTTGCGAGTGACTATACCCCGATCGTCTCTTTTGCACTTAAAAACCCATTTGGTTCCTATGGCAATTTCCCCTCGAGGTAATGGAACTAACTCCCACACTTCTAGTTTTCTAAACTGAGAGAGTTCTTCGTGCATCGCTTCAACCCAGGAGTTATCCTTTAGTTCCATTTGCACATTCTTCGACTCTACTTGCGAAATAAAACAAGAATAGAGGCAGGTATGATAGGCCTCGGAGTCATTTATCATCGACAACAACACAGTGTTTGTTAGGCACAAAAAGGCCTCAGTCAAACCTGTTCTACATATGAGGGGGAGATTTATAATCAAACCTGTTGATGCATTTGAAGGTTGAATTTAAGGCCTGTTATATGCCTTATTGAAACCTGAAAATGATTTGCATTATCAGTCTAAAGCTGTTCTATATGTTGCATGTGTTGCAACTAAGACAGTTTGTCCAAGCTGCTCTGTCTGCTGAACAGGCTGGACATAAACTGTCTACGCTGCTCTACACTGTTGAGCAGCTTGGGCATTTTTAAAGTGTTCTGTTCTTTGTGAACAAAACCTGTTCTTTGTGAACAGGCTAAACACTTCATGGAATATGTTTCCAAGTCATCATGTATTGTTTTTTACTACTAGATCAGTTTACAAAGTCGAAGACAAAGTGGAAAACAGAACTGCTCAGCCTGCCCACGCTGTTCTGTAACATGAAGACAAAAGGTTATTTGAAAAAGGGTGACAGACCTTTTTCTTATATCAAAATAGGCCTTTACAAGGAAGAAAGACGCAAAGTTGACATTCCTAAATTAGTTATAGGCAATGCAACAGTAGACAAAGTAAAAAGACAAAAGTTCTGCACATGTGAAGACAAGTCTGCTTTTCAGAAAAGTGAAGAAAAGGTTATGTTGTCTTTTCAACAAGACTTCTCCTTTTTCATTCCGTCCAATGAAGATGTTTCTCTTAGATCCTCTGAGAGAGTATAAAAGGAAGCTTCTAAGGACAGAAAGAGGTGTGAAGAAAGCTAAGTGCTGAAACCAAGAGTGAACGTGAAAGTGTGATTTTCATGCATGCAAGCCGTCTGTGTAAACCAGCATCTGTGTGTCTAAGCTGTTTACATAAGCTGTTCCCTTATGTCTTGTAAACACAGTGAGTGCTTCTTAGTGAGTGTATTCATTGTATTCTAGTTTGAGTTTGTCTTAGACTAGTGAACATACTGTTGTATCTGTCATCTCAGCTTGAACTATTCCGCATTCAAGCTTGTTTGTAATTAACAAATTGTTGATAATACATACAAACATTGAGAAAAGAGTGTGTAGTTTTTAAATTGCTGTATTCACCCCTCCTCTACAGCTTATAACTATATACTTTGGGAACCTCTCGGGACCTACAATGATAAATCTAAAAAAGTCAACTAAGAAGGACATAGAGCAAAAATGCTACAACTGTTGCAAGCTAGGACACTATGCCCGAGAGTGCAGAATGCCTGTAGTGAAAAACTCAGAATACTACACAAGAATGGCACTTCTAGCAAAAGAAAAAGAAGATGGCAAAGCTCTAATGGCTGAAGATGATCACTGGCTTCAACTGTAAGAGGATGAAGACATCTTAGATGAAGATGCACATATTTGTTTAAAGTCAGAGGTTTTTAACGAATCAGAACATAGTGAGTCAACAATGGTTGCAGAAGATAAAGTATGGGTAGGGTTGACGGATGAAGAGAATGAAGAAAGGGAAGAGTCTGATGAGGAACTGACTGAAGAAATAGCAATGATGGCAACAGGAGATGCTGGCTGCAGCAAAGATAGAGAAAATGATGAATCAGATTCAGACAAATCAGAGAGTTCAGAGACACCTGAGGTACAATCTAACTCTGAATCTGAAAATGATAACTCCTGTATGCTTGAACAAAAACTAACGCAAATGGCTTTCATGTTAAAGAAATTTGAAAAATCTTTAAAAGCCGAAAAGAAAAATGTTCATTCATTGGAAAACAAGCTAAATCAAGAACATGCGTTAGTATTGGATTTTTCCAAGGATAAGGCATTAGCACTACGAGTTGTATCAGATTTTCAAGATAAAACAAATAATCTTCAAAGTCAAATCCAGGAACTGAATACCAATATATCTGACTTAAAAGAAAAACCGAATTTGGCTGAATTAGAAGCATCAAGTTATTCTGTAAAATATCATGCCATTTTTGAAGAAAGAACAAAACTTTACGAGTAAATAAAATCATTGGAAGATGAGTTTATCAAACGAGATCAAACAGATCAAACAATATATTTAAATCAACCTAAAGATACCGATTTTTATAATTCTAAATCCGGTATAGGGTAGAATAATCCTAAATATCTGACAAAGGCTATTTCAAATTCACCTACTTTATATGATGTCAGATACATGAATTTAGGATTACAAATGACATTTATGAAAGCATCAGATGAGATAGAATCAAGTGAAGATTCAAAAAGGCTAAGATCTGATAAAATGCAAAATTCTGTTGATTATAACAGAATAAATGAATCTATTCAAAATTCTTGCATTAATGAGGAGTATATTCAGACATATTCTGACAAGGATTTATCTGAAAATACTACTCAGTCTCAAAAGCTATATTTACCAACTTCAATTCTTGAAAAGATGAACTCTGATCTTGAAATGAAAATCAAAACTTTTGAGACAGAAAATCAAAATCTTAAGGCTGAACTTAAAGCTTTGGAACAAAAGTTGCAACAACAGCCTGAAAACAAATCAAAATCAGATCAACCACCTTCCAATTCAACTTGATTCTATTAATTCTGAAAAAGATTTTGATCTGTAGATGAACTCGGATTTTAACTCATTGGAAGAAATGTTTGTTAAAATAGATGAGTTTGTAAAACCATTACAAAACGAACAACTTGATGATCCTAAAGAACCAGTTAAAATTCTGAAAAGAATATCTACAGATTCAAAGGATTCATCAGAACATTCATCAAATTTAACACTGAAAAAGGAGAAAACAAAAGTTAATTTTGTAACTCTTACTTATGAAAAATGTGAATCATCTTCCACAAGGGACTCTATTGCACAAAAGGTCCAAATTTCCAAAGGTAAGAGTATTTTACAGGAGAAACAAGCTTCTAAAATGACTAATTCTCGTGTTTCTTGTATGTTAGATAATATTGTGAAAGGTTCTCGGAAGCAAGAATGGAGAAAGAAGCATAGAGAAAAGAAAAACAAGAGTATTAGACAAGAGTGGAAAGTCAAAGAAACTGTTGTTACAGATAGGATTAGAAAATTTAAAAAAATTGGCTCTAATAATAATTTTACTGATAAATCTTGTACTAATTACTCTCAGACTGCCTTAATTGCTTTAAATTCTGCTTCTTGTAAATCAATGCATGTTAAATCTGATAAGTTTGTATGGCTACCAAAGAAAAAGGATCCATCTTTTAAACAGAAAAAGGTTTCAAAGCAGCAACTTTCAAAATCAGTTCCACATCGAACTGTACAAAAATGGATACCGGAAAGAACTGTTAAAAAGTGTGTTCCTAAAATAGAAGAAATATTTGATGAGATAATGAATATTAAACCACATTATTTACCAAAGTCAAAAGTACCCAACTATAAGTGAGTACCTCACGTTTTATATTGTCTTATAGGTAAATCATGTGTGGTACCTTGACTCCGGCTGCTCAAAGCACATGACCGGACAGAAAGAAACCCTCACTAACTTTGTTGATAAGTTCTGTGGGACGGTCCGATTCGGGAATGATCAATTCTGTCCGATCAAAGGATATGGGAGTCTTGCGTACGATAAGATAACAATTCAGAAAGTCTTCTACGTTGACGGTCTTGGTCACAACTTGTTCAACATTGGATAACTCTACGACAAAGGACTAGAGGTCAACTTCAAAGCAAATCGGTGCAGCATAAAATCTGAAAGAAGGAAAAGAAATCCTTTCAGGGAATAGGAAAACTAAACTGTACTCAATAGACCTAGCCTCAATCAATTTGAAGAAGGATGTGTGCTTAATGTCAAAAGCAACATTTAAAATTTCTTTGCTATGGCATCGTCGCCTTTCTCACCTGAATTTCGAAGAATTAACCAACCTTGAAAAAGGTGGGTTAGTCAAAGGGCTACCAACTCTCAGGTTTCATAAAGAGCAGTTGTGCGCAGCCTATGAAAAAGGAAAGATGGTTAGAGCTTCTCACAAGTTCAAAACTGAACACTCATCAACGAGAGCATTGGAATTGCTTCATATGGACTTGTGTGGACCAATGAGAGTACAGAGTATAAACAAGAAACGATATGTGTTGGTAATAGTCGATGACTACTCCAGATACACATGGGTATTTTTCCTCCATTCCAAATCTGATGCTACCGAGATAATAATCGACTTCATCCGTAGAATTCAAGTCAAGTTGCAGCTCTCAGTTCAAACCATCAGATCAGATAATGGGACAGAATTTAAGAACAAATCTCTCGATTCGTTTCTGAATTCTGTGGGAATAACACATCAATTCTCAGCAGCTCGTACTCCACAGCAAAATGGTTTCGTTGAATAAATAAATCGTACACTAGCAGAATCTGCAAGAACGATGTTGAAATATTCCAATCTTCTGTTATTCCTTTGGGCTGAAGCGGTAGCAACAACTTGTTTCACGCAGAACAGATCACTAATCAACAAAACATTCGGAAAGACTCCGTATGAATTAATAAACAAATGTGTACCTAATGTCAAGTTTATCCTTGTCTTTGGATGCAGGTGCTTCATATTAAATGACAAAGACAATCTGAGAAAATTTAGTCAAAAAGCTGATGAAGGTATCTTCATTGGTTATTCGAAGGAGTCTGTAGCCTTCCGAATCTACAATAAGCGGACCAAGACAGTCAATGAAAGCGTAAATGTCAAATTTGATGAAGGCTTTGTAATGGCTTCTGAATATACCAGTTCAGAACCCGATCATAACAAGAAGACTTCTATGAAGTCATCTGAACAGAGTGCAAATAATTCTGATTTAAATAAATTGTTCGAGAATTTCTATGAAGACTACTTTGAAAAGCCCAAAACTAATGTTACAAATTTGGTGCCTGACAGGATTACTGAAGATCCAGTCGTAGTCTCAGACTATTCTCATCAACCCATTTCAGAAGAAACTGGAGAGGCTTCAACGACAAACGTGCACTTACCTGCTGATAGTGTACAACCCATTCAACCTCCAGTATCTTTTGAAACCCCCTTACCAAATGAAAACTCTGAAACCCCGATCTCAGATAATATACCATCAACGTCAGAAGCTAACCCCCGAATTCCCTATCTCGACTTAAACCCCAATCAAGACCAATTTCAACCTTTTCCACATACCTAAAAATGGACAAGGAATCACCCAAGTGAAAACATCATAGGTGATCCTTCTGCATCAGTACAAACCAGAAGAGCAACCATAAACGAGTGTTTATTTTCAAACTTCCTGAGCAAAATTGAGCCAAAGAATGTTAAAGAAGCTCTCCTGGATGCTGATTGGATTGTGGCAATGCAAGAAGAGCTGAACCAGTTTGAAAGGTTAAGGTCTGGATATTGGTGGAGCGAGCAAAAGATAAATCATACATTGGCATGAAGTGGATTTTCAAGAATAAGAAGGATGAACATGGTGTCATCATTCGTAACAAGGCTCGCCTCATCACCAAAGTATACAGTCAACAAGAAGGGATTGATTACGATGAAACATTCGCTCCAGTTGCAAGAATAGAAGCAATTAGGATGTTTTTGGCTTTTGCTGCTCATAAAAACTTTACAGTTTACCAAATGGATGTAAAAAATGCGTTTTTAAATGGGGAACTAACAGATGAAGTGTATACATATCAGCCCGAAGGGTTTACTGATCCTTCGAAGCCTGATCATGTTATATATTTTAGATAAATCCTTGTATGGCCTTAAACAAGCACATCGTGCTTGGTATGATGCACTTTCAACATACTTGTTGAAATATGGATTCAACAAAGGTGCAGTGGATACTACCCTGTTTATAAAACGTCAGGGGCCAGATATTATAGTAATTCAAATATTTGTAGATGATATAATATTTGGGTCTACTAATCCAGAATTTTGCAAGAAATTCGCTTTCTTAGGGGGTGTTTGATACCCCTTATTGGGGCTCTTATTGACCAAAACTCTTATTCGGTAAGAGGTTTCTGTGATAAGGGTGTTTGATACTGATAAGTGATAAGATGTAAAATCCTCTTATCCTTGTGCTTTTTGATAAGAGATAAAAACTCACTATTCTTCCTCTTATCAAAATTGTATACTTGAATATTTTTTTTTTAATTTTTGGAATATTGATTTGATTCTTGCTAGAATAATAGTTTGATTATATACTTAATTATTGATTTGATTCTTGCTAGAATAATGAACGATTATGTATTTCTATTTAAAATATATTCCTTATTATTTTTAATTTGTTATAATTTTTTGTTGTTAGTGTTATGATTGTATCATCTTATCATTTATAATATAAAATTTGATATGATTTAAAAATAAATTAACAGTTTATTTAATTTTAATTAATAAAAATAACAGTTCGTGCATTTATTAATTTACAAATCATACAGTCTTATTGGATCCTCTTATCAGACTTTAGGACCACCTCTTATCAATCAGAAGCGAGAATCAGACATCAGATGTTTTCCTCTTATGCAATCAAACAGCACCTTAGTGTCCCAGAAATTTGAAATGAGCATGATGGGAGAAATCAATTTTTTCTTAGGTTTACAAGTAAAACAAATGACTGATGGAATTTTCATCAATCAGTCAAAATGTATTCAGGACATGTTAAAGAAATTTAACATGGTCAATACTACTCCTATGAAAACTCCCATGGCTCAGGATTCCAAATCCAAACTCGATAAGGACATTTCAGGGAAACCTGTAGATGTAACACATTATCGAGGAATTATTGGGTCATTAATGTATTTAACTGCAAGTAGACCTGATATTATGTTTGCTACATGTGTTTGTGCTAGAAATCAGGCGAATCCAAAAGAATCACATTTGGCTGCTGCCAAAAGAATATTAAGATATCTAAAGGGAACACCAAACCTTGGTTTGTGGTATCCCCGGGAATAATCATTCAATTGAACTGCCTTTTCTGATGTTGATCACGCAGGTGATAAAATGGACAGAAAAAGCACATCAGGAGCAGTTCAATTCTTAGGTGACAAACTCGTCTGCTGGTCATCCAAGAAACAACACTGTGTTTCACTGTCTACAGCCTAAGTAGAATATGTTGTTGTATCATCGTGCTATTCTCAAGTGTTGTGGATGAAGAGCCAACTAAGAGACTACGGGTTTACACCACAGAAGATTCCAATATAATGTGATTCTCAAAGTGTAATAGCCATAGCATTTAATCCAGTGCAACAATCTAAAACCAAACACATCGACATCCGTATCATTTTATTAAGGATCATGTAGAAAATGGTAATATAGAATTATATTTTGTTCCTACTGAATAACAATTAGCAGACTTCTTTACCAAAGCATTAGATGAAAAACGGTTTAATTTTTTGGTATACAAGTTGGTTATGTTAAATCGTTAATTTAAACATTCAGTAGTTACAAATTATAATATTAAATTTACATTTTTTATTTTGATTTACATTTGACGTTAAATTCATGTGTTTTAAAGTTTAAATTTTTTGGAGTTTAACAAATCTGGACTGTCATGTGCATGGGGAGCAGAAAGTTATTTTATATGATTTTGAGAAAATCTGATAAATTTTTATCTGATTTTTGTAGGGGGGGTCAGACATTTATAATGATATATACATCTGAGGGGGAGCTTAATTGCAAACATCAAGGGGGAGCAAACTTTTTTTACTTAATTTTCTTTTAGTTAAATTTTTTTTACTTGAATTTCTTTTAGTTAAATTTTTTTTGTTTTGTTAAAAAAAATTTTTGTTGTTTGTTTTGTTGTTGGAGTTAAAATTTTTTTGGTGGTTGTCATTTTTTTTAAGTCAGTTAATTTTTTTTAGTGAAAATGGGCTTACAAACAAAAACCAAATTTTTTTAAGAGAGTAAGTGGGCCGGATAAAAGTGAATTTGATTTTTGAAATTTCAACTATAAAGTTGAAATTCAAAATTCAAATTTACTTTTTCAAAAAATGTTTACCACTGTTCACCGTCTCTCTCAACCTCTTTCTTCATCACGAAGAAATCTCAACAATCTCAAAGAAATCAGATTTTTCACCATTTCAGTTGCAAATTGTAAGTTCATTTCATAGTTTTGTGTATTGTTTTTTCAGTTTATATGTTCTATTTTTAGTTTTTGTATGTGAATAGTGAGATATGTGTGTGTGTTCGTATGAACATGTGTGTGTTCATGGGTTTTATAATTTGTTGTTGCTAATCTGAAATTAAATGTGTGTTTGCCTGCGGATTACCATCTTGAACTTGAATATCAAATTTCAAGTATCAATTTCAAACACACAAACATAAAATTGAAATTTTTGGTTTAAAAACTTTTGAGTTCTTAAACACTGAAAATCGGAATTTTTGCAAAGAAATTGTTGTTTCTAAACAAAGTTCAGTAAACAAAAGTTATTTAAATCAATTTTCGAGTGGGACTCAAGTTTTTAATAAGTGAAAAAGTCATTGAATTGAAATTTTGAAAATATCAGTGCATGAGGACTTAGTAATATTTTTCAACATTTTCTCAATTACAACTGAAATCGAGAATGAGTTCAGTCTAATGCGAGTTGAGTGAAACACCACTCGAGAACATGTTTGTTTCATTCGAGTTGGTTGCTTTTTATTTCGAGAAAATGTCAACTGTTATCCGAGTTGAGTTCTTTTCAGGACTTGGAAAATTTTTCAAAACCTCTCGATAACAAGAGTCATTCGAGGTTCTTCAAGTTTAATTCGAGTTGGACTCGTATATTATTCGAGTCCTTTCAAACTTTATTCGAGTTGAATTCATTCAAGGACTTCGAATATTTTTCTTTCATTCGAGTCCACTCATGTGTCCATCGAGTTGAACTTACAGTTAGTTCGAGAAACACCTTCTGATGATCGAGTTGTCTATGTGAATAGGACTTAGAAATTTTTCATTCAAGGTCTCGATATTCACTTTCATTCGAGACACTAATCAGGTCCATTCGAGTTGAGTTACATGTTCTTCGAGAAAACATCAGTTTTGATCGAGTTTGTCATAAGTAGTATTCGAGTTGGTACTTAGATACATTTGAGAAAATTATTTATCATTCGAGTTCTATATATGTGTCTATCGAGTTGAGTCAAATTTTATTCGAGAAATTCTACATATCACCCGAGTTTTATACTCAACTTTTGTGAAAAAGTTTCTAAGTGTTGGGAATTTAAATTTTTAAGAAAAATTTCACATTTTTCGAGAAATTTTTTAAATCTATGTTTTTCTAACATTGGTCTCTGAAAGATTGACTTTGGAATCCTAACAATAATATTTTAATATTATTGTCTGGAATCCCTATGCTTTAAACAGAAAAACACATATTTTTTATAATTTCTAGCAAAATGTTTTATTTTTCTATTTGCAGGATTTCATTTAAATAGCGGTTGAGTCTAACATGTTTATTACTTTTCACAAGTTTCAAATGGCATCACTAGCTCAATCCCAACCCTCAAACTCCTCTGATTCACATTCATCATCAAAGCACACCCTTGTTTCTAAGCCAGTAAAATCCGCGTCAGTCACCCGACCTTCACCTTCTACTCTCATTCCAGACAATCAACTTGTCAAACCAAAATACTGTCTACCATTTCGTGATAACAACCATCGCCTTGACACCAAAGTCACAAAAATAAGCCACCCGATTATTGTAGACATTCTAAAAGGTCATCCTTTAGGATATCTTCTACAATACAAACCCTCGATTCCTCAGGTCTATCTTCAACAATTCTGGCATACCGTGAAATTTGTTCCAGCTGATGGTAACCATCATTTTAAGGTTACCATCGATCAGTTCAAAACCAAAATTACCTTAGCCAGATTGAGGCATAATCTGTTTCTGCCTCGTCGAATCGATAGAGTGAATTTCCCAGAGTTAGCTGATTTTGAAGATTTTGTTTCAGACGAAGAATTAGTACATGATCTAATATGTCTGCGGTATTCAAAGCCATTACCAATGAGTTCTAAGTTCCATAGGAATGGGCTTGATGGAGAATGGTATAAACTTTTTGGCATCATCAACAGATGCATGACGTCAAAGCACACGGGGATTGACAGATGTAGCATACACTGTCTAAGAATATTTCATGGAATTGTGTTCAACAAGCATTACGACTACGCGCAATGTATCTGGGAGGATCTAAAGGAAGTTGTGCTAGCAAAGACGACGAATAGATCAAGAAAATTTGTCCCTCTTCAACGGTTCATCCAAATTCTGATCAGAGGCATCTTAAGGGGCAATGAAAATATTCCGAAATGATCCAATTCTCAACGATGCCCAGATTATGTCATGATGAGCTTACATGAGGTACCGGATTCACCAAACGCCAACATAATGCCAATTCCTGAAGCATTGTTAAAATATGTTGATCCAGAAAGCGAGAATGTGAGGCTGTATCGTATAGATCACGCTCCTATAGAGACCCAAGAATCGGGTTCTCTTAACCAGGGAGTTGTAGGAGAGGAGGAACTTCAGCATGGGGCTGAAGTTCAAGGAAGCCAAATAGTGAGTGAGGGAGCAGAAGTTCAAGTGAGGGGTGGTGAGAGAGAAGCTAGCAGCTCTGATTCAGAAAGAACTCTGTCAAATATTCATGAGGGAGCTGCAGAAGGAGAGGATGATGATGATGATGATGAAGGAGGAAATGATCATAATGAGGGAGGTTCAGGGTTTATTGATATAGTAGAAATTGTTAGGCAAAGTGTCAGGGATGTTCCCAGCCCAAAAAGCCGGGATCGAACCACATTTCCTGTTAGCTCCAAACAGGGAGTTAGCATTGAACCAGTCAGCATCACACTGACGCCTGCACATCCCACCGGCCACTCAATCTCCTCCCAACAGGAGACTGTTTCAATTGTTCACCGGGATGAAGCTCATATGCTATCCGAAAATCCTATGGATTTGATGGATATTGAAACAAGTACACATCTGCCCGGGTGTACGACTTCTTTTGATGCACAAAGTCTAGAACATATACACGTTAGGACACTTGAGTCCACTTCATGTGTTGAAGTGAGTGCAGCTGAACTCTGTGTCACTGCCGGAACAACCTCAGTAACGGAAGCATTTGTTGCTCCGTCACTTGAAGAGGTTGGAAGTCCAGTCAAAGCTACATCACTGCCAACTCTGAGTACTGGCCACGCAGATATTCTTTATACAAGTTCAACTATCGTGACAACTGGAAGTCTACGTGACCCAGTGGTTAATCTTTTCCTTTTTGTTACCAAATCATCTTTGAATCAAGCTTTAAATGTTGCGGTTGCAGGAGTAAACAGTCACTTGATAGCCCAATTATCCGAAGTCATGTCTCAGATGACGAATATACACAAATTTTTAAAGGGAAAATCTGTAGCAGAAGAAACTGTGAAGCAAATAGATCCCAATCAAGCTATAGAGGAGCTAAGAAATTTTGTTTTTGAACAGTTTGATGAGATGCGAGAACGCATGATGGAGAGTACAGTAATTACAACATTGTGAAATTTGTCTGAACGAGTATCAGCCGTTGAACAAACATGTAGGGCTCAAGCTTCAGCTCTAAAGCGCAAGCATGACGAAGACTTCGATGATGCTCCTCATGAGGGGGAGAAGAGGAGGAAGCTTGATGAGCCATCAACCGGTTTATTAATGATCGCGTATCCGGAAAAAGAGGCTGAAGCACAAGAGAAAGGAGAAACCGGAAGCTCTAAGGGACCTGGTGTTACTCAAGGTGGTCAGGAATTGATTCTTTATGAATATGTTCCTGTTCCATTGTGCATTCAGTCAGAGTTTTATAATTTTGATGAATATGAAGACTCCGAAGATGAAGTTCATGAACAAATTCCGATGATTGAGGATGCAGAGAAAGTGGTGGAAATTGAAGAGTCTGATGATGATGATTTCATTGAATTGACTGATATTGCAGTAAGATCTGAAAGGATAGAAGAAGAAGAGTATTGGTTCAGGAAATTCTAAAAGATGATATACCTGTACCGACGATTGAAAAGCCTGAGGTTATGGTACAAGTTAAAAAAGAAGATTTTGATCCATTTCATTTGGAGAGTTCTATCCACCTTGTTGTTAAAGAACTCAATGAAGTTGAGATAATAAATAGGTTCTTTAACGAATATGTCTTAGCGGATGAATCGCAAAGACAACATCAATTAAGGTTTGAAGCTCAAAGGATTGTACAAAGGGAGATTAATGACATGCTGTTTATTCTTAGTGAGGAAGAAGTAAGAAAGAAAAAGAAAAAGGGATTAGAGCTTTCATCGTAGAAATCAGCTGAGTATACAAGAAAAAGGAACAAATTGCCATATCTTGAAGATTATCTTGAAAAGA
Organism: Centrapalus pauciflorus; assembly: GCA_020465985.1. NCBI lineage: Eukaryota > Viridiplantae > Streptophyta > Magnoliopsida > Asterales > Asteraceae > Centrapalus > Centrapalus pauciflorus. The sequence goes on along the minus strand of JAANYP010005307.1, from coordinate 28,349 downwards.
AGATCTTTTGTAAAAACAAGCTCCGTGCATTTTCCTGAAGCTACTCAGAGTTTTAGAGCCAAATAGACCAAATTTAGCTAACTATGCAAGTTTCCTTCAGAATAAAGCTCAAAGTGCTGAAAAGGTCAGAAGTGAATTTTCAATTGTTGATCTGATCAAGATAGAAAAGGATCGGTTTGTAAAGATATTTTATCTTACTTTCACGGTAACAAGATCAGATGGAAATACTTACACATTTACTGAAGCCGACATGTTTTGGATGAACTTGGTTGATATTGAAGACTTGTTTGATGAACTTTGTCGAAACAAACGGAATGAACACTGTAGGTTTGCTCTGAAGACTTTGTTTCATTTTATGCACATTAAATCTGTGCTTATGTCAGTGCAAGACTTCAAATAGGTGTTGAAAGAGGTATGCGAAAGATCAATGTCACTCCACCTAAAAGAGAAATCAAGTTTGCTGGGGAGTTAAAAGAATATCAAGTGATAATTGTGAAACGTCCAGCTGTTATGTACAGAGATAAAGATCGAAAGCTGAGAGCAATGAGAAGTATTGAACTAAACAAGTTTTGTGATGGAACCCTTCAGAAGGTTATGAGTGGGTTGAAAGGCAAGTTGGCTGCTGATCAGAAGAGGAAAACAAAGAGAGGAGCTCTCAGTGCTTATGATAAGAGGCTCATGGTAGAGTTCATTTCAAAGATCAAATGGAGACTGTCCAACAGAAAAAGCTTGTGGAATTTTGAGATGAAGTTGGGGCTGACAAAATGAAGACTGTGTTTATTTCATCAAAAGGGGAGAATGTTAGACCTTATTTTGATTGATGAAATAAATTAAGTCTAGGGTATAAAGTGTAAATAGGCTAAAGTTGTAATTGATATATAAATAGTATTTTGACTTTTGTAGAAATCAGATCTGACATTGTAATTACTTTTGCACGGAAATTGTGGAGAAACAAGTTAGGGCTACAGTGAACGATTCCTCACGATTTCATCTCTGTAATCATTTGTCTATAGTCAAATCCTTCGGTTAGTGTTTCTGATCTTGTTCTTAATTGTATATTCTTGATTGTTGATTGAAATCATAGGAATTACAATATTAGTAATCCGCTAAAATAATAACCCGACGCCACGTATAATTCATTCCCGACACGTATCATCCACTAATCGGGACTCTATTGGACCAACGCAATAGTAATAAATTAAACATCCACTAAAATAATTACACGTACCATGTTAAAAGTCCGGATGTTAAAAATCCTATCCTCTTAATAAGATTCCGTCCCGGATTCTAACTCAAAATCTGGAATAGTTGCGGATATCGGCTCCTCATCTCTGCCTCGGGCTCCCAGGTGGCGCTAATACCCTTATGATGTCTTCACTGAACGAGTACTAACGCGATTTCTTGATTCCTCAATTTCTTCACCTTGCGGTCGGTAATGGCCTCGGGCTGCTCAATATATCTCAGCTGATCATCCACGGTGATCTCAGATAACGGCACATACTGATCTTCCTTCGCCAGACCCTTTCTCAGATGACTCACATGTAACGTCTCGTGCACGCCGGCCAACTCTGGGGGCAATCTAGTCTATACGCCTGATCTCGGACTCTGGTTATAATCTCAAACGAACCGATGTATCGCGGACTCAGCTTACCTCTGTGTCTGAATCGGATAACTCCCTTCCACGACGATACTTTCAACATAACACCATCCCAACTCTGAACTCAAGCTAAGTCAGATGACGATTGGCATAACTCTTCTGCCGGCTGTGCGCAACTCTCATATGCTCTCGAATCACTGCCAACTTATCGCTCGTCTCTTGTAGTAACTCTGGCCCGCTAATAGGTCGCTCGCCGACGTCACCCCAACACACATGGCTTAGGCACTTACGTCCATATAACGCCTCGAACGGGGTCATCTTGATGGTGGCATGGTAGCTGTTATTATATGCAAATTCCACTAACGGCAAATGAACGTTCCAACTACCACTGAAATCAATCGCGCAAGCTCGTAGCATATCCTTGAGAGTCTAATTCGTACACTCTGTCTGCCCGTCTGTCTGAGGTTTGTACGCCGTACTCAACTGAACTCTAGTGCCCAGCTCACACTGAAAACTCTGCCAGAACCTCGAAGTAGACCACGTATCTCGATCAGACGTAATTGATTTCAGAATCCCATGCCTCTAAACCACCTCATTAATATAGATCCGTGCCAACTGATCCATCGTAATAGTGTCGCGAACTGCCAGAAAATGAGCACTCTTCGTTAGTCGATCCACAATCACCCAAATCATATCATTCCCTCTGATCGTGCGTGGAAGTCTGATGATAAAATCAATAGTAATATGATACCACTTCCACTCGAGGATCTCTACAGGTTGAAGGTGATCGTGCGGCTTCTGATGCTCGACTTTCACACGTAGACAAGTTGTACATTCTTCGACATAATGGCACACATCTCTCTTCATCCCAGGCCACCAATCGAACTCGCGCAAATCTATATACACCTTGGTGCTCCCGGGGTGAATAGACAATCTCAAGCGGTGCGACTCATCTAATATCAGCTGGCGAAGATTCCCAACTCTCGGAACCCATACGCGGTCATGGAAGGTGAACAACCCTTTGCTTCTCTATCTCTCGTTCCCTCATACGGGCCATCTTAAATGCCCTAGAAGAGGTGGGAGTGTCATGCAATCCCACAAACTCACGGATATCGGATAGGAGACCGTCGATAAAAGCATCTGCCTTTCGGCTCTCGGTGTCGACATGCTGGGGTGCAAGCTGGGAATACTCGTTAAATCTATCAATATATTATTGCACAGTCATATCCCCCTGCTGTAGGTGAAGAAACCGATGCTCCATCTCTCAACGCTCATCACGAGGAATATACTAAAGCTCGAATACTTCTCGGAACTGATCCCAAGACATAGCATACGCCGTAGACGAGGTCATAGAATACTCAATCGACTTCCACCACTGGGAAGCCCCTCCTCTCAGCAAATAAGTCGCACAACCCACCATATCTCTGGGGTCAACATGAGCTACCCGGAATGCAGCCTCAATCTCTCTCTCTCCCAAGCCATGGCTGCACCTGGCTCACCACCGCCTCGGAACTGAGGTGGGCCTCCTGTCATGAAGTCCTTAAAGGACCCACCCATCTGCGTAGAAGATGATGCACCTACCCCTGACTCTGCACCTGTCACCGGCGCAGGACCCCACCGGCGAAGGACCCATACCCTGACCTTGACCCTGCTGACGGTAAAACTCTGTCAAAATATCCAGAAGGTCATACTTGCGGACAAACTCGTTGCCCGCTGGTCTAGAGAAAGTGGAATGTCTTTGCAAAAAGACAAGGATGTTTTTCTGCATATCTGACAAATCAGGCTTTGTCCACTAGTTGCAGAATTTTTGTCTTTTCCTTTTTTGTCTCTGTTGTCCACAACTTTACATAAAAGGGAATGTCAACTTTAAACCTTTTCTTTTCATGTAATGCTATTTTGATATAAGAAATCGTCTGTCACTTATTTCAGATATCATTTTTGTCTTCATGCTTCAGAGCAGCTTTAGCAGAACTGGCAGCTTCTGATTTTCCACTTTGTCTTGAGTGTAGACTGATTTTTACGTTCAAGACACTGCATGAGGACATGGAAACAAATTTCATGAAGTGTAAAACCTGTTCACAAAGATCAGGTTCTGTTCACAAAGAACAGAACACTTAACTTAGGTCAAAACTGTTCAACAGACATGAACAACTTAGACGGTTCTTGTCAAACCTGTCCAACAGTTAAGAAAACAATTATTAAAACTAAAATAATTAATTTCATAAATATTTAAAAGTTGACATAATAAAATTACGAAACTAAAAAATAAAAACTTACGAAACTAAAAATTAAAAAAATTTCATAACTAAAAAAATTACGAACCTAAAATCTAAAAAAATTACATAACTAAAAAATTACGAAACTATAGTCGCCATCCCCAACGCTCCGCAATTCTTTGTTTGCGGGCCAATACGGCTTCCAAAGCGTTACCTTGCATATGGTCGTGTGGCCGAACGAAAAAATCCAAGTCACGTTCGTGTTGTTGTTAACTCAGTGACGCAATGTACGCATTATATTTTTTCTCTTTCAACTCCAATTCTTTTTCTTGTTTTGATCGTTTCAAATCTGCAAGTAGTGCTCGGTAACGTAATTTATCTTCAACATCTTTCTCGTGAGATGTTGAAATCCTTTCGAATTTTGATTGCATCTCTGGGTCGACTGATGTTGATGCTGGTTTTTTCCCCTTGCGGCGTGGTCGTTCAAGCTCCTGAAGATCCGCGTCGCCCTCGTCATCTTCGTCAATGTCAACACCTAAAAATGCCGCATCAGAAGACGGTGTTCCAATCGTGTTAGATTCGGAAGTTTTGGACCGCTTTCTTTGCGGCTCAACAAAATCATCCATTTGTGGAACGGGGTTCCACTTTGGATGACGTCGAAGCACCTCCCAAGCCGATTGGTGTGGAAACGGCTTACCTTTATTGAGGGCCTTGTATTGTTCTTGGGTGTTGTTGAAAACGTCGAAATCGTTTTTCCCGCTCCGTCGATGCATCGTATTGTTGTTAAACATGCCGCCAAATTTTGTGCAATTGCGGTTCATGTCTTTCCACTTTGAATTAAGTTGATGGGTGGTGCGGCTAGTTCCACCAACTCGGCTATCAAAATTTTCGAGGATTCGTCCCCAAAAATTTGAACGTTTTTTATTATTTACAGTAGTTGGATCTTCGGAAATATCAATCCAGGCTTCCGCCAAAGCCTTTTCTTCGATGGAGGTCCACATTTTCGCTTTCATTGGACCCTTTCGTGTAGACCCGCTTGCCGTGGTGTTTACCGGATTCGTCTCCTCGTAGTCGACGGGTTGAGTTTCTGGTACCGTCTCCTCGCCGGAATCGTCTCTGGATGCGGGGTCCCGATAAGAAAATGGTTCGAAACCCTCGTTCAATTCTCGCGAGGAAAAATATTGTGGATTGGGTGAATTTTACGAGAAATATTGCGGATTGGGTGGATTTTGCGAGAAATATTGCGGATTGGGGGGTGATTGTTGGTAATATTGTGGATTGGGTGGGGATTGTTGCTAATATTGTGGACTGGGGGGGTGAAAAGTGTGGTACGTATGGTGCCGAATTATCCGTAAAATTCGGAGGATAATTTTGCGGTGGGCGGAAAGAAGGTTTTGATCGAGAAGCCGGTTGTTTGCCGCGTTGTCGACTTGCGGCGGGTTGTTTGCCGGTGTTTCGATCCATGAGTTTAATAAAAAGTATAGAGATTGAGAGATTTTTGTGGAAGAGATGAAAGTGTATGAAGGTAGATGAAAGTGTGTGAATATGAAAGTGTATGAAGATAGATATTTATAGGGAAAAAAAGTATTAAAAATTTTTTTTTTAATATTCAAACGGTCAAATGACCATGGGAGGAAAAAGACAAATGAGGCTTCGGCGGGGTGGAGCGGGGAGGGGAAGCCGTGCGGGGCTCCATCCAGGGCGGGGCGGTGTAGCCGCCGGCCTTGGTCCGAGGTGGCAAGGCCGCCTTGTAGCGGCTTGGGTACTCCTTTCACTCTAATTCCCCCTATATATTACCTAAGAAGGAGAGAGAAAGTTCTCCTCTTGGGGTAATCTCAGTCGTCCATTCTGTTGAAATTAAATCACAGTCGTATTAATTCATGTACTTCTGTTTATGCACGGAGTACACGACGTTGATGCACAAAAAACTGGTTTTCAGCGACTGAGTTCCCTCATGGCGCCAACGGTTACATACATTTTCTCCACTTTTTCTGCACACGGTTTAAGAAATTCTCCGCATGATCTTTTGCCAACACAAAACTTGTAATAACAACCCCTTTCTCTCTTTCTACGTCTTGAGATCTGGCATCTCCTCAGAGAGCGAACACATCTATCCACACCACCCTTCGGCCGTTAGTTGAGGTTACGTTCTCCTCTCATGTGTCGTAACTAGGTTTATCTTTGATGCCTTATCTGGAAGGTTTATCAAGTGACAGAGTCTGTGATCTCCTTTTCTTTAAAACCAACAGTTACATCGGTCAATTGTGTTTTTTTTTTCGTTTTTTTTTCTTGCAAATGTTTCTTATTCTGCTCATTCGTTACTCAAGTTATCTCAATCTCATGACTCTGTGAAAATTTGTTATTCTTTACCATTTCTGCCACTGATTTCTTGTAAGCTTTCTTTTGATCGTTCATCGTCATAACTTTCTTCTGGTCGGTTGTCTAGGTGCAAAAGAGTCAGCAAACTAATTTGATAAGGAACAAGGATCATCGAAGTCATCAGGATTGCACATGAATCAACAAGCCAATCTCCCTGGTAATGACTACTATTATTGGCCTCCTATTCTGCGGTTAATTTTTATACTTTGAACATTGTTGGGTGATTCTTCATTTGGTTATACTAATAGATATTATGAGGGTGCAGACAAGGTGTTTGACAAAATGTCCAAGTCAAATACCTGCTTTGCTTCGTCTGCAGGTCCAGATGCTATTTATGGTTTTTCATTTTATTTGGTGTTGCATACTTCATAAATGGGGAACATTGCATTAGGGATTTAGGCAGAAATAATCAAGAAATGTATGTTAATAGTACAATGAATTTTCTTTGTTATGGTTTTTATAGACATAAGAGGTAGCAACAGAGAAAAACAGGTGGATACTCAGTGACTTTGACATTGGGAAGCCATTAGAAAAGGGATAGTTTGGTCATGTATATATAACAAAAGAAAAGACGTTGACTAAATTAAATCTAATTAACATACTTAACATGTTTTGTCTTCTGTTTGCATGCAGCCATGATAAGCTTACTTAATATTCATCTATGGGGATGTTATTATCTTTTTTTGGTCTCTGTATTTACAGTAGTATCTTTGCTTCTTTTTTCATTTATCAAATTTGATATGACTTTTGTATAAATCTTATCAAGTTTAACAACGTCAAAATGCTTGCGAAGTTAACATATATAGAACCAATGATGCTTGATACATTATGTGGAGGTTTTTTATGCCGAACGTCTTGCTGGAACTCATTACATTGCACTAAATAACATCCATGTTTGTCTGAAACAGAGCAATCTATTGTGGCATTGAAGGTGCTATTTCAAGAGCTAGCTTCAATAGTTTCAGTTGGAGGGTCAGTTACTTTGTGAAGTTAAAGTACGAAGCCATCTTCGAGAACTTAGTATCCTAAGACTTTATATATGATTATTTTCTATATACATATATACGTGCATCAAAGTCATTTGATACAAGAAGTTATTTTACATTTTATTATGCACAGATGATAACTCCCACAAAAATGATCTACTTGGAAATGGAGTATGCTGCAAAGGCTGATTGATCTTTATAAGGAGCTTTCGAGATGTAAAAACTTCACTGGATAACATTATGCTAATGTAAGCTTTTTTTATAGTCACCTCCACTAACATGATCAAATCAATATGTATGATCTCATTATTATTTCACTATTTATCCACTTAAACAAAATGATGCATCATTAGCACGAACTCTCATATATCGTCACAAGAAGCATATATTCGTAGCAATATAAAACTAGAAAACATGTTCGTTAGTTCAAAGGGTTAGAAAAAGAAAACAAATATGGTTTTTGTATGTTATTTGATCAGAGATCTTACTATAAAGGTGTCATCTCTTTCAGGGTGAATTAAATATTGTAGATTTTGGTTGGTTTGTGCACACCTTTAGTCGCAAGTGATTGGATGTGTAAGGCACTACACGTTACATCAAGAAATGTAAAACATACTAACTGTACATGCATCATTATTATCTCCTCAAGTGTTGTAGTTTTTAATTCCATTAGGGGAGAATGATGAATGTACAATGGTTGAGGGAAGATAGGGAACATTGGATCTAAGGTATTTATGCAGAAATGATCATTGCTTATGGTTAAAGTCAACAATTATACACTTTTAACTGATTGGTCGACCTTTTAAAATATATTCGTAATATCTTCTAACGTGTATAAGTTAAAGTCAACATAAGAAATGATCATTGCTTATGGTTAAAGTCAACAATTATGTGCTTCCGTTAGCCTTTACTCACAATTGTGGCTCAAAAAATTGCAACCCCCTTTTTTCCTGTTTCGTGTTTTTAGATGTGAAAATTCCTTTATTCATAAACCTCTTTCCAAATGGATATACAATTGGAAACGCCTTGTGTTACTCGGTATGTTAGCTTTCTGCTTTGATTTTTAAAAGATAATAGTTGGGAACTTCATATTATGTCAAGTGCCACTCTTAACTAACTCCGTCTTTGTGCACACTTCTAGAATCAGATTTAGCATCAATCCACTCTACAAGATGATCCAAAGTTTTTGCACCCATATGATTGAACATCAGAAAGCGTATTATTGGTAAGTGTTATATATCTCCATACTTGTGTCCAAGTAGTAATATGTGAAGAAGTGTTGCTCTAATAGTTTTTGATTTTTTGCAATTGAAGGCTACCGGACATGACATGTTGTCTAAAGATTTCGTGAACGATATACCATGCAAATACCAAAATTTTTGAAGTTGAGCTTCAAACATATGTTCTTTTGAAATGTGGGTGGTAGCATGAAGCATCAAATACCAAAAATTTATATTCAATCTGATTATGAAATAATTGGAGTTATATATTTTATATTCATTGTTAGGAGTAGCTTTTCCTTTTATACATGAGATACACTTTAACAAAGCAATTGTATGTGAGGTAAGTAATGACATTATTGAGAAGTTGAGCTTCAAACATATGTTCTTTTGAAATGTGGGTGGTAGCATGAAGCAGCAAATACCTAAATTTTGTATTCAATATGATTATAAAATAACTGGAGTTATATACTATGTTCATTGTTAGGAGTAGTTTTTTCTTTTATACACGAGATACACTTTAAACAAAAACAAAGAAACTAATATTACATTAAAACCTTATATCAATAATATTTAATTCAAACAAGTTTAGAGGATTCATCTGATCAATGCCACCCACTTTCAGTTGGTACTCACGCTCTTTAATTAGTTTACACATGCAATAATTTTGTAAAAACAGTTACCTTATTTCGCTTTATTTAGAATATAGTTTATTTTTAGTTTAGGTTTATTCTGTAGAATGAAATTTTAATCAAATATAAATAAGGAGTCTTTAAGTGATTCACATGCAATGATTGGTACAAGTTCCAAATCTTAGTTCCTCAACTTTGAAAGGATTGTTACTAGAACCTGTGGCACTTACTATATATTAGGCTAAATCACTTTTGGAAATTCAGATGAGCTTGGGGGTGCAAAAAAATACACACAAAGGGTAATTAATTCTTACGAAGGCCAGATCTTTATTATGGTCAGTTAGCCATAGAGTTGTGATTAGTCTTAAGAAGAATGTAAGATATTTATAATTATGCACACAACGATTTTTAGTATTGATAGTTGCATCTATATTTTTATAAAAGTACTTTCTTACATCTATTTCTTTTTACATAGTAATCCATCCATATGTGGTGGGACATGTTTTTTTAATATCATTCTGGTCATATGATTGCATGTATTTAGAATGTATGCTTGGTTTGATTTTTTGAAACTGTGGATGCTGTCTTGCTTACTTATTTTAATCCTACCTTTGCTTTTCAGAAAATCAACCATCTGGAATTTTGGATTACAACATTAAAGACAAGTAATTAGTCAAAGTTAGTGATTCAGTTGTTCCACAAACGTGCATACTCTCCATTCCGATTTCCAACATCTTATATTAAGAGTCATTTCCATACAACTTTACAACTCAATGCCTTCAAATAGGAGATTGTAAGTACCTGGTTTTTTTTAAACTTTGGATATTGTTTTGCTTAGTTATTTTTAAACACACCCATGTAATACAGGGGTTGGTATTTATATAGTGTGACATGTAGGCAGCCTACCCCAGTCATTTTGAAAATTAATTCAGAAATATGCATTCTGGATTAGTCTGAACACTTTGCTATGCTATGTTTGCAACTTTAAAACAATTTATTTCTCCCATGTACTATTATTCATGACATGTTTAAACTGTTATACAGAACTTTATAAATTCTAAGTTAACAACTTCAATAAATTCATGAACCGATGAAAATTTCATTCCAATAAATACAGATTTTAACATAAACACAAAATATACAGAATTTTGGATGTTGATACAATGTTAATAAGTTTTAAATTGTTAAGATTGTAACTTGTAAGTATATATGTTTCACGATTTGTAATTTAACAAATAAAACACGTTATCTCGTGCACCGCACGGGTATTACACTAGTTATTTATAACTCTGAAATCTAAAAATTGACTGTTTTGAATTAATATGTGAAATCCAATTAACTCTGAAAATATATAAAAGTTAATTTTAAGTAACGTTCAATTATAAGTTAATTTAAATATTCATTGAGATTAAAATAAATACACTAAAATTATATGTAGTTGACTAATATTTAAATAACGTTCACTTATAAGTTAATTTAAATATTCATTGAGATTAAAATAAATACAATAAACCAAAATGGAATAAACATATATAAACGACTTAATATTTAAATAACGTTCACTTATAAGTTAATTTAAATATTCATTGAGATTAAAATAAATACACTAAAGTTATATGTAGTTGACTACGGATTAAAGTATATAGAAAATTACATAATTAATTATTAGAATACCGAGTTGATTAATAATAATTAATGAAACGGTTTAAGTTAAACGAACAATAATTGCAAACCAAACTTAATAGTTATTAAATATAAAAGTATATACTAAAATAATGAAAATGGGTAGCTAGAAGACCAACCTAGCTAAGTTCTATCGAATTCTTAATTTAAATTCGTTCTTATAGATCGGATCGATTTGTAGCGAATTCGGGTTGTCATCGTGATTTTGCTAAGCTGCTTTTAAGGTACGAATTCCGTACTTCTTTCAGCGTTACTCTTGAGTTGTTCAATGTGTGAATTGCATGCTAATATTTGACAGTTGAATTTTGATCTCTCGTGTCATTTTCTTTTTCAAAAGCAAATATCGTTCTTAAATGCTCGTAAATTTTTGCCAAAAACATATTTTAGAAACGGTTACTTTCATGGTTTATTGTGGATGTTGATATTGCGTTGTGAAATGTGACCCTTTTGTGTTGAAATGATTATTAACTTTGAGATATTTATTCGGGCCTTTTTTGTTATGCTTGAACTCTAGACAATAGTCAGGAGATAGGATTACCGAGTGAACTACCAGTGGAGGTACCACAGGCATGTCATTGCGGCACCAATGACATAAATTTTCCGTAACAATGTGACCGGTTACGTCGTCTCCCTTTGTTTGAGATTATGATTCATGATTGAGATTATATTAGCTCGGGAATGAGCTGTTGATTATTTCAGGGGGCGTATGGATGCATCCTAGGTTGTTATGTGTATTGCGGAAGTGTAGTGTAATGTCATACACTCCTTCCGGCCAAATACATTGAGTTGGCCACTGTAGTCTTTTGTATGAGATTGGTTGTTATATATTACGTTAGGATGCTCGGTAAACATAACCCAACCTTTTGTTGCTTCAACCATTATATTCTTTGTTTGATCTGGTGTGGATGTGAATTTATATTTTTAAAGAAAATATATTTTCAAAACATTCCTCTTAAAGAAACCTATTTTCAAAACATTCTTTAGTCTTTGAATTCCTATACGTTACGCTTTTATTCACAACCTATTTTTAGTTAAATAGGATATTGCTGACCCACGCGGGGTCTGGGTGTTACACTCGGTGTTCAACTTAAAACGAGCAGGGTTTCCCATTAACCTTTTTAATAAACCTAAAAAAAATATAGTTGGAATTAATATGAATAAATTAAGTATCATTTAATATTATAATTATATATTTATGATTAATAACATTTATGTGTTATTGTTAGTCACTAATTGATAATTGAATTTAAGTAGACCGTAATCTAAAATGGATTAATTATATGGTTAATAACTTGTTAAAATTAATGTCCACTTGCTAATGAAGTTAAGTTAAATATTTCTTTGAAATTAAAATGGATACAATATGATATATTCATTTGACTATTGACTAAATGATAAAGAAAATTACATAATCAATTATTAGAATACCATGATTAATGAAACATTTTATGTTAAACGAACAATAAATTGCAAACCAAACTTGACGATCCGGTGTGGAGGTGAATATTATTTTTTAAAGAAATCTATTTTTAGAACAATTCTTTTCAAGATTCGTCGATGATCCGTTGCAGATCTGTCACTAATCTGTCGCTAATTGTCTGTCATAAATCTGTCACTAAATTTGTGTCGCAGATCCGTCACTGATCTGTCGCTAATTGTCTGTCATAAATCTGTCACTAAATTTATGTCGTAAATCTGTCACTGATCTGTCACAATAAAGTTGTCGCAAATCCGTTGTATAAGTCCGTCAATAATATGTCGTTGTTCCGTCGCTAAAAGGTTGTCGCAAATCCGTCGATAAACCGTCGCTAATCTGTCGCTAAGTTGATGTCACAAATTCGTTGTTGAAATCCGTTGATAATCTGTCGCTGATATGTCGCTAAATTGCTGTCACAAATCTATCGGTAATCTGTCGCTGATATGTCATTTATGATCCGTCGCTAATCTGTTGCAGATCCGTCAATAATCCGTCGTTAATCCGTCGCTAAAGTTCCGTCGCAAATTCCGTCACAAGATCCGTCGCTGATACTCATTTTTCTAGTAGTGCTTCTCGCTTCATCACCGACCAGTTCACCACTCACTGCTCCTTCTCCCTTCTTGTCTAGCCTCGAAACCGTCTAACGGCGATGTCGTATGACTTGGCGGCTTCATCTATCTCGTTGAAAGTGTCAAGCCAAACCCTTTGATGTTTCTCGTAAATCTGAGCTCCCCAGCGACCGTTTGATTGTGGGTCGACACCTTTGAATCTTGACGATGGCAACTTTTTCGACTGCGCTTCCAAGCCGCCTTCGTCATCAAGGACAACGACGCTGGCTCCATTTCCAACCCGACTCAGGCCCATCTCCGTCAGTGGCGTCATGGTAACGAGAGAGGCGACGGTGGAGATTGTTTCACTGGATGTGCTTTGATCATCTGTGCAACTTGTACCCACCATTTCTGTAGATGCTGGAGTAAAATTACTGAAGGATTTAATTTGGTGTTTGTGGAGATCGAGAGAGGGAGGAAAAAAAAGGGTATGAAAAGGAGTATGAGAGAAGGATATGTATATATAGGGAGATATATGATATGTACAAATGGGTGTACGTTTTGATTGATAAAAATATTTTAGTTTCATGTTGTCATATAATAAAATCCTACTTGTAAATAATTAATTAATTAATATGCAGGAAAAGTCACATATATTTATAAATCATAAATTTTTTATTAATTCATAAATAAAATCAAGAAAACATATATGATTAGACATTTAAAAATTTAAAAATCAAACAATCTTATTGCAACCTCTTATTTATCAATTATTGAGACATCTCTTATCAAATAGAAGTGATAACAAGTAATAAGACAATTATATCTTAATGAATCAAACACACCCTTACAAAATGAACAAAACCGAAAACTAATCTGCATAGTCGGGATAAAAACAAAAAACCGAGAACGTTTTTGAAATATGAAAAATCAAAATTTACGACCTAGTTTTGGGTTTTTGTAAAAACCGAACCAAACTGCATCATATACACCTCTATTTACTGGTGTAATCTAACATTATACAATAATAAAAGGTATTAGAAATTTAAGAGGTAAAATAAAATTGTCGATAAAAGTAACATAAATATCAAAATTAGACAATAAAGGTATCCTAAAACTTTTTGAGCCGAAAAAGGATTATAAAATTCTATTATTGCTGAGAAAAGATATAAAATCCAAATTTTTAGGTCGATAAAGGGTCATGTCTTTTTGTCAAAACAGGATTATGAAATTTGAAATATATCATTGGTCATCGATACCCTTTTTGTCAAAAGTAGATTTTAAATACCAATAGCGACTAACTAGGAATGTGTGTGTGTGTATTAATTTAGGTACAAATGAGAATCTAATTGTTACTCATTTTATATATACTAATTCATCATTTCTTAAATATATAAATAATGATTCATAAATCGGATCCTGAGAGGATCCAGGTGGCTCAGGCTACCCCTTGGGTTACTCGTATTAACTGTTTAAATACTTCCTCCAGTCGCGTACCTAGTTGGAAAAAACACTAGTAAATTTGACCATACCTAATAAAGGTCAGAGGTTCGTTATGGATGAGTGACAAAGATGCTCTTTTGAAGTCATTGGACTCCCCAGTGTTGTTTTACCGTCGAGTCAGCTCGATTTACCTCTCACATGATGGGCCTAGGACGGTCTAGCGTGAGCCGGTTGGGATTGCCAGTACATTAATATTTTGACCTTACCTAACTGCTTAAATACTTAATTAAGTTATTTGATTAGTTGGTTTATTATCAACTCTTTGGTTATTTGATTAGTTGGTTTACTGTTAATTGGTTGTTTATTGTTAACTGTGTGTAAATAAATTGCATTGTATTGTTAATGCATCTAAGATTGTTTTTGGAATTTAGTATCTTTAAGTTTTGTTTATTTAGTATGAAGATATTTTGTAACCTTAGTTACTAAGAAAACTTAACCATGAAGAAAACTTAGTGGTTAAGAAAGTTCTACTATTAAGTAGACTTAACCTTTAAGGAAACTTACCTCCTAAGTAGCTTAGCAAGCAAGAATACTTAGAGGTGAAGTAAAACAATCTTGTTAAGTTGTGTAAGCCTATAAATAGGCATATAATGTTCAAAAGTTAGATATATCAAAAACCTTTCAATTCTATTGTAACTCTCTCTTTCATTATCAATATAATCTTCCAAAGTGTTGATTTATATCTAATCTTAAAAACATTAACAGTGGTATCAGAGCCAGGTTCTTAAGGGGCCGTGTGATTTACTTGAGAGAAACACGAGAGGGAGTGAAACACTTGAGAATTAACTAGACATGGCATCTAGTTCAGCTGCTCTTGCAATTCCAATATTTTCTGGATTGCACTATCATATTTGGGCAGTCAAAATGAAGACGTATTTGAAGTCTCAAGGGTTATGGAAGGTTGTAGAGACTGGTGAAGATCCTCCAGCTCTTAGAGCAAATCCAACGATTGCTCAATTAAAATCTTATGAAGAAGAATTGCTGAAAAAAGACAAGGCACTTACCTGTTTGCAATCAGGACTTGCTGACCAAATTTTCACCTCCATCATGCACTTGGAGACACCAAAAGAAGTGTGGGACAAACTCCAAGAGACATATGAAGGTACTGATAGAGTAAAAGCTGTCAGATTATTAACTCTCAGAAGAGAGTTTGAATTATTGAAAATGAAAGATGATGAACTTGTCAAAGATTATTCAGCAAGAATGATGGATGTGGTTAATCGAATGAGGCTACAAGGTGAAGACGTGAAAGAGCAGAAAGTAGTGGAGAAAATGATGATAAGCGTTCCTCAAAAATTTGAAGCTA
Source organism: Centrapalus pauciflorus (assembly GCA_020465985.1). Lineage (NCBI taxonomy): Eukaryota > Viridiplantae > Streptophyta > Magnoliopsida > Asterales > Asteraceae > Centrapalus > Centrapalus pauciflorus. Next base: position 12,802 of record JAANYP010005307.1, on the reverse strand, counting down.
AAATTTCTGCTATTGAAGAGTCTTGTGATCTTAGTGTGCTTACAATTTCTGAGCTAACAAGCAAGCTCGAAGCTCAAGAGCAGAGAGTTTCTGTAAGATCAGAAGGAAAAATTGAAGGTGCTTTTCAAGCATCTCAAAGAAATAACAAGACTGAAAGTACAAAGCAGAATAATTACAAGAGAAGAAATTTCAACAAGGGGAACAAAGGCTCTACTACCTCACAAAGTTCTTCAACATCAAAGAAATGTAATTTTCCTCCTTGTAAAATTTGTCAAAACACAAACCATCAAGAAGCCGATTGTTGGTTCAAAGATAAACCAAACTTTAAGTGCAACTTTTGCAAAAAGTTTGGGCATATTGAAAAATATTGTAGAGCAAAGAAAAATCAAGGACATTCACATCAACTTCAGCAAGCAAATGTTTCAGAAGAGAACAACAAAGAAGATGAGCACTTGTTCATGGCATCACATGTTGACATATGTTCAAAGGATCTTACATGGCTAGTAGATAGTGGATGTACAAGCCATATGACTCCAGATCCTTCCTTCTTTACAAGTCTTGATACAACAGTCAACACTAGAGTAAAGTTGGGAAATGGAGAAGTTGTTCAAGCTAAAGGAAGAGGCACTATTGCTGTTAACACAAAGCAAGGTACCAAATACATCTCTGATGTCTTGTATATTCCTGAACTTGATCAAAATTTATTGAGTGTGCCGCAAATGACGAAAAACGGCTATAGCGTGAATTTTAAAGATTCTTGTTGCTCTATTTTGAACGCTGCTGGTTCCAAAGTAGCTACGCTTGATATGGTGAATAATGGTTTCTACTTGAAGCTTGATGTTGCAAATGCTAGTGCTTTTTCTATTACGGAAGATGATAGTTTGAAATGGCATAAAAGATTTGGTCACTTCAATTATAGAACGCTCAAGCACATGCATACTACTCAGTTGGTGAATGATATGCCTGCCATCACTGAAGTTGATTCTATATGTGAAGGTTGTGAATTGGGAAAAAGTCACAGGTTGCCATTTTCAAAATATAGTGTAACAAGAGCCACACAAAAACTAGAGATTGTGCATTCTGATATTTGTGGTCCTATGTCTACATCATCCTGCAGTGGCAACAAGTACTTTGTACTTTTCATTGATGATTATACAATAATGTGTTGGGTTTATTTTCTTAGCAGCAAAGCTTCAGTTCTTTCAACATTCAAGAATTTCAAGAAACTTGTCGAAGTGCAAAGTGGAAATACTTTGCGTATTCTCAGAACTGACAATGGTGGAGAATACACTTCTAATGAGTTTGAAGATTTTCTTCGACAGCAAGGAGTAATACATCAGGTTACAGTTCCATACTCACCACAACAAAATGGAGTTTCTGAAAGAAAAAATAGAACTGTTATGGAGATGGCGAGATCAATGATTTATGAAAAGAAATTACCAAAAACATTTTGGGCCGAGTCTGTAGCTACATCAGTGTATTTGCTCAACCGATTAGCAACAAAAGTCGTAAGTGATAAGACTCCAATTGAAGCTTGGTCAGGTATTAAACCTTCGATCAAACACTTAAAGATTTTTGGGTCTATTTGTTATTACCATATTCCGGATGTCAAGAGGTCAAAGCTTGATGAAAAAGCTAGAAAAGGTATCTTTTTGGGTTATGCAACAGAATCAAAAGGATATAGAATTTATGATCTCATGGATAGCAAAATTGCAATAAGCAGAGATGTGATATTTGATGAAGGAGCCTATTGGGATTGGAATATGAACAAAGTTAAAAGGCATGAAGTTGGTGGTTCAAGTACACAAGATGACACGTTTATCGATGAAGTCAATGAACCAGAATTTGATATTCAAGACACAACCGACACTGATGTGTTAAGAACAAGAACACTTGCTGATGTCTACGAGTCTTGTAATGTTGTTGATATAGAGCCTGCAAGCTATACAGATGCCGTAAAACACGATGAATGGATTAAAGCCATGAAGTCTGAACTTGAAATGATCAAGAAAAATAACACTTGGAAGCTTGTTGACTTGCCAGAAGGGAAAAGTGCAATAGGTGTGAAATGGGTGTTCAGAACTAAATATCATCCTGACGGTTCAATTCACAAGCACAAAGCAAGACTAGTAGTAAAAGGGTATTCTCAAATTCCCGGTGTAGATTTCGGAGATACTTTTGCTCCGGTTGCTCGTCATGATACTATCAAGTTATTGTTAGCTGTATCTGCTCAACGTAATTTGAAAATTCACCATCTTGATGTCAAGTCTACATTTCTCAATGGTGAACTTGAGGAGGAGATCTATGTAAATCAACCTGAAGGTTTTGAAGTAACTGGACAAGAAGAAAAGGTATACAGACTCTACAAGGCACTTTATGGTCTAAAACAAGCACCTAGAGCTTGGTATGCTAAGATCGATGCTCATTTACTAAATCATGACTTTAAGAAGAGTTCAAGTGAGTCAACTCTTTACGTAAAGAAATTCAACTCTCAAGATAAGTTAATTATCTCTCTTTACGTTGATGATTTGCTTGTGATCGGAAGCAATGATGATCTTATTATGAAGTTTAAGAAGCAAATGGAATTTGAATTTGATATGTCAGATTTAGGGCTGGTAAATTATTTTCTTGGCATGGAGATAAAACAACAGTCCGATGGTGTTCATATCTCACAAAGAAAGTATGCAAGTGATATGCTCAAAAGATTTAACATGCTTTCTTGCAAACAAGTTGCATCACCGCTTGTTTTGAATTGTAAGTTATCCAAAGATGATGGAGAAATGTTGGTTAATCCAACGCCTTACCGAAGTATTGTTGGAAGCTTATTATATTTGACAATCTCAAGACCGGACTTAGCATATGCAGCTAGCTTTCTATCTAGATTTATGAAAGCACCGTCTACTTATCATTTGGGAGCTGCAAAGAGAGTCCTAAGATACTTGAAAGGTTCTCTTGATTGCGGGATTATGTTCGAAAGAAACAAAGATGTGAAACTTGAAGGATATTCTGATAGTGATTGGGCTGGAAGCATTGATGATATGAAAAGTACTTCTGGCTATATTTTCACTCTTGGTTCGGGAGCTTTTTGTTGGAATTCAAGTAAACAAAAAGTTGTTGCACAATCTACAGCTGAAGCAGAATATATAGCAATTGCTGCTGCTGTCAATCATGCTATTTGGGTTAGAAAAATATTATCTGATTTGGAGCTAACTCAAAAAGATCCAACTATAATCTTTTGTGACAACAAGTCTGCTATTGCTATAGCAGAAAATCCTGTGCAACATGGAAGAACAAAGCACATCAACGTCAAGTATCATGCCATCCGAGAAGCTGAGAAGAATAAAGAAGTGAAGTTGAAATATTGCACATCCGAAGCTCAATTGGCAGATATGCTGACAAAGCCACTTACTGGAATGAAGTTAGATCATTTGAAGGCTCAAGTAATGATTACCAACAACAATCTTAAGGAGGAGTGTTAATGCATCTAAGATTGTTTTTGGAATTTAGTATCTTTAAGTTTTGTTTATTTAGTATGAAGATATTTTGTAACCTTAGTTACTAAGAAAACTTAACCATGAAGAAAACTTAGTGGTTAAGAAAGTTCTACTATTAAGTAGACTTAACCTTTAAGGAAACTTACCTCCTAAGTAGCTTAGCAAGCAAGAATACTTAGAGGTGAAGTAAAACAATCTTGTTAAGTTGTGTAAGCCTATAAATAGGCATATAATGTTCAAAAGTTAGATATATCAAAAACCTTTCAATTCTATTGTAACTCTCTCTTTCATTATCAATATAATCTTCCAAAGTGTTGATTTATATCTAATCTTAAAAACATTAACATGTATACCATAGATGTCTGCATAATCCCGTCTTCTTAAATATGATCATCATATGTTGTTAGTTCAATAATGTCTGCATAATTAAAAATCCTGAATATTATGTTAGATTTGTTTTGGGCTATTAATTCATTTTTTATGTTGATTGCAATTTTTTTTTGAAAGACAAACAAATATCTATATAAAAAATTACAAGAATTACATGGATGAGCTACTTATCATTATGCATGAAGCATAATTAAAACCCAAAAGACACGAAAAAAGCATGTACAAACAATAAAACAAAAAATTGCACAAAACGCTGTAACAAAGCCCATAGAAAGAAACACCAAGACCCAAACTACGCAAAATCAATTAATTTAATTTACGGTCATAGATAGTAATTTTAATATACTATATTGAAGTCAATTTTAATCATCAAAGTTTGTTTTACTTCTTAATTATTTTAAAATAATAATCATGAGCTAAGAATATATATATATATATATATATATATATATATATATATATATATATATATATATATATATATATATATATATATATATATAATATGGTTCGAGAGAGTACCACCCAAATGCAGCGCACCAGAAGGTACCACTTTTAAAAACACTTTTTTAAATTTTTTTTCATAAACATGTTTTAATTAACATTATGAAGATCGTATGTAAATTTCACATACATTCACATCTCCTAGCTCCTAAAAAATGATGTGAACACACACTTACATAATTTTGAAGACATGTGAACATGCATTTATGTGATGTGTGTTTTCATGCACTTAGAGTGTTCGGATTTGCGTGAAATTCACATATGATCTGTGTAATGTTAATTAGAACATGTTCATGAAAAAAAATTTCAAAAATATTACTTTTAAGGGTGGTACCTTCTGGTGCGCTGCATTGGAGGTGGTACTCACTTGAACCTAAATCTATATATATATATATATATATATATATATATATATATATATATATATATATATATATATATATATATATATATATATATATATATATATATATATATATGTCCACCCAAAATTGGTTTAGAAATTAATTTTGGACTGTTCAATTTTTTTTGGGAATTAGCAACGACTATATGGCATTGTTAAAAATCAAGCAGTGTATTGTTGCTAAATCCAAGTAGCAATGAACATAAGTTTCGCTGCCTACAATAATTAGCAACGAGTGATATCCTTGCTAAACGTAAATAGTAGCAACGACATCACCTTTTTTAGATATTGTAATGGTACATGAATTTCGTCGCTAAATTAGCAACGATTTATTGAATTTCGTTGCTAAATTAATTTGCATTGGTCGTTTCAGCCACGCCTTAGTTTCGTTGAAAACGTCATTTAGCAACGAAGATTAGTCATTTAGCAACGAAAAATGGTCGTTTCTACTTGCAGTATATCTGGTAATGGTTGTAATCAGCCATTTTATATTCCATTTAGTATATGTCTATTTTGACATACTGTATATTTTAACTATTTAGGCTATAACGTTTATTTGCATCAATGTGTTGTATTTTAACGTTTATGGGCCATTAGATGGCCGTGAGGATCCACCACCTCCGGTTGCATGGGCAGATTTACCTTGGGGGGTTGGGGGTCAAATGACCCCTATAAAATTTTTTTGGTACTTTATGTTTAGTCAAAAAAAAATTTGACCTCGATAAATTTTAAAGTTCGACCCTCATATTTTAATTATCTTTCATAAAATTTATGTATAGAAAATATTCTATTAACAATCTAAGAAAAAACGTACAAACTTAATAGTTTGTTATCCATTTAGCAAATATTAAAATATACATAAACATGTGTATGAATTTGATAAATTATTAATCTTGATTGAATATTTGACTTTAGGCTAGGATAAAATCTATAAATCACGGACTTCTTTTTGCTCTCATCCTTTATTGTTTAAGTGTTTACTTTATTATCAAATATAGAATACTAAACTAAAATATTGTTATTTGTTTAACACTAAATAAATGTAAGTTATAATGTTAGATTAGATTGTTATTGTTGATTAGTTAACATAAGTATTATTAAAGTTTTTATTTTATTATATAATATGGACCAATTTAGAAAAGAAAGTTATCAGGATCAAAAATAAAATTGTTTGTTAATGTTTCAGACGATGATCTAATAACCTGTTTTCAAATTATGAAAACTCGTAGAGAACAATTATAGAATCCAATTTCTTTGAGTTTGTAATTAATTTGCAATTTTTACTTATTTGTTTTTTAATTAATCAAGATAAACCGATTCGAATTTTTGAAGCCTGAAAATTTTTTAAAGGACCACAAATATTCGTACTTTCGTAGCGTTGTTAAATCCTGACTCCTATAAAAAATTTCTGGATTTGCCACTCTCCGGTTGTGTAATGGTGAGTAGGGATGTGTGGAATGACCGAAATACCGAACCGAAATTGGAACCGAACCGATTGGAATCGACTTATAAATTCGGTTCTTTTATCGATTCTTATAATCTTTAATTTTCGGTTATCAAATTAAAACGTATATCCGGGATTTTGTATTGATTTATATGTGTGGCTAGTATATATAATAAGGTTTCTTTTTTTTTTTTCTTTTAATATTTCTACTTATAAACAGGGCCATTTAAATTATTTAAACTTTAAACAAAAGATTAAAAAAGAACAAAAAAGGCAAATGGTTTTGGCGACGACAAGAAATAGTAACGAGACGGTGGCTTTAGCGACTAAGCAAGACGGCTCAATAGCAGCGACCACATGTACATATAAGTTTATTACCGTATAAGTAGATATCATTAAAGCCTTTTTATTCTTATAGTGTAATTAGAACGACATCACCAAATAGATACGATGTCATTTTTAAATAAATTATTTTAATCCTATTTATTTATATATGACATCTAATATATAAATACTATTAAAAGAGTAAGCAAACTGTCACTTTGTCGTCTTATCCTTTATTTGATCATTTTCTTATTTAATTTGACACTTGTTATTTTCACAAATTGTCCTGTCATTTACTAAAATTACTAATAATATCATATCTTATCTAATCAAATGCAATTCAATCCAATCTAATTTAACAATTAACTAACTAAAGTTCCATTAAACTTAAAATTATTTTTATGTATTTATAAATATTTATTTTTAAAATATTTTTTAAATTAACCCATGTAATGCATGAGTATTAACCTAATGATCCAAAATATAATTCCTAATTGCGAAAACTATGTTTTTTATCATCAACAATAAATGATATATATATATATATATATATATATATATATATATATATATATATATATATATATATATATATATATATATATATATATATATATATATATATATATATATATATATATATATATATAGTCAGGTTCAAAAAAGTACCTCTCGAAATCAAGTGCACCCGAAGGTACCAACCTTAAAAAAAAAAATTTAATTTTTTTTTCTCATAACCATGTTTAAATTAATGTTATACACATGATATATGAATTTCACATACATTCACACTTTCTGTGTCCTTAAAACTTATGTGAATGCTCAATGCATATTTATGTGAATGGTCATCCATGTGAATGGTCATTTCACACAATGTGATTGGTGTGAATGACCATTCACATGATCTTTTTTTATCATTCACAAGATTTATGATGTTGCTCCTTTTGAAAAAAAATCTTATAATGTTGTCTTATACATGTTTATTCAAAAAAAATATATGTGAATGATCATTCACATGAGGGTACGCTGGGTACGCTGGAATCTCATAGGTACGCTGATGAACCTGATTCTATATATATATATATATATATATATATATATATATATATATATATATATATATATATATATATATATATATATATATATATATATATATGTAAACGCTAGATATTACGTACAGTTAACATATAAAATCATATATAGCTTCAAACAAGATTCATTCAGGGTACTTCTAATTAATTTACAGATTTCAATTACAGAATTGAACAATTAAGCCAATGAACTAAAACAATCTTACTGATGAACATTACTTCGATTCTGTAAGATGGAACATATTTATGCCCAAAGCTAAGGAAAACATAAAATGTTACACATCGGAAAGTGAAACCAAACTCTCAACATACTCCACGCAATGTATACGCCACATATCGTATTCGCTAATTAACGTAATGTTGAGTGATTCATATGAACCAGTTTACATCTCGTAGATAACGAGTTCTTCAGCTCCATTCCTCATAAGAATTCTTCCGTTATCAAAAATGTGAATCGGGTAGTAGACTTCCTTGTTCAAACACTTATCTAGACAAAATGTAAACGAATACGCCTTAGACCATGAGTTTTCAAAATCGTCGTGTTCCTTCATCATAACCCAAATATCGAATCTTGTACGATCAAAGTAGCTGGTGTTCATCATACAAAGTCTTCCTTTATTCGTAGCCAAAAGAATCTCCGAGTTTTGAAAGGGTAAATGTATCACAAAAGTCAATGCAATATCATTATTAACGTTAATATCCAGAGTCATGATCACCATCCCATTAGAAGCAGCAGCAGCCCAATACAAAAATCCATTTAGAAACGTACCGCTAACTTCCGGGAAATGTAATTCTTGATTAACGATGACTCGTGACGTGCTCCATGAACTCCCTTTAACGCTAAAGACATAGCAAGTCTCTAACCATAACAATTTTTAAGTCGTCTAGGGTTACACCGTAGCCAAATCCATATAAACACAAGGATCCACAACATGTATGTGGATTGGGAACTATCGTTGACTCACGAATCAACGGGTTGTATAGCATCATGTTTAAGTTTGATTCATCCGTCAAAACTATAATTATGATCAAACCTAGAGACCAAAAGTACTATTCCGTTACAAGTTCCAACAACAAAAACGGAGGATTGTACAACACGAGGGTTTTCGATAGGATAAGAAAGGTTTAGTATTGAACGAGGTATGTCATCCATTGGAGCACTGATGTCGATTAGACGAAAACCAGTTTCACCAGGGAGAAAGATCATTCGACGTGACCTCGACGTCATAAAATAAGGTTCGGAAATCAGATGGTTCCAATGTGTTGATACACTTCGGCATCGCAACAAGGGTTTTGCAGGAAGTCGTCCTAGTATGTTATGAAGAGTGAGATTTGGTATATGAGGAACGTCTGTCATCTTCAACACATGCAACATACACAAGATCCAGAATTAGTATTAGAATATTGGAACTAGAACAAGAATTGAAATTGAAATCCGTCCGCAGTATATATAGATAGACGAGTTTTTACTTGAGGATTACGTTTTAGTAAGATACTGAGATATATTTCATATATATTAATGCAAAAACATATTTTTGTAAATTTTATCATATGAAATTATGAATAATTGCTTGTAGAAGAAGGAAATTCCATTTATAAATATGCGAAACTAATATTTTATTTGAAATGATCATAGGATTTTATCTAATTTGTGTCTTTGTTTCCATATATTAATAGATCTAATATATATCCTCTATTTGACATGTGGGGACGATATTGGTTATACGGTATTAGACCTTACCGTATTGTTTACCAAATATATTTGGGTTATGATGAAGGAACACGACGATTTTGAAAACTCATGGTCTAAGGCGTATTCGTTTAAATTTTGTCTAGATAAGTGTTTGAACAAGGAAGTCTACTACCTGATTCACATTTTTGATAACGGAAGAATTCTTATGAGGAATGCAGCTGAAGAACTCGTTATCTACGAGATGTCAACTGGTTCATATGAATCACTCAACATTACGTTAATTAGCGAATACGATATGTGGCGTATACATTGCGTGGTGTATATATATATATATATATATATATATATATATATATATATATATATATATATATATATATATATATATATATATATATATATATATATATATATATATATATATATATATATATATATATAGAGAGAGAGAGAGAGATGGGATCATTGCAGAATCTAAATTTAGTGTAGAACTGTATAACCAATATCGTCCCCACATGTCTACTAATAGTCTAATACGGTAATGTCCCCACATGTCGTATTGTCAGGGCCGGCCCTAAGCAAGGTTGTTAGGCACAAAAAGGCATCAGTCAAACCTGTTCTACATTTGAGGGGGAGATTTACAATCAAACCTGTTGATGCATTTGAAGGTTGAATTTAAGACCTGTTATATGCCTTATTGAAACCTGAAAATGATTTGCAATATCAGTCCAAAGTTGTTCTATATGTTGCATGTGTTGCAACTAAGACAGTTTGTCCAAGCTGCTCTGTCTGCTGAACAGGCTGGACATAAACTGTCTACGCTGCTCTACACTGATGAGAAGCTTGGGCACTTTTAAAGTGTTCTGTTTTTTGTGAACAGAACCTGTTCTTTGTGAACAGGCTAAACACTTTATGGAATATGTTTCCAAGTCATCATGTATTGTTTTTGACTACAAGATCAGTTTACAAAGTCGAAGACAAAGTGGAAAACAGAACTGCTCAGCCTGCCCAAGCTGTTCTGTAACATGAAGACAAAAGGTTATTTGAAAAAGGATGACATACCTTTTTCTTATATCAAAATAGGCCTTTACAAGGAAGAAAGACGCAAAGTTGACATTCCTAAATTGGTTAAAGGCAATGCAACAGTAGACAAAGTGAAAAGACAAAAGTTCTGCACATGTGAAGACAAGTCCGCTTTTCAAAAAAGTGCAGAAAAGTTATGTTGTCTTTTCAAACAAGACTTCTCCTTTTTCATTCCGTCCAATGAAGAAATTTCTCCTAGATCCTCTGAGTGAGTATAAAAGGAAGCTTCTAAGGTCAGAAAGTTCAAGCAAGCCAAAAATAAGCTAAGTGCTGAAACCAAGAGTGAACGTGCAAGTGTGTTTTTCATGCATGCAAGTCTGATTGTGTAATACAGTTTCTTTGTGTCTAAGCTGTTCTACATAAGCTGTTCCTCTGAGTCTTGTAAACACAGTGAGTGCTTCTTAGTGAGTGTATTCATTGTATACAAGTTTGAGTTTGTCTTAGACTAGTGAACATACTGTTGTATCTGTCATCTCAGCTTGAACTATTCCGCATTCAAGCTTGTTTGTAATTAACAAATTGTTGATAATACATACAAACATTGAGAAAATAGTGTGTAGTTTTTAAATTGCTGTATTCACCCCCCCTCTACAGCTTAAAGCTATACACTTTGGGAACCTCTCGGGACCTACAACTGGTATCAGAGCAGTTTAGAGTGTGTGTCATTCTAGATCTCTCATTCTCCCTAGTTTCCATGGACAACAGTGCTGCAAATTCTTCTTACTATGACAAATGGCTCTATGGGCAAACCTCCAAAATTTAATCATCAAAACTTCTCTGGTTGGAAGTGCAGAATGATGCTCTATTTAGAGAATCTGGATGTACAACTACCAGAGATAGTGATGGAAGGTCCCTATGTGCCAACCTCTGTTACTACAATAACTCCAGCGGTTGAAGGAGCTGCTCCTGAAATCAGGACCTTTGAGAAAGCTAAAGCTCAATGGTCTGATGAAGACAAGAGACTGGTGACTCTGGATGCAAAGGCCAGGAACAACCTGGTCATTTCTCTTCCTGATGATGTGTTCAAACAGGTTGAGAAAATGAAGACAGCAAAAGAGATGTGGGATACTTCGTGTACCGTCTATGATGGACCCACAATCACACTGGACAACAGGATCAACAATCTTGTTAGACAGTATGAACTCTTCTTTGCTAAACCAAAGGAGACTCTCACTGAAACCTACACCATGTTTACTGCTCTAGTGAATGATCTCAAGGCTGTTGGGATCACTAAGGATAGTCTTACCCTGGTGAATAAATTTCTGGACATTCTACCTGAAGAGTGGAATTACTTCTCAACAATTCTAAGGAACTCAGGTACTATCAGAAGTATGGATCTGGTCAATCTGTATGGATCCTTACTGAATGATGAACAGTCAAGGCAACAAAAGAGAAATGCCTTGGAAATGTCCAAAAGAGGTACAACCTTTGTGGCTAATATGAGACAGCCTGTAAATCAAGTGAGTGATGTGTTCACTCAACCTGATCAACAGGATGATGACAAGGAAGTGGTGTCAGATGAAGAAGATACTGCAGATCTTGCTGAACAAGATGATGAGCAAATGATAGCTATGCTTGTCAAAAGGTTCAACAAGAAAAGGTTTGGAAGAAACATGCTGCAAGGAAGTTCAGGTGCTGGCAAAAAGAAGGCATTTGATAAATCCAAGGCTGAGTGTTTCAAATGTGGCAAAACTGGTCATATAGCTGCTGACTGTGTGTCAAAAGCTGTTGGTCAGTCATCCAAACCATACAAGATGAACAAGGATGATGGTTATAGGGTTAAGTACCTTATGGCCATGGCTAAGCTGAGGAAGTTGGAAAACTCAGTGGGTTCCAACCGCCAAAAGGGACTCATGGCAGAGACTTGTGATTGGGAAGAATCTGATTCATCATCTGATGAAGAAGATAATCAATGTCTGATGGCCAACACTGATGTCCCATCAATAAGCAGCTTCAAACAAGATATGGCTGAAGCTGAAGCCTTCAGCAGCTTAGAGAACTGGAATCCTACTATTGATGTATAAGGTACAAAATTTATGGCTACAGTTCTGGAAGAAAAAGTTAAAAGTTTGGAATATAGCTTGTTGATCAAAAGCTGCCGCCGTGAGAAAGCATGATGCTTACTATCTAAATCATCTAGGCTTAAAACGAATCTTAAAACTAAATCCAGTAAACTGGACAGTTTCATAAGTTGGAAAAGCTGAGCTTTGATGATTAAACAACATCACTCATATTTTAACTGGAGAGAAAAGAGAGAAACAGATATAAGCATGCTAGCTTCAAAAGATAGGTTGACTCTTGGTGCCAATCTGCACAAAAAGTTCAGCCCATTATATAAGTCAAAGATCCCTGCACAAATCCAAGCCTATCTTG